>VZTD01001331.1:971028-1447417 GCA_013397725.1 Rhagologus leucostigma | reverse complement strand
CGGCCTCTCCCGCTGCCCCGCGCGGCGGCTCGGCCCGGCAGAGCCCCGGGAGGAAGCGCTCCGTGGCCGCTTGCGGCGGGGCTCAGCCCCCGGGGCAGCACGGGCTCCCTGCTGTCGCTTGTCGCGTGTCCCCGCCCCGCCGGGTGTCTGTGCGGCCGGGCTCGCTTGGGGCGCGGAGCCCAGCGGGCCCTGCTCGGTTATAGATAGGGACCTTCTCAGTGCCCTGCAGGCCCTGGGGCAAGCGAGGGGCAGCGCTGGGAACGGGCTGGCTGCCCTCTAGGTAAACAAGCAGGTGAATCTTGTACGCGTTAACAAGGCCAGGTATTTATCCCGTAATACTGACTAGGGGTACAGCTGTTGGAGTGCATGAGAAGCGTTGGGTCATCTCTGTATTTTTCTGGGGTAAGGTGACCACCTGGGCACTGTGACGTGCCAGATGTTCTGCTTCAGCAAGATGCGTACGGCTGTAGGTTTTACAGCGTACCAAGGCTCATGTGTCGTGTCTGCTGTGGGTGGAATGATCAGGTTGGTAGTACTTGCTCCCGTCTGCTGCTGGATGATGTAGGTCAGGAATGCAGGAAGTGTAGATGCCTCCATGGTTTTTGCACCAGCCATGGTGGCCATTGATCAGAACGTAGTATTAAGAGATGGCTTTTATCAGCCTGTGCTGTACACTGCTGTGAAGGTGCCCCTTCAGCAAGGGAGAATGAATCTCAATAGTTCCAGTGTATAATAGCAGCCACTGTCAGGCTTAAATGTCAGGTGGGATATGCAAGTGTTGGTTTCTGTTCAGGTCCAGACAATTAGTAAATTTTGCTTAGTGCCTACCGCTCTTATATATTTGTTGGAGAGAGATACACATGCTCATATGCACACAGAATATGCCTATGTTCTGTATCACAGGTCTCCAGTGTGCTGGGAGCTGTTGCAGAGTGCTACCCGGCTCCCCAGCAGTGTGATGGACAGGGAGAGTTCCTGCAGGTTGGACTGCAGTGAAGTCTTGGGGAATGTAGTGGCCTGCTGTCAGATTTTGTCTGTACATGTACGTATTGAGCCCTAAAGAACTGGGATTGATAAGGAAA
This sequence comes from Rhagologus leucostigma, assembly GCA_013397725.1. Lineage (NCBI taxonomy): Eukaryota > Metazoa > Chordata > Aves > Passeriformes > Rhagologus > Rhagologus leucostigma. The sequence continues at coordinate 1,446,335 of VZTD01001331.1, read as the reverse complement.
CACTTTTTTACTGTTAGGGTAACTGCATGCTGGAGGTTGCCAAGAGAGCCTGTGGAGTCTCCCTCACTGGAGATATTCAGAATATCTGGATATTGTCCTGGGCAATTGTCCTCTTGTAGGTGATTGTGCTTGAGGGGAGAGGCTGGATGAAGACATTAGTGTCTGCAGGGAGCACAATTAAACACAGTAATCTAAAACCAGAATTTTGTATCTCGATACGCATGACGCACGTCCTGCTCCAGTGCAGGCATGTAATTCTGCCATTTTATTTTTTTAAATTGGTATTTAGGGTTGTATTTTTAAAATATGATTGATGAAGTGTTTCAACTGAGCTTTATTTTTAAGTGAAAAAGTTCAAGAATGTTATTTTGGGCATAGTTTGCAAAAACAGTATCCAGGCTTATCAGACGTTAATTTTAAAAAACGTGAGCGTATCTGAACATTGCATATACACGTCTGTTCCTCCAAATCTGTTGAGAAATATAGGCACATTCTTCTCTGGGCTTCATATATGGAAAAATGATTTAGTGTTTATAAGTTGCCAGAATGTAAGAGGTTTAGAAACCTTCCTGTACATAAAGTGAGGTGCCACAAGTGCACAATAGGAACAGGCTATTATATTTATACTAATGCTATGTGACCTTGGAGGGCCTTTAACCAGGCTGTGTTCATGATATGTTAGGATCAGGTATATTTGCTTGATTTACATAGTTTTCTGCTGGAATTGAAAAGATTATTTCCAACAATGATTATTCGTATTTTTCTTACTCTTGGAATTTACTTGTTGGAGCTGCAGAATCCTCTAGTATACAATTAGCTTTTGCTCCAGTCATTAGCTTACATTTGCTTCATCTCTTCAAACCATGTAAATTGTCATTGACAAATGGTGCACAGACATAACTTCCAGGAAGACTGTTATGTTATGCAATCTCTAAGACATTAAGAGTAATTTGTGTGTAGATCCATGGGATCAAAAAGGAGGCCACTGGGGATTCATGGTTTTGAGGAATGTAAGAGAATGCTTTTACAGGTCTCTTGGTATGGTAAAAACTTTGGCTTTTTGGAATTCAACAGTGAAGTATTCAGAATGTAAAATGTTTTTTTATCCAAACCAATGTGTGGATGAATTTAAATAAACTAATTACAGCGTATCTTTTTTACCTTACATATCTATTTGCAAAGATTAGTGTTATAGATAGAAATCCATAATTTAATTGTTAATCTGTTCTCTTTTGGTCTGTTCACCAAGCTTGCTATAAAAATATATTTAGATATTCTAAGCTTGTGCGTTAGTTGGTGCCATTTTCTGAATTTAAAAATAGACTGCATGTGTTGCATAAAATGCCTTTGGGCAGGAGAGGAGGGGGATATCTGTCTGGTTGACATGGAACATAAGAAAAAATCTGAAGTATGCTAGAGCTAAATATACTGATAAGCATGCAGCTATGGGGGAAAATGAGTTAAAATGTATTGAGTTTAGTCTGATTAGCACATTAAATGCCAGCAGAACAGTCATACCCAACCTTTTATTTCAGAAATAATTGCCGTGTTGCTGTGAAGACAACTCGGCCCTTGTAGCATGTGCAAACAAAGGAAATATTTCTTTGGAGCCAGGTTGCGCGGGGCGCCGGTGGTGTGCTCTTTGTTCTGCCAGTGTCTGCAGCGCTGGTGCAGAAAATGGACGCTGCGAGGTTTAAGTAAACTTTAGATGCTGTAGCCCTGCAAAGGTTTTGAACTGGTTCTTCTTTTTAAAAGTAAGCCTGAAGCAGATGTAAATGAGCACGGCTGGGCGTTTCCCGATGGCTCGGGGTGATACACCTTGGGATGCGAGGCTGTTCTGCTTCCTTCAGATTAGTTCATCACAAGGAAAGGTGTGAGATTTTTGCAGGTTTAAGAATAAGATCACTGCAGCAGGAGGCCCTTGTCGAAGGGGCAGGGTTGGCCTGTCTATCCCTCCGTTACTTCTGAGTTGGTGAGATCTGTTGTGAAAAACTAGTGGAAAAATCCTAGGAGGATTAGCAGAAAGGTAACATGTTTTTCTATCCCTGTAATTCAGCTGGCAATAGAGTAGTATTTTCAACTTACATAGGCTGTGCATTTTGAAACCTCTTGGCGACATAGTTTAAAATGAAGTGATTCACGGGCAGAGGTACAATAATGCTCGTCCTGTTCAGCCAGATGCCAGCTGGCAGTGTACCTGGTGGGGCTGCCCTGAGTGGGGGCAGCTGAGGGACATGGTGCAGCAGCACTGTGTCTGGTGCAATGCTTGTGTGTGCAGGCACCTCCGTGGTGGCCTGAAGGGTGCCGGGGGCCCCAGGACGCCCAGGGCAGGCTTTTCTGCCTGTGTCTGTGGTTATGTGTGCTGAGCACGGCGTAATGGCAGAGGAGCTTCCACTGCTTGGGCCCAGGAGGAAACTGTGTCAGGGCAGCAGAAGACAGAGATTGAAGTGGGAAGGCTTGAGGTCCTCTGTAGCTACTGACCACTTGCAAGGGTCTCTTCCAAGGCTGGTGTTTTTCTGAGGAATACATTTGCCTTAAAAGTAGTCTGGAACCTTTGATAGGGTCTTGGAGGATTGAAGACAAACTCCTGTTGGCAGGAAACAACTCTTTTGACATGTGGTGCCCATAAGTACAGGCACGGTTGGGTGTGATTTCATTGATTTCAATGGATTTGCATCTACTGCTTTCACTGCTGGATTTGGCTCTTTAAGTGGTGATGATTTGTAGACGTTTGGAGGCTTCTTCATAGTACTGCTAGAATTTGATTATTGGGTTTGGAGGGTTTGCTGATTTTACTTTGTGGCTTCCCTGACTTTGAGAGTTCTTTGTGTGACCCAGGAAGGAGGTTTGGAAGCAAACCCTTGGATAAGCTCTCTAAAGTACCTCTGTCTGTCCAAGTCACTTTTAGGTTATTTCACTTTTTTAGTAGGTTTGGAATATAAAATCATAGAGGGCACTGTGAGAGGTTGGTTAGCGGCATCAGCAGTACTAATCAAACATAATTCAACTGACTGCTGTGTAAAGGAAGGTAAGGTAAGGTGGGGGGAAGAGCGCAAGTCACTTCAAAAGACCTGCTCTGAAACTCAGCTCTGCTCTAATCTGCCTTTCAAATCTGCCTTCTCCTGCCCTCATAGAGTGAATCAACCTGACATTTTAGCAGTTTTTGAAAGAAAAGGGGTAAAGTGTTTAGAATGCATCAAAGGGGTGAAGCAGAGAACATCTGAAGAAGATCATCTTTTATCTGATAGATACCCTCTTACTTCATGGCAGAGGAGCAAAAGTAGGTTAGGTCTTTGTCCCTGCTTTTCACTTTGTCAAGTTTTGTATTGTTTTTCTTTCTAAAAGAAGAAACTTTTAGTTGAGGTTTTTTTCATGAATTACTGTACATAACTTTCATATTAAGCTCCTTTGATTATATGATTTATCAGGATGATGTTGTCCTTAGCCTTTCTTGCTGCATACCGTGTGTATCCTTTTCACTCTGAAAATAATTTTATTCTTAAGTAGACCTGCAACAGATTTTGAGCAGATATGAAGATATATAAACATACATTAATATGAGTACATGCATATTTATATATGTAGTATCTAGGGTCAGGTGTCCAACAGAGATGTTTTCCTTATGTCGGTCCAACTGTTGTAAAGGAGTTGACAGAAAAGATTTAAGCATATTTTCTCTGCAAGTTGTAGGGGACAAAGAATCTGACTTTTTTCTTTCCAAGTCTCTCCTTAGTGTGGAACTGCTTTTGAATGATTGTCTTAAAAAATACCCAGTGCAAGTCTATTTGCCTTGCATTAGTGTTGATGTCAGAAGTCTTACAGATTTCTTTAGGAGCAAACTTAGAGCAGTGCTGAGTCCATCCAGAAGAGTCTCTATTTTCAGTTGTCCTTGCTTTTGCTATTGAGCTGTAGAAGCTGAGTTATGTGCTTGAGAGAGACAATTCTTTATTACTGGCTTGTCTAGACTTTGAAAGAGCCAAAAGGTGTGAGTGCTTTTTAGAATGTGTTAATAACTTTCCTTCTACTATGTTATAGAAGTGTTTCATTTCAGGATTCCCTGCAGGTACCGCTTGAGCCATTGGTTGCAAGCCCCCCCCCCACCCCCGCAAAAAAAATAACCCCCTTTTATTTTATAGGAAATGGCAGTTATTTGAGTTGAATTGTTAAAGAAAATAACATGATTTAATGATATATATGTATTTCAACTTCAAGCAAACTATTGATGTTTATTTTTTTTATATTTTCCAGAGACGCATGGAATCTCATTTAGAATTCAAATCAGTGTGAAAGAACTGCTGGATACAGATGTACTTTTAAAGCTGTTATTTCATTTACCAGTCAATTACCCATCAGCTCTACCGGATATTTCTGTTAACTCAGACCAGCTTACCAGGGCCCAGTGTATGGACGTGAAAGATAAATTACTGGAACAAGCAAAGAAGCATCTTTCTGAACCCATGGTACATGATCTGATTCTTTGGGTACAGCAGCATCTTAAAGATGTCATTAAGCAATCAGCAACAGTTTGCAAGGAAAAAACTACTTTGTCAAAAGGAATAGAAGATGGTATCTGGATGCTCCTTTTGCATTTAGATCACATGAGAGCAAAGGCAAAATATGTGAAAACTGTGGAAAAATGGGCTTCAAATCTAAGGCTGACTGGAAGACTGATGTTCATGGGCAAGATAATATTGATTCTTCTTCAGGGTGACAGGAGCAGCATTAAGGTGCAGGAACAATGAATGTTGACTAGTTCTATCGATTTAGCACTGAAACCTCCATGTCTGAATATTTTGTGTGTGTTTTTCTAAGATTAACAATTTTGGAAACAAATTGATCATTATGAGTAGGAAGGCCCAGCAGCTTTATTCTGTATTTAAGAAAAAGAAGGTATTCTGTTCTGTCTGCAGTGATACCTGTAGACTTGTGGCCTGTATTGCTTTGCTTCCCACTCTAATTATACCCTGTATCCCTTTGTTTCCTGGCCTTAATATGACTAGATTCAGTTTCCTGTATTTCCCAAATGCCCCAGAAAGTGGAAAAATTTTTGGTGAGAAATTAATAACAGACGTATTTCTAACTCATTGCTAACTGTCTCTTTCCTTGACTTAAAACCACATAGCGCTCCTAGTGCATGCCTGGGCTTCGAAATTTTTGCATTTACTTACGAACTGCCACTGCATTAGGTGGGTTTTTGTGGTGATGTTGGAGGAGAATGTTTTGGCTTTTCTAACTCATGTTCTCTAAATCAGTTAGGCATGCACCTTACTTAAAACTGATGAATAGAAGCAGTCATGCACTTGTTGGGATGGGCACTTTCAAAGTTTGATTGCTAAGTTCTGAAAAAAAGTCTGTGTTTTGAATGCGCTTTTGCATTTTACTAAACTGTGAAAATACTAGGTGACATAATATTTTGGGGGTTTTTGTCATTTAGGAGTACTTGATTCTTCAGAAAACTTCTAAGGTAGATGTGGACTCAAGTGGAAAGAAGTGCAAAGAGAAAATGATGAGTGTACTGTGTGAGACAGAAGTACAGTCACAGCATAAAAGGTATAATTTAGTGCTGTTACGGATAGAAAAGTAACAGAATCGATAATTACATTCTGACAAATCTAGGTATATTCATGAGTTTCTCTTTTATAATGTAGGTTTCAGACATTTGAAATCAAAGAATATTCAACACTGGAGGAGCTACAAAAGGAATTTGAAACTGCAGGACTTACAACTCTTTTCTCTGAGTTTGTCCCTCCTCTCTTTAAATAAAATTAAAAGGAAACACTGGACCTTTGACCAAAGCAGTAGTTGACTGCAGAAGCTGAGGGAAGATAAAAGGACTAATGTGGCAAACAATGTTGAAGCGCTTCTGCAAAAAATATCAGTAGTAGTCATCCTTTTGCAAGAAGAAGGCAATTAATACATTAAGAACTGATAACTTTTTGACATTTATGTATTAATAACTTTTTCCAAGCAATGTGATGTTGATTGTGATAATTGCATGGCAAGCATGAGAGATTGGGAAGAAATAATGTTGAAAAAGTAGTCTTCTAGTCAGAGTCTGTTTTGCAGTCCCTGTTTTTCAATGTTTTGTTTCTTCTCTCTCATGGTAGAGTTTATTGATAATGGCCTGCTGGAAAGCATGATTAATTTTGCTTTGGAAGATTATATGAAGATATTTCTGTAAAAAAACATAGCTGTAATTGACTGTAAATGCTAGATGGTTGATTTGAAGAAAAAGCTCATGTCACTTGGGGCCTCAAAAAACTTAGAAGTGTCTTTTTGAATATTAGTTTTTATTTTAAAATGCATAAAAACACCCACATGGAGGATTTAAATTGATTAAAAGCTGAGGTAAAGCCAATTGTAATATTTTCTTTGATAGTTTACAGATGTGTTTTTGCACTTTATCTAGTTTTACTGTCTGTGCAGCTTTAGATATCTTGATTCAATTAAACTGTTGGAGCAGTTTATATACAGACTTCAGTCTTTTGTCTTTCAAGACTTCTGTCAAGGTTTGTTTGTTTGGGTTGTTTTGGGTTGGTCACTGGCCTTGACCAACTTACTTTTTTTTTTTATCAATAGTCTGTGTTTTACATCTGTATAGTGTTACAAATTATATGTATAATTTTATAAATTGTGCGAGCTGTGCAAATTCTGTTTACCTGAAGAAAGTTGGTACTCACTTCTTATGATTATTAATGTGTGTCCTTTGGTTTCTATTTTACCTGAAACCATTCTCTAGCAAGACAAGATAAATTACCCAGTAATACAAATTTTGCAGTCATGAGTTTCTTGGTAACTAGCACTGCCATTTGCTATTTCAGTTGGTTTTAGCATGTAGCTAAACATGTGCTTTACTGCTCTCTAAAACTCAGTCCCAGAAGCCAAATATCTCATGTATTCTGTATTAATTAAACAGATTTGATCAATTCAGTATAAACTAATTTGTTTCTATTTTACTGGGGGAAGACCAGTACAATTTGTTTAGTTCCGAAAGTGTGGTTTGGCAAATTACTATGTAAAATCTGATTTCCTGTTTCATACTCAGACCATGAGATCATACCTCTTTCTTTATATATTCTAGAAAAGCAACTAAAGCAGACTAGGAAGATTTTGTTTCACTGTTTGAGATATCAGATGCATAAAGGGTTGTAGATTGTTCAAAAGTTTCTGAAGTTTTTCAAGAGTTTGGTAATTTTCCTGATAAAGACTGTCTCAAATGCGTATGCTTCGTGTTATTTTATGCACTGGTGCTAATTTAATGAGATAGTAGCAAAGTTCTTCTTAATGAGTCTTTCATGTTTATCACATACAGTACTTCAGGCACAGTAGAAAACAGACTGAGCTGAACAGGTTTTACAAATCTGTTCTGTATTATTTTGAAATGCCTTCCTGAGAGACAGGAAATCTAATTTTCTATCATTTTAAGTGCATGTGAAGATGAATTCTTACTTTTATAAAGAAGAACAAAACACAAGTATCTTGAAAATATTAAAATAACCTGTATTTTAAATTACAGTTTCCAGAATCAAATTGTTCTCAGGTAAAATATCTGTTGAAAGATTGTGTGTCAGTGCAGTATAAAGTTTTCAAAAGCTGCAGAGGCTCTCTCCTTATACTGTATGACAGATCTGACAAGTATCAAACTCAGGAAAAGGCCTATGCATGTACAGCATAAGAAAACATAATCAGTATCTCTGCAAAACTAAATGTTGTCAGATTTTGCCAGATGCATTGTAAATCTGTTGATTTTAGGAATCAGGCTGAATGGCATACCTACTCACGTGATCTCAAATTGCATGTGATTTCAAAAATAATTGAGGCATAAGTTGTTGTGATCATCTTTCTTGCAAGATTAGATGCAGTCTTACTAAAGTTTTCCTCCCTACTAGAAAAGCCATTTGTGGTGTCAGTGATTGGCAGTTGCACTTGAATATAAACCCATGTATTTTTTTGGCTTTTATTGCCTCATGTCTTCTTGGTCAGCTATTTGGTCAGAGCTGGCATTCTGCAACAGCCAATTAAAAAGAAAAAGTGCCAACTGGGTAAGTTGTAGCTCTCTCCTGATCTGTGCTCATCATCCTGCTGAATGAAGTGTTGTAAGAAGCTAGATGATTTCTGTGTTTCAGGAGTTGGAAAATGCAGTTTATACAATGGATTTTTACCATAGTTGAATTTGTTGTTCACTAGTTTACACTGGACAAATCCACAAGTTCAGTGTAGGAAAGGACTGCAGTTTTTTAGCTTGGTTTGATGTGCTTCAGGAGAATTACAGATCTGATCAGCTTGATACTGTTCAGACAGCAGAGTACATGAAAACTGATGTCAGTCTGATTCTGTTAAAGCAAATGCTTTTCCTACCTATCAATCAGTCACTTACTTTGAAGGGTAGGAGGAAATCTTCTGTTCAGACAAGTAAATAATATTTTTAAAGGCTGTTCTTTTGGAAGGATGTTGCAGCTGTCTGTTAACCGATGGTTTGTTTGCATTCATTGTAAAAAGAGATGAGCTAGCCTGCGAGCCTCTGGGGCACAGAAGTCATCAAAATGGGTCCTGTGGTGCATGTTCTGCCTTACAAGGGAATTGAAGCAGACAGAGAAGAACAAAATGCACAGATACAGAAGAACAAGACACGGGAAAAAAATGCATATCAGTGTCTAAAAAGTTAGTGAAGTGTATGTAACTATCAGAATCTGACAGTTCAGTTGCAAGGAAGAGGAAATCCACGAATTAAAGATGATTTAACAAATTAGAAGGTAGCTTTCTTGTGGATATTGTGTGGTAAATAGTTCTTCAAACAGCAAGGTCAGTAAAGCCTTGCTTGTTTCCTGTGGCCGTGCTAGTTTCTAAGGTATGGCACACATGAAGCCTTCCCTGCAGGAGATACATTCCTGATGGTGTTCTCCTAGGTGGGTTCCCCAGTGCCTGGTATTGATTGTGCATAAATTGATTATCGCTTGCATAAATCTTTAAAATATGAATAGCATTTTCCCACCTGTTACCTTTTTCATCAAAGTTGTAGGTACTTGGTTTCTTTCAGGTTGTTAACCTCTCATTTTAATTGATGTGACTTAAATTCAAAAGTTCTAGGAAAACTTCGTAGTATAAATGTGCTTCCTTCTGTATGGACAGCACAGATGTACAACCATAGTTTCCTTTAAAAATCAGGCTAAAATGAAGGATGTTGCTATAGGACTGATAGCTTGAAGAACCAAGTTTTGTAGGACAAAACTGAGGTTTGATTGGTCTTTTTGAACACCTTGGCTATTACATGTGAGGAAAACAAAAAATGGGTTAAGGAAACAAGAAAAATCCAGAGAAGGTTAAAAATGGGGGACATCGGTATTAGGATTTTACCTGTTTTTCATACTTACTCAGTCTCATTAATTCCTCCCCCTCTACTCCTGAATTTGTTATTTGGTGTTACAGGGAGGACAAGACACTGTAAGAAGTCATATATGAAAATCCTTGACATAATCAATTAAAAATAACTGAAAGTAGATTTGATTGTTTTGTGGATAAGGCTGATTTTTGTGGTTTTGTAGTTACATCTCATTTTTCTATAATAAGATCATTTGTCTCTTCTGGTGTGAATGACCCACAAAACCCACCGAGATTAGTATGAATTATATGCAGAAGTACTGTAATGAGCCTTAAGAAACTTCATAGTGGAAAAAATATTTTGTTTATTTTGTTTTTCTTTTAAAAATAGTTTAATAAACCCTGCATATGGATGATTTAAAGCCTAGTGTCCCTTGATTTCTTCCGCTTTATCTGTGAAAATACAAACCTAATCATGCTATTGTACATTTGAAATAAGATGATGAAATGTTGCACTCACTGTATTTCTGCCAGAGTTTGAGACTGAAATTGCTTATATTATGAAATAGTGCAATTGCTGGAATCAGCTTTAATATATCTTATAGTAGTACAAAGTATTATCATCCTGTCTTTTGTGTATAACACATGCAACACTGGCAGCACTCTGTTACGGTTTTATATTTTGTATGTATACTTAAATTTTTGTTATCTTATGCAAGAGTTACGATTGTTTATATTCTTAATTTTAGACATAAATGGAACTTGGAATATAAATATGTTGATAGCATTTTGCAGCTATTGTTCTGTGCTATGTAATGTATTGGCTATTATATTAGTTTGTGTTGTCTAACTTCAAAGCATTAACCTGCAGTGAAGAGAACTCTTCAGGGTGGCAGAAAAATTTGCCTAAAAGACATTAATTTAAGGAATTCTTTGGACTCTAAAGATGAATCTGTTAATGTTTTGAGTTAATTATGCACTCAGATGCTTTAATTTTATGCTAATAAGGTAGCAACTGCTGCACTTTTAAATTTTCTTTGTGTTTCTTAATGTGATACCAGTATTCTGTGTGTATCCTGTGTTGGAACATAGCTGATTGTGGAATTTGGGTCAATATTTTATTAGTATTTCCCATTGTAAGGATCTATGATTCTTTATATGTATACATTGTTATCTCTTACAACTTGAATGCAAAGCATTATTTTAGGTTGAAGCTTTTTACGAAAGGTCTTTGCATGAGAACAATAACTGTATTTTTTTGCTGCTTTTCCTATTGTCACGTTTTACATTCCTGCAGCTATGGAAAGCTGTCAAATGATCAGAGTTTTCTGGGGCTGAACTTAACAGGCCAACCCAGTGTGTTACACCAGATCTTGATGCCAGCTGGGTGGAAGCAGGGTGCTCTCCAGGCCTTTATGGGACCACTTTTGACAACATCTACCTGCTCCGCTGAAGGGATTAGCTGGATATTTCTTGAACTTTGTGTAGAGAATCGAGGGAGCGAATTCCACCAGTGCAGAAGGAGAACGGTTGGCTGTTGCTTGATCTGAGCTTTACATCAGGAAAGCTCTCTGGTACTCCTTTTATGTTGATGCCATGGAGGGTAGTAAGCTGAAGTTTACACTTGTGCTAGTCATAGGGAACACTGCACAGCAAAATCAGTGCCACAATTTTAAGACCGAAGGTGGTAAACTCTGTTTTTCAGTTGTACTTAGGAAAAAGACCAATGGAAAATAATTTTGTTGGTCTATGATCAGTCACTCATCTGTAGTGGTATACAGAGGAAGGGTACATTTTTATGGGAGGTGGTGCTATGACTATCTTTCAGTCAAGATACGATGAAAAGCAGTTCTTTTTTGAAGTAAAATAACTGACTTGCTTGTGAGAACACTGTCCACGTGAGATGCTGAACAGAAGCTGAGCTGTATGGATTGAGCTCTGCCAGAGGATGATTTTTATTTGGTGGAAGTGGAGGTGTTAGAAAGGAACAGACGGCAATAAAAACACTGGTGATGTGGCTCTCAGAGAAGCCAAAAGGAAGGGTTTTTTGCATTGATTTCTCTCTGGAAAGAAGTTTGGGAGTATGAGCAAAGAAGTTGCTACTGTATCCAAGCTTCAAGTAGAAATGTCTGAAATAAATATGCAGCTTCATTGTAATTTCTCTTTTCAGCAGAAACGGCATGTAGAACTGAGAACAAGTAGTGGAAGTTTTCACGGGTATAGAAATGACAAACCTCACTCAAGAGCTGTAAGCTGTCCATGAAGGCATTAGCACAATTCTTAGAAATTGTCCTCAAATGACCCAGGAATGACAGAGACTTTGTTGAGGCAATAAACTCCAAAAGTCTCATGATTTGGAAACAACGCTGTTGTGGCTCTGAGCAATTGGGAAGATTGATGGAAGGAGGTGACTAGCAGTTCCCAGGAGCAGATTTTCTACAAAATTTGGGCATTCTGGAAAGCAAGGGCTAAGGGGGGTGACAAATTGCTTGTGGGGAAAAAAGACTCTGCTTATTTGTGGAATCAGAGAATACAGGTAAGTGTTTAATTTTCACAAGACTTTTTCTTCACTGATACTATAGTCACTTGGTATGGAGATTTTAGATGGTCCTTGCTGAAATAGTGTGTAGTGTCTTGGGAAGCTGATCTGTTTCAGTTCCACATCTATTTCAAAGATCATTTTGGGTGATAATGGTGGTCAGTGGCATGAAAAGATTTAAGTACTGCAAACCTATTCTGCATCAAGGATTTGCAATGGAATTAAGAAACAGCTTTTAAGTATGAATTAGACAAAGCACATTTAATAAGAGCAAAAACAGGAGGGAAAGAAAACACTCCACTGGAATAACTACAAGAAATCCAGAAAATCATGTTTCTGAGGTACTCATGTGGCAAAGGAGAACTTTGGGGTTACCTTTGCATTGACAAGGAGCCAAATGCTATAAATTCAGCTGAGTTGTGAGGGTGTCAGTCAGTGTTTCTGGGCTGTACAGTGCTTGGCACAGTATGTGTATCTTCTCTTCCAGCATTGCACCAGATTTCTTTATTTTTCCTCCCCTTTTATTTTTTAATTTTTTTTTAATTTGAAGGCAGCTGCAGGAAGGGAAATGGCAGTTGCTTGCTATGAATTCTGTTCTTTGCTTCTTACAAAATACTAATTACTAAAAGATGTTACAGGTTTCCTTCAGACTAATTTTGAAGAAGCAGGGGAATACTTTTTAAAACAAATAAAAGGAACAGAGATTAGATCTCAGGAGAAGCTGTTATTTACATATTGGAGCTGTGAAAAAAAAGGTTTGTCGGAAGAAGAAGAGTCATAAAGCAGAGTGGGAATAAAGACATGTCCCCTCACTGGTCTAGAGTTGCCATCTGTCCGAGCTCTGGCAGAAGCTGATGTTAGTGCTTAGCAGAGGAGAACGGGTATTTCTACACAGTAGTGCCTGATGCTGGCACTAAAGAGCTTTTTGTGCTGGAAGGCTGGGGACAGCTAAAGGCAAAGCGTGGAAGCGCAGGCAGCGTGCTGACCATTTTTTGGGTGTCAGCTTTTGAACAGCCATGAAAGCTGGGCTACTCACTGTGTAACACTGTTAGTAATAGCCACAGGAGCTCTGGTACTGGCTCTTATTTAACTGATCAAATCTATTGGAAAAGGTAACAAAACTGAAGTTGTGTAATCAGTCCCAAAGGGAGGTGGTGATTGTAGAGGGCGAAGCTGTTCAGTACTGGAGAGCACTGGTTTTTGAAAGCTGGAAAGTTTTTGGCAGCTGGGACAATGAAAAGCTAATCTGGGATTTTTGCATAGTTCTTAGCAATCGCTGTGGAAAAAAAGGGGAAAAAAATGATTCTTGCTCATCTAATTACGGATTTTTTTCTAGAAATTCATTGCTAAGTTGAAACAAATGAGTTGTGGATAATTGTTTATCAGCAAAAGTTTTCCTGCTTTAGGTAGAATGTGAGAGAGTTCTAAGAGAAATTTTAACTGTTATGTTTCTTATGGATCTGAAGTAGGAATGGGTTACAGCTCCCTAAAAATTTCTTATTAACAGCAAATCATTAAAGCAGTGCAACAAATGTTAGAAAATTTCAACTGCTGTGGAATAAACTACAGCAGAAAATTGTGAATATAACTCCTGTTATTCAGTATTTTGCGGGACCCTTGGGATTACCAGCAAGGGGAGTCGGAATTTTCTGAATAGCAATAAGGATTTAATTTCTTTTTTCTTAGCCAGCAGCAAGAGTTTCTATTTATGCCAACTTTCTGACAGCAGAAAGAAAAGGGATATACTTCTGGAATACCATGAAGGGGTAACAGAACTTTTAACTGATTTGTAGGTCTCATTCGTCAGTTTCAAAACCAAACACAAACAAACCCCAGAACAGTCTGGGAAAAGACTACTTTCATGGTAAGGTACAGCTTGTGGCAATCTGAAGTGATAGCTCTTAGGTTGTGCACATGTATTTGAGAGATTATTGTCTGCACAGGTAAGGGGTGGTTTTTGGTTCGGTTTTGTTTTGTCCTTATTTTCCTGTTAAAGCCGGAGGGCGTGCTGGAATATACTGAAACATTTGAGCAAGAACTAGTATGTGAACAAATAATCTGCAGTAAACCTCAGGTTGCCGCTCAAGGTCAAACATGATGAGAGTTGTTCCAAAGGTATGCTGAGGAATACATTCAGTGCAGGGAACTCTGAGACCAGCTGCAGGGTGAGCTCTGGGTGAGCCCAAGCCCCAGGAAAAGGGCCTGAACTGCCAACTCTTGGCAGCACAAAGGGCCCTTGACCTGTGGCACAGTCGGGGACTGGACACTCAGGGACACGGCGGGAACCCGGACTTTCCCGCCCTTGGGCTGTGAGGGGATAAAAGCCCCGCCGCTGCTCCTTTGTTCGGGGTCCTTCCTCGGAGGCACCAGCTCCAGCTGTTCCTTTGTTATTTAGTTACTGCATGATGATTAAATTATTTTGAGGAACAGGACGTCTGAGGCTCTGCCATGGGACACCTGGGCTCGAGCCGGTAAGGACGTGTGGTGTGACTGAGTGTGGGATGTGCAGCTGGGAAGGGGCCTCAGGCCCAGCGCTGGTGGTGCGAGAGGGACTGCAGGAATGGCTCCTGGATGGTCGGACGGGGAAGCTTCCTTAACAGGTACTAAGTACACTTGGATCCAAAGTAAGAAAGGTGGGTGTTCCACTAATAAAATGAAGACTGAAGTTCTTCAGAGAATAGGAAGCTCTGGCAATTCTGGAAGATCATTACACAATATGGTAAAAATCAGAAATGTGCAATGGTTAACGTTGCTCTTTGGTCCATTTTGTTTCACAACCCCTTGTGAGGTGAATGCAGACAGGAGGGTAATTAAAGGGCTAGTGATTATTGATTATAATTTAATTATTATTTATAATAAAAGGTGTAGTGATTGGCTTATGATGGCAGCCACTGCTTTCCATGGAGAGTGCTTGTAGTCAGGACAGGCCTGGTGTTACTTCAGTGTCTCCATTTGCCAATACTGACCTAGAGAAGAGAGCAAAGGCTTGCTTGTTCCAGGAGCAGGCACGTGCTGAGAGCAGCGTTCTCCCTGGCTTTCTCCTGCGGTTTGTGTTGGTGCAGCTGCTGGCTGAAGGGGCACCAGATGGGCAGGATTTCACTCTGCCTGCTCCCAGAACTGAGGACATGGCTCTGGCATCTGGGGCTGGAAGAAACAGGAAAGCAATGTCCTTTCTGTCCAGGCAAAAGGGGCAGAGGCTGTTTGCAGCAGTGGTTGTTCTTGGCCACCTTGTGACAGGCATAGGGGGTTAGGTGGGTATCAGAGCTGGTTTTAGGCTGCATGAGAACTGGTACTGACAGTGCCTGTGGGGACACCTGACTGTCACCCCATGTACATTATATGCCGCATTACCCCATCCACCGTCCAATTTACATGGGTGATTTTATATATATGGGCATTTCTAACCCTGACACAAGGGACTATCTTGCTGTCATGAGGATGGGAAGACCTTAATTCCAGAGCTTTGTGCTACAAAACACCATCCTTTTGTCTTTTTACCATGAAATGTCTTTCCATTTGTAAGCAGTAAGAAAATAACTGAATGGTGAAAGTCAACTACACAGCAAACTACTGACAGTATGGGATGTCGACTGTCAATCTGTCACTTATATAAATTGAACAATAATTGTTGTTCCTCTTCAGAAATGTAGTTTATGCAGTCTATATAAAGGCAAATTATTTAGTGCAGTGCAAGGAAAATTCTTTTTTCCTATCAGAAACCAATTTAATGTTAACTGATGAAACCATTAGAAGATACTGAGCCCAATATGAATACCTTTGGTGGAATACACGATGTGGAGGAGTGGCTTATCTCACAAAAAGCCTGCCTCCATTTTGGAGGTAATAGGTTTTTTATTTTTTCACTTTCTTAATAATAGAGGAAGAGAGAGGGATAGATCTGCTAGAATACTCTCCTTATCATCTTTGCAGCCTATGGTCTCATGGAGAGGAATAGCTGAGAGTTGAAAGGGGAAAAATCCTGACTATTGTGCTTTTCCTGAGATAAGGAATATTTTAGAATCCCTTGTCTCATGCATGAAGCCTGGTAAAAGGGTTCCATATTAACATATGGAAGAGTTTTTGGGGAAAAACAGATCTTAGCCTCAGGAGTCTGATTTTGACTCTTGGTTTGTCTGGGTGTTTTATATGTCTTTGAAAATGAATGTTAAAAGGGGGACTATGAGCCACACAAGCTGAGATTGCTGCATTGACCTCAAGAGGTGAAAGCACAATTGAAAAGGTCTGTTTTAAATGTTTAAGGAATTAATAATTGCTGAAAAGTGCAGATACTAGAAGAACAAGCATCTTATATGCCGTGTTACAGACAGATCTGGCACTCATGGGAGGCATTTGTGACAACAGTCTTCCAGTGGGTGACATTTATGTACATGATAAAGAGACAAGACCTCTTTATGTAAAATTTACAATGAGCTTTCTAATGTCATCAGTTTTTTTAGGCATACAAAATTGCCTCTCTTATAAAATTAACTCCTCATGTTCGGCCATCAGCCTTTGGGAGTTGCGGAGAGCAGCCCCACGGGTGTGTGTGGCAGTGGGTGCACCGGGGGGCTGTGGAGCTGGGGACCCACAGAGAGACAGGACAAGATGCTGCTGGCCGTGGGCACGTAGCAGTCAAAATGGCTCTGGGCAACAGCTGCTGCTGCTGGACTGAACTTGGCAAAATCAGTGTTCATCCTGGAGGAGACTAAGGTGAGACCTCATCGCAGTCTACAACTTCCTCACAAGGGGAAGAGGAGGGGCAGGCACTGATCTCTTCTCTGTGGTGACCAGTGACAGGACCCAAAATTGTGTAAGCGGAGATTTAGGTTGGATATCAGGAAAAGGTTCTTCACCCAGAAGGTAGTCAGACACTGGAACAGGCTCGCTGGGGAAGTGGTCACAGCACCAAGCCTGACAGAGTTCAAGAAGAGTTTGGACAATGTTCTCAGGCACACGGTGTGACTCTTGAAGATGGTCTTGTGCAGGGACAGGAGTTGGACTCGATCCTTGTGGATCCTTTCCAACTCAGGATATTCTATGATTCTATGAAAGTGCATCATTACCCTTGTTTTTTTCTGAAACTGTATTTGAGAGTTGGGAAGAAACTTTATCACTTTTTAGTGACAAGGGTCCAGCAAAGAATTACAAAATAGAGAAGCAATAGAATCGAAATACTAAACAGGGGAGAAGGAAAAAGATGTTGGACTAGAAACTGATGCTGAAACCAGTGTGAGGGAAGGGAGCAGAGACTGCCAGACAGAGCAGTGTGTTAGAGCAGAAAGTGTGAGTGGAGACCACAGGCTACAGCAAGGCTTCTCTGTCTCCCTGCAGCCTCCTCTGAGCAGTGTCACTCATGTCACTTGGTCTCCCAACCTCTGAAAACTCCAAGTGTAGCCACTGAGTGCTTGGATCCCTTGTTGGAGCAGGTGGCTTCTACATGATGGAGATCAAGAGAAAACAGTGAGTACTGACTTAAATTAAACTGGGAATTGCCTCTTGTGGTGAGAACCCTGGTGAGAGGTTTGTGGCATTGTTCACCCAGAATGCTTTCACATTTTCAGTGTAGGAATTGATAATCACTTTCAGTAGAAAGCCATAAGCATTGTGTCTCTTGAAAGCAACAAGACTCTTTTCATCTCTCAAAACCTTTAAACAAATGAAACCCAGTAATAGCTAGAGCTGTCCAATCTGAATTAATTTTCTCCAGCGGAACTCTGTATGCTAAAATTTTTTGTTGGGTGATAAATGGACAAGACTTTGGATTCAGCCATCACTTGACATTCTTACCTTCAAAAATAAGTATTTTGTTTTAGGATATTGTAAGTGGCACCTTTGTGGGAGTTTGAAGGACATGCTGTCTCCATAGGATGCATGCTTTTGTCCAACCTTTTTGTATGGAGAAGATGATATGTGCGGGGAGGTTACATTTTGCTGAGCAACGCTGTGAAAGGACAATTTTGGTTTGAGAAATCTAAGGATGTGAGTGGGTGGCTCTGGAGAAGTGGTGGCCCCATGGGGGCTCTGGCCACATGCTTTGGCTGGCTGTGATCTCTACTCCTTTTATCCTGTTTAATACGGCAGTAGTACGTACAAGAAAAGGTTTATGGTGTGGATGTGTGCTCCCCCTGCTCTCACAAAACTTTGCCTTCTTGCTGAGCCTGCTGCATCCCTGGTTTAAAGCAGAATAAGCTGCATTTTGCTAAGAAGTTCACTAAACCATTCAGATGCTGTCTTAGATCTGGCAGCCTGCAGTGCATCAGAGTATTTTGATAAGCATCATGTCTCCTTGGAAACTACTACTTAGCAGTAACTTGACGCTACATTTGGAGTGTTATGATTAATTTAAGCCTTGCTTCTGCAGACACATGGTATGGGCCTCCTCCCACAGAAGTGCAGAGTCTTGTTGAGCTTATCAGAACAGCTCGCATGTTCCAAAGTGTCCCTGTGGGGTTTAGGAGTTCTCTGAATCTCTTCAGGTTCTGCTTTAAGCTCGTTGGTTATAAATCTCACTTGTTATTCTTAGGTATATTTTTAGGAGTCTGTTGTCTAATTTGATATTTTAAAAACATTTCTAAAAAGTCTACATCCACAGTTATGAATAAATATAAAGCTCCTTCTGAGGCCATTAAATAGTATTTTAATTAGGCTGGCAAAATTGCTTTTGGCTTGTCTTTAAAGTCTTTAGTATCTTATTTCTATTAACAAAATGGTAATCAAGATTAAATTCTAAAATGTAACCAAAGTAGGTCATATTTTTATTAACTGGAGATAGATAATGAATGTGCCCTATATAAAGATTTGGATTAAATCTTCTGAGATGCTGAGGAGAGTGTTTTAATTAAGGTAATCCTTATTGCATCTAGCCAACACTATTGCTGCTTAGGAATTTAAGATCTCAGTCATGCATATTAGTGCATTACCTCAACGAATCTAATAGAGATTTAATACTTGTATTTGAAGTAGCAATCTGTTACAAATTAAAAGCATTTGAATAATAAATTTAAATCATGTTATTCTTTGCAGAGTTTTGTATAATTAAGGAACACATTCAACATTAATGTTTTTTAATTTCTATAGTGCAAAGAAGGTGTGCTTTGTTGTTGCTCTGAAACCAGCTGTTGTTTTCACCTGGTTGTAATATAGAGAAGTCCAGCTATTGCAGCAGTGTTATATATGTGTGCTAAGTGTCTCCTTAATCCCCCAGGGATTCGGGACACTTGGCATAAAGGATGGGACTATGTGTGTGTGTACTATCCCACTGAATTCTAGACTGGAGTTTGCAAAATAATGCTTTAAAATGTTTTAAAATTAAAATAATAATAATAGTAATAAAACATTAATATAGAATAAAACTAAAATAATGCTTTAAAATGCTTTAAAAATTGGACAGAAGGGTTACTGATTTGCATTGTAAGATGTTATGAGTGCAGTGTTTGAAGATTTGGCCTGTGGTACTGGCAAAAGGACTGTGCTTGATGCAGTACATTGTAGTCTCCCAGTATAGATGTGCATGCAAAGGCAATACTCCTCTGATTTCAGTGAGAATTAGCTTAGAAGTCTAGGCAATTTTTATGTATTAAATAACATAACTGGAGACTTTTACACTGAATACATTCTGAGCATCTTTTTTCCCTGAAGACATTACTGTTCCTCTGATTTCTAGGTTGCATTTCTGAACTCTGCTGCTGTATTAATCCGCAGGAGTAACAGCTCAAAGCGAAGCGGGCAGACACTCTCACACAGCGCTTTGCTCTCGGTGTGCACTGAGATGCCAGGGTTAGCTGGAGTTTGAGTAAGAGCTCTTATAATACCCTGCTCTGAGTTATGAGAAATGCTAATTTTCGAACTCACCTTAGCCTGAGAAATACTGGTTGGAGTGTACTGAGGTCCTGTCTGTCTCAGCACTTGTTCCACATGAGCAGTTGATGGGATGCTTGTAGAACAAGGGTAAGGAATGGGCAACACCTGCAGAAAGGCTCTTCCCTGGTCCATGTTGTTTTGGTTTTCACTTGCACTGGCTTCTCCTGAGAAGACCATCTATCACTTAAAATGGGTGATGTACAGGGACTTTATGGCCATGTTACCCACAGAGCCCCACTCCCCACAGCGGGGGAAGAATGTGACAGCAAATCTGCCATTTTCCATTAAAAACTGTCCCTATGCTGATGCTACTACCATTGTGCCAGATCTTTCCATTTCACCTGGTAGGATGCACAGAAGAGTCAAAGCAGTTTTGGATTTGCTTTGTCAAGTTCCTATATGGGTAGGGATTTCCTTACCTCTTTTAATTCTGCTCTTCCTCATGGGGGAAAACCATACTGATACTCAGACTTTAATTTTTGTTTGCATAAATGTAACCCTGCTGCTCCTTTGGGAAGCATGCTGCACAATTCTCATCTCTCGGGCATTTATGGACATCAGAAACGCTATCTTTCTTGCTCACAAATGAAAAGCAAATCAATGGGAAGATCATAAAGATTATCTTTACTAGCTTCCTCCCTGCATAACTCCACAACCATAAAAAAATGTCCTATAAACTAACATTGTTCTATAAATTAACATAAAAGAATGTTCCTGTTAGGATTTTCCTGTTATATGCAGTCAAGTAATATCAAATACTTCATTTATGTCAAAGTCACTGAATAGAACATATTCTTGCTGTCTGTAGATGACAACTACTAGAGTAGTCACAGATGAATCTGTCTTTTGGGAGGGAAAATTTTGCTATCCTTGGTCTGATGTTCTGTTTTGTGGTTTAGTGAAGAATATAAAGAGAAACCAGGACTATGTAGCACAGCAGGACAATCTTGTTTAGGCTCTTCACTAACTGTTAATGTTCACTATTTGTTACACGTATTGTCCTTGAAATTGGTAATTGATATATAAACTTTACACTAATTTAGGCTGTTTGTTTTTGGCATCATTAGTTGGAAAATTACAACCTTTCCTGTTTGTTGTACTTTGGATTCTGGTTGCAGTGATTCTGCCTCTCTCCTCTATTTTAGCATTCCCTAGATTGATGCTGAAAATTACATGTTATTTTTTCTTCCTTCATAAACCCGTGTCACAGAAGTAGAAAGACCTCAGCTACTGAGATCAAAGGTTGCTCAACTTTGCTGGATAGCATGGCATAAAGTTCGGCCGTGATGAATGGTGCCAGGACTTGAAATAAGAGTAGCAAGTCTAAGAGCATGAGTCACTGTACTAGGTCTTCATGTCTACAGAAAATTTGTGTGAACTGCTGGCTGAAAGCATTGACAATTTTCCATTAGTAATGAATTACAGTAGTAATTTCATTAATTTCTTCACCTCAGTCAGGATATGTTAGTGTAAGTTGCTTAACCAAGCATCAGAGGAGCCATTGCCGTTAACCTTTAGTCCTTTGCTGTGTAACCAGGACCAGTTAAGAAGTAAATTAGCATAGCATCCCTTTAAAAAAAAATTACTTTAGATAAGCAGTGGACATAATTTTTTCCTGTTTTTAATTTAATAGCAGGTTTATGGTTTTATGCAAAACCATTCACATTACAGCTGACCCTCTGGGAACTGGGTTTTTTCGTCTGTGTAATTCGGTGTCTTTAATAATCTGCTGTCTGTTAAATCCAGCACAGGCTTGATTAATGAATTGTGATGAACCAATGCATTAATTTACAGGTTTGGTCTAATACCCTAAAAGGCTACATCAGTGCTTCCAGTTATTAATGTTAATAAACTTGAGAGAAAAAGCAATGTAAGGAGGGGTAAGGGAAGGTAGTATGTGGCAAGTTTTGTCTTTATTCAAGCATTTATGTCTGCAGCTACTTTTCTTACAAGAGAACTGCAAAAGCCCTTATCAACAGACAACATCAAATGGAGAACAGCTTAGTAGTGTTTGAAAAGACTGTAGAATTTCTGAAGCTATGTTCCATAGTCAAATCTTTTTTTCTTTGCTGAAAGTCCATATTCAACACAGGTTTTCATGCTGTTTTTCTAAATATTGTGTAAGAGTTTTGAAACCCTTTTCTGTTAAACCTGTGGCTGAAACACAATCTTGAATATGAATTTCTCTGAAAAGTCTCTCCAGAACCCTGGCAGGTGATAGGTAGATGTGCATATAAAGAGGCATATGCATGAGAATGGTGGGTATTTGACATTGACAAAATTGGCTATGATGAGCAACTCATTTCTAAGATGATACTGAAGCTTTTAACATGATTCTTTCGAAAACTTTAAATAAATCTACAAACTAAATTGCAAAATTTTATTCTATTTCATTTTTTAAAAATCCTTCATGTGTCTATTGCATGGACTGATTCCAAAGAGTAGAGTATATTCTGTTCAGTCTCAAAAGAGCTGGTACATTGAGGAAAGGGAATAGTAATTGATTTATTTATTTTTTTATTGAGAAGGTAGGGTTTGGGAATGGGATAGTAATATGGTGTGAAGATTTTAGGGTGGTGTAAAAAAAGTATGAAATTTTGTCTTTGATGCTGAGCCTTTAGATCTTGAAAACATCTTAAAACAGCATAAAAGTTCAAAGAAGGAGCTGTGTGTCCTCTCCTTGGATATTAGCTCACAGTACTGGAGCTCAGACTTCTTCAAATTACAATTCCAGCCTTGCCTTGTTCTGATAAATATAATCGAAGAATTATTATTTTAGACATTGATGTATCCATCTTTCTGTCTATTAAAATATAGCATGACGTTTAAAGCCCATTTTAGCAATCATGCCTCAGGCATTGTCTTTCTAGTGGGGCACAGGAATTTTCACTTGTCCTTGAGATAAATGACACTGGTATAGAATTGGCATCTCTGAAGTCTTGCTTCAGCATCCATGGCACCAAAGTATTGCTGGAAACATTGGAATGAGACAGAGAAATAACACTGTTTAGGCTGAACAAAATAAATTCCCCATTTCCGTTGCTTCTTTCACTTCCTTACTGGTAGGGAGAGAATAATTTCTGCTACATCTTGGCTATTTTAATAAGATTCAGAATGCATGATCACATTAGATACTGTACCTGAGGCAATCTGTGTTTAGACTGGTGATAATTACATGCAAAAGTCATTCA
Organism: Rhagologus leucostigma; assembly: GCA_013397725.1. Lineage (NCBI taxonomy): Eukaryota > Metazoa > Chordata > Aves > Passeriformes > Rhagologus > Rhagologus leucostigma. The sequence continues at coordinate 1,423,427 of VZTD01001331.1, read as the reverse complement.
ACAATGAGGCAATTAATGCTGATGAACTTTAATAAAGTCAGCTGTCAGCAATAGATATTGCTGGCAAGTTTCCTAATCCTATATTTATAATACTTTGAAATTCCCTTCTGTTCTATTCTATAACGCATTTCTGTTTAATGTGTTAAAAAAAACCCACCAGAAAATATTGCCAGCAACATATTTATATATGGCACAAATACGAACAAAGAGGTCAGAAGTCGGCCTGCTTACCAGATTTACTGCAGTGATTGGTATTTACCAAAGATGATGATAGACAGAACAAGGCAAATCCTCTAACTCTCTCAGTAGAGGAAAGGGAAAGCATTAGATAAGGAACACAGGGCTTACATTTCCCCTCATTGTTGATTAACAAGCATTAAATTAAGCTTAATGTCAGATGTAGGCAGGTCATTGTAATGTGTCAGTGTAAATTAGAAGATCAAGCCAGTTAGTGTCTGGGATTTGCAAAATTCTGGAATCTTTGTCTTTTGCTGCAGAGACATACTTTTGTGAATTTCTTATTTATCCTAATTGGTTATATGATCAGATGAATTTTGTCATTGGAAAATTCCATTATAAAACCATTACTCTTTGGAACAGAAAGCAGAAAGTGACTCCCAAGCTTTTTTGCCTTTCCAGCACAGGCAAATACGAAGTTGCAAGGAGTGGCTGATGGAATGAAGTGTCTTTCTCATTAAACTTTATTGAACACTACAAAGGCAATGCAGACCTGTGTGCCTTTTCCTGGGGATCAGTTGCTTTGGTGGGCTACAGTTCAGAAACCACTGCTCTGACGTGAGGAACATGAAAAATATGAAAAAAGCTGCTACAGGGTACAGATGAGATAGCTGACACAAGAGTATGGAGCCTTCTGTGAAACGATATAAAAAGTCAAAATAGGGGAGTAGTTTTAAAATGGCAGAAATATATTTCGTCTCTTTCCTAATCCAGTAGAATTCATATAAATCATGTGCATTATAGAGCTGTTATGCGTTAGGTTTAGGGCATGAGCTTGCTCTGGGTGTCCTGGAAGAGCTGTTCTAACACGAGCACTGCAGACTGTCAGTTTGGGGAAGGACTGTTCTTGTCAGAAGCTTTCTCCCCCTTTTTCAGGAATGCAATGGGAAACAGCAGTGAGGTGTTCTTCTTCCTTGTATGATTTCTTATTAATATAAAGGCATTATCTCTAAGGCCAGAGATGGCCAGAGGGAATATCCCTGTAGGTGTACGTGTTCTCCTCCTTTTCCCTGTTGGCTGTGGTGAGAGCCCTTGCCTGGATGCACTGGTGGTCTAAGCCAACGTGACTCTTCTCACACTCTTCCTTTATCTGCCTGGAGCAAAAGCAGTGTTGGCAGTCCCACAGGGCAGCGAGCAGCTGTTAAATACAGGTTCAGTAGCTGAAGTATTTTCTATTTTAGCTGTTGTACTATGTTAATCAGTAAAAACCATACACAGCTGAGGAAAATCTGTTTATGGTAGCTGAAAATGTTGTGGTGAGTGTTAAGGTAACAGATGATGGTTCATGCATATAAGCCTTTGGTTTCAGTTAGAAAAACTCTGGTATTTGGGATGAGGTTAAGTTTCTAGGGTGAGGTTGGAGATGAATCACAGCTGGATTTTGGCTTTTGGCTTTAACATCTACAATCTTTTTTCAGCAGCTGACAGAAAGATCATATTGTACTAGATAAGCTGTACAAAATTCCTGCTGTTTTAACCTGAAATCATATGATAGAAAGGCTGAGAGTTGGAAATGGAAAATGTAATGGACAATTTTTGTCATGAAATGTTGGAGGCAACCTGCAGCAAAGCCCCAGCAGGAGACAGGTGAGAGTCAGGAGAGGCTCACCTGGGTCTCCCTTAACATGGAAAATGTCTGTTTTGGCCTGACTAGCTTTGGCTGCTTGTGTCCTTCAGGAGTGAAAGTAGAAGGGAGAGAGGAAACTGAGACAGGGACTCTAGGGACAGTGGGGAGATGGGGGCCTTGGCACAGGGAGACAGAAAGGCACAGGCAGTGGGGACTCAGAGGAGAGGCAGTGGTGAAGAAAGAACTTAATGATGTGAAAAAAAACTGGGGTTGGGGGTTCACAACTTTCCCTGCTTGTACTGAAGCAGGTGACAGCAGCATGGAGTGGCTTTTACTTGCTAGTTAGATCTGTAAAGTATTGAAACATCTGTTACACTCTGTAATGACTCCTTGAATTGCTCAGGCACTTACGGCATAAGGCAATGCTGCATAAAAAAGCTTGTCTCTAAAGTCAAGTGTAGGACATTCCTGTGGTTTTCTTACTTCTCCAATCTTTGTTGAGAGTAGTGGTCTTTTCCAGTGATTGGGTTGCTTATTCTGCCTGTGGAGGAGGTTTGTACAGCGACATTTCTTTTTGTGTTACATCAGAACAAGAGAAAACACTTTTAAATAGGAGGAGGCTGGCAAGCATCCAGATTAGGATGCTAAGACCCGGATGGGTGGACATGTATGAGGATATAAACCCAGGGTGGGTCTCAGAGGGTTGTGGGTGATGGGTCTTGCTCTGCATGTCACAAGTGTGGTACCAGGGGTCTATCCTGGGACCTGTCCTGTTTGACATCCCTGTCAGTGACCTGGGGAGGAGGTGGAGTGCACTCTCATCAAGTGTGCAGATGTTCCCACCTGCAGCGGGGGGAGGGATACCACTCAACATACTCAAGGGCTGGGCTGCTCTTTAGGGAGAATTAGCCAGGCTGGAGAAGGTAGCTGCCAGGGACCTCATGAAATTCAATAGCAACAAATGCAAAGTTGTGCCCTGGGGAAGGAGAAACCCCCAGGTTCCCCTGGGATAGGCTGTCTGAGGACAAGTCTGTGGAAAAGTGCAGCAGAAATGAAGGCCAATAGCATCCTGGGCTCTCTTAGCAGGACCAAAGCCAGGAAGCTGAGGAGAGTGATTATCTCCTTCTCAGGACTTGCTAGATCTTGTCTAGATACCCATCAAGTTTGTAGCTCCAATACAGTAAAGACATCCTTAAAGTGGATTTCAGTGAAGGGCCACCAGCTTGGTGTGGGGCTGGAGCCCTGTGAGGAGAGGCTGAGGGAAGGGGACTTGCTCAGTCAGGGGAGGGCATGGATGGATGGACTGGGTCACCTACCAGCAGCCTGCTGGAGATACCTTCCCCGTTGGAGGGGGTCTTTCCCCATCGCGGGTGGGAGGTCCAGCAGTGCAGCAAGGGCCCAGGGAGGCTGTGCAGCCTCCACCCTTGGAAGTTTTCAAGAACCTGACAAAGCCCAGAGTCACCTGGTCTGGTCTCCTGGCTGACCCTGTCCTGAGCACAGGCTGGATAGGATGGACTCCTGTGCTCCCTTCCAATCTGAATTGTCTGACAATTCAGACAACTGAATATGAAAAAGGGGGAGGAAGTGGTGGGAGGGGAAGTGGGAAGAAAGAAGAGTTGATCAAAATATATTGCTCAAAAATTCAGTGGTAGACACCCTAATGTTGTGGCTCTTAAACACTTAGTTTTCTGTGGACTCCCTAGTCCAGAATATGTTTGCCCAGTGCAGTCTGTTTAGATGAAATTTAACCATTTGCATTTGTTCTGCTTGGATAATTACTTGAAAATAAGGCTGTGGACTAATTTACCTGCTTTTATTCAGGTCAGCCTGGTCCTGCTTACTTGCCCTAGTGCTTGAATGACCCTGGAGATATTTGTAACTTCAGATGGGGCTCTTAAAGGTAGGTCCTTTTTTTCTTTCACCCCTTCTTTTTTTCTTTTTGGGATTTTCTTTTGTGATTTTTTTTTTTTAGAGATTGATTTTGCCCACTTATTTTTGAAAAACTGGTAGTCTAGGATGGGGTGTGTTTTAAGTACTATGCAGGCACAGTGAAATAGACAACTTTCAGGAATAGTCTGAAAAATGCAGGGCCCCACTTTTTTATATGGGAGGAAGCAAACAAAGCTGGAAAACTGGTTGTAAAATTCAGCTGCTGGTGCCACCTGAGCAAAAGCAATTCCTTTTCTAGGTGCAAGAATGAGTCATGCATTGTGCTAGAGTTTGTGATTTAGGCAGATGTGCTTCATCTCACACTTCCAGCCGGTACAGCAGTTCCTGCAGTCAGTTCCCACAGCTCGGTGGCAGCACAAGAGCCGCTGGTGCTGTCCTAACCCATGGATGGGTTTGCGCTTGCACAGCTCTGACTGTAAAAAGGAGGCAGGATTAGGAGAAGAAATGGTAGTGGTTTGGTTTGTCCTCAGGAAGAGGTCATTGTGAGATATGTCGGTCCAAGGTGTCATGGTGAAGTGGCCTGAGCTCCTGAGCAGGCACCCAGCACTGAGCGGTGGCTCCTGTACTTCATGCTCAGTGTGCCCAGACCGCTGTGTTTAGTGGATTACAAGGACGTAGAAGAGATTGTGTAGAGTCCCCACGTGCAGGAGCCTGATGCCCCCATGCTTGGGGTTTAACACGAACCCCTCGAGTCACTGCACAACAGCCCCGTCAGTGCCTATAGAGCTCTGTCCCCAGGGCTCTCGAGAGGCCTTCGGATGTCAGGTAAGTAGCAATTATTAATCATTAGGGCTGAGATTATTCACACTGTTTGCTTTCCTCACATTCATTCCTCCCTTTCTTGTTCAAATAAAGTGACATTTAGTAGAAACTTACAGCGGAGCTTTTTATCCCCCCTTCAGTGGTTTATTTGATTTCATTGATCTTTTTAACTCATAATCAAACTGTTTTTTGTAACCAGAAACTGTCTGATCTTACCCCTTTCATTTTCTTGTGTAATGAAGGAACAGTTCAGCCTTGCAGAGCTCAACAGTCTTTGTCAGAACCAAGTTTGGGCCGGGGCTGTGGAGCAGTCTGAGCTTTCCGCACGTCCTGGTGCGGGACAGGAGTGGGGAGCCGGGGGCAGCTGCGCCTCCCCTGGGAGCCGGGGGGAGACGGCCGCTGGCGGGGGTGACCCCTGGCACTCCGGGGCTCCTCCCGGGGTCTTCGTTAAACGAGGGTTCGTTGCCTAAAATTGGGGTCCATATGCGACGCCAAATATTGATGCTCTTTTAAACTCAGCAAGGGCCGCGATCGGAGGAAGTTTTTGAGATGAAATTTTTGTAGAATTGCCAGCTTGTCTGGTAAATCACCTGTCTGAAGATAACGGCATTTTAACGAGACGCATCGACGTTTTTGAACATTCCCCACTGGTTTTCCCCCTCTCTGAGTGCCAGAAGGAGACAGACGGTGTGGAAGCACACGGCGAAGGGAGCGGTACGTGTCTCGGGGAGCAGGACCCACGGGCCGGTGCGGGCGGTGTCGCGGCCGGGGCTGTCCCTTCGCCGGGCGGAGCGGCGGCAGCGCCTCCGCGGCTCCGCCAGGGGCTGCTCGAGCACCGCGNCGCAAGGCACGAGCGCGGTGATTTAAACTCTGGGTGCCGGCCCGCCGGTGCGCTGTGAAAGGCCGACTGTCGCTCAGCCCCAGCGATAATCAGAGAAGAACGTGTTCGCAGGGGATAACTCACGCGTCTCCCTTCCGTGAGGCGGTATCAGCGCGATTTTTATCTTGGCTATATGCCAAAAACGGTGTCGTGGTGCCAGCTTATTCCTCTTCCCATACTCTGGAATAGTTGGCTTTTTTCCTGCTCGGTTTCTGTAAAATAATGATTTGAAAATGTATTGTTTTAACAGTGGAATTAATCTAAAATGCCCTAAAAATGTCTTTAGCAATACTACCATTCAAAAGGTTGATCTGGAGACCAACACCTCAGTAGGCTTTCCTTCAACGCAGAAATGTGTAAGGTAATATGGCATTGAGTGATGCAATTTTTGTTTTCCCAAGGCTAATATTTCACTTGTAATAGTTAATGAGTTAACACCAGAGATACAATAGATTGAAATAAGCAAAGGCAAGGCTTTACAGATTTAATTGGAATTTATGGAGGAAATCTGGTGTCAAGCAGAAACTCCATTTTGTGTTTTCTGAAAGTGAACTCACGGTAATTAAAATGCTTTGATAAAATGTTTCACTTACATAATTGGTGTCCTTGGTCTGTTGCTCCTCAAGTTTTTTGTTGTTGTTTTTTTTTTTTTTNTTTTTTTTTTTTTGTCTTGTTTTAATCTCCCGAACTTTCATAACAGCTGCAGTAGAAGGACCCCAGTCACAGAGCTTTGGGGGAAAAGGAGTTTGTTTGTCCTGGTTTTGGGTTTTTTTTCAGTAGCTTTTAGGAGGTTTGTCAGTAACCATGGTGAAAGCCTGTTTGTAACTGTAATAGTTGTGTGCTCTGTTGTCAAAAACCTTTAAGTGAGTCTAATTAAAGCAGCCTTTGATAATGGCAATAATAAAAGATTACTTTAATTTACACTGTAATGAAAGGATTGTGCCATTAAATGTTACAGGAAATAGCGGAACTGCTTTTCCAGGCTAGATAGAAATTGCATGCTGTGCTTTTATGATCTCAGTGAAGTCCCAGGGATTGTCTTTCCAGCCATCAGCCAGAACTTCAGAAATGGGATAGTTCCTCCCTCTTCTGAGAGAGAGGTGTGTGTAGTCCAGTTATCCTGTTCGGTGTTTCCAGTGTGTTTCTCTTTTCTAAACCTTGCACATCTGCCCCCAAAGCCTGTCATTTTAATGGAGATCAAGCCTGGCAGGTGTTGTGGTGTCTGTACACCAGGCTTTGGGCTCGAAACATTTTAAGTTCTTTTGGTTGGTTGATTTTTTTTCTCCTTGGAGTTTCTTTTGCGTTGTGTTGCTTCTTGGTGTCTTGTACTTTAAGCCAGGATAGTTCCAGAGGCATGAAATGACAACTTCTTTTTTGGACCATGATTCTAGATACCAATTGGATTGCCCTTCTCAAGTAAACAGGTTGCCAGCCTGTAAAGAATGGTGTGGTGCTGTAGACATGTCAGCAGGACATATGAGTTTACACTGCAGGTTAATCACCAGAGAGCCTTATGTCACTTCTCCACTTTTCTGCTGCAGGCTCTGGTTTCATATTTATGGTGTACTGAATTTTGTATTTATTTTTGTGGGACACCGGATGAAGCCTGAACTTTATGTTTTTGAGAGGAGAATCCAGAAAAGAAAAGTAAGCAACTTACCCCAGGTTATTTCCTAAGGTAAATTAGAACATTGAAGTTAAGTTCTATTTCATTTTCTGAACTTTCAGTGTTGCAGTGAATGAGCAAACGAGGTTGCCGAAATATGACTAATTCGTAGATTGTAACAGTCTTTACATGATGAGGTGTTGGAAGGACTAAAACCATATACCTTTAAATACTGAGAAACAAGAATAAGATGAGACTCAGGAACCTTAGAGCAGAATATAAAATGATGCTGCTGCAGCTGGAGCTCATGCTGATTCTGTGTATTGTACAGACAACACCACCATAACAATAACAAAAAGAAGATAAGCAACTGAACTGTGAATTCCAGGTTCATTTTTCAGTTCTACCTAACTCTTCCTAACTTTACAATGAAAGATTCAGCAATTGGAGCCAATTACCATAATATGTGGTGGTTTGGTGGGAGCATGTTCTACATCAGACAGTTAAAAGGTTTTATTGCTATTAGGAGCTTGTTAATGCCCTTGATAATGTCTCTAGTTGCTTTGTAATGTCTCTTGTTGAAGTATAGAATTCTTTTATCTTCTTATTACATTATGCAGAAACTTGAATTGAAACGATATTTGCAGGAACATTTAAAGTAGTGCATCAATCAGTTTCAAAGAAGAGAAAATGTTCTCAGAATAGGTTATAAAAGGATAACTGTCAGTTTTATTTTGGGTGAACAAAGAAACCAATGTAAAAAGCACTTTATTGTAAAAGCAGACTGTGCAATTCAATAAATATTCCATATAAATATAAAGGAAAAGAAAGTTCATAATTATCTGATGACTTGAATATAATTTAAGTAATACTTCCGGAATACAGCAAGCAGTGAAGCACCTTCTTTCTTGCGTATTCCTACCCCCAGATCAAGTCCTCGGTAGGAGATAGCTTAAATCGACTTGTTAATGATTTGAATGGATAAAATATGGTTATAATTTAACATTATCTTCCAGGGATGTAAACCTCCTCACAAACCACCTCGCTGCATGAGAAAAATAGCAGTAGCACCTTCCCTCACTCTCCTTGTTTTTTGTTTGTTTGGTTGGTTTTCTTCCTTGAACATGATTTCTTGTTATTAGTTTTTCCTCTGGCATTTTTTACCTGCTTTAACACGAGGTTATTTGAGTATTTATACATTTGGATTACAAACCTTCTATATGATTTGGTTATAAAACACTTGCACGTGGTGTTATTATCCAGGAAAACAGTTGCAAATACTATGCTCCCTGAACCAGTAGTAGCTTGCTAGACCACACAAAATATGGCATGTTGCAAATCTCATCTTGTAGCCTGTAAACCAGAAGCAGCTCTCTCCCCTTCCCCCCTTCTTTATCTTCTAAAAAAAAAAAAAAAAAAAAAAAAGAAAATACCAAAGACTGCGCACTGAGAGTTGTTAATGCTCTGCTCACACAGCAAATGTTTCCCAAAGAAATTTGAGTGTCTTGCCCCTTGGATCTGTTGTCTTTTTAGAATCTGGTGTTCACCCCTTGACTTCATCAGAATAGAGTATTTCTAGTTTAAGAAATGTATGTTTATTTCCGAAGAGTTTATTAAGGCAGAGAAGTAATTGACTGTGAATGCACTGATTTTGGCTCATTTATTTATTTTAGTCTATTTTGGTAATTAAATTCTATGCACAAGGGATTTCTGACCTTTTTTGCAGGTCATTCTGAAAGGGTATACAGCATGTACCTGCATTATTACTGTTTATTTTTCAATTCTAAAACTTTGAAAAGATAATTTATTTTTATTTAATAACCATACCACAATAAACTCACCTTGTTCATGCCCTGTTCTCAATTCTAAGCGTCAACTTAGGTATGTTTTCAAGCTTGCAGGTGGTTTTTAAAATTATAGGCTATTAAAAAAACTCCTGTGGGTTTTAGGGATTTACAAAAGTGATTTCATTGAAGTCTGCCATAATTGATCAATCAATTTGCAATATTCACAGTGTATCTAAGATGAAATTTTATTTCCATAACATATTTTTCTACATAGGACTTCCCTCCTTTAACTGTGTCCCCGTGTTTCCAGGGCTGTGCAGCAGCTCTGAAGGCAGGGGTGCCAGGTGGCCTTTCCCGTCCAGCACCTCCATCCCCCTGACCTTCTCTCTCTGGCCAACACCTGCCTTTTGTGGCACAGGTGTCATTACAGTGCCCCAAAAAGAGTTTATTTAATAACACTTCAAGCAACTTCTGAAGAAGCGCCTCCATAAGTTACTGAACCCTTGAGAAAACAGTAATTTACTGTGAGCAGGCTGGTGGGTTGCATGCATCTGTGTGCGCTGCCTGGGAGAATGAGGTGGTTCCCATGGCAACTCCCCCACGCTGTGGATGTGACATCCTCTATGGGTGAGACTGGGGTTGGTGCCCTCCTTGGCCCTGAACTGTGAGGTCTGTGCCTGCTGCATGGGCGGCCTGGTGTGCAGCTCTGTCCCTGCCTCACTCCCACACTGCTCTTCCCAATGGGCAGGCTCCTTCCCTTAAAACGTGGGAACATCAGCCCTGGGTTAGAGACCCCAAACACCCAAGGTAAACAAACATCACGCTTTAAAAAAATACTGCACAGAAATCACAACTGAGCCCATGATAATCTTGGGATCTTACCAGAAGGCACTGGTAAGATATCACATAATCAGCTCTTTCTTTGTTTGGGAAGGAGTGTTTACTTGCCTTAAATTTATTTGACTTTTAAATTCAGTTATTAATAAAGCAGCCTTTGCTGACCTGAGGTGAGAGCAGGGGAACAGCACTGCTTGCTCCGGGAGCACACGTCAGAAACCTGACTTGAGTAAGACATTGAAACTAGGCGGTAAAAGCAGTTTGCACTTTTATCTAGCATCTGTTCCAAAATGTAGGTTACTGTGCCGAGTGTGATGACGATGGCTCTATTCTGCAGGAGTTCCTAGTAACTAGACCCAATGCCATTTCAGAGCAGGACTTTGGTTTGGGGGGTGGCCAAGCTCTGCTTTCACCTAAAGGTGCAAAAGATGTAAAACACAGAGCATCCATGGGGAAATGCTTTCTAATCCAGTACGGGTTAAACGTAAGAGACCTGTGGCATATAAGGAATTACAAAAACATATGTAAAATTTTTGCTACTTAAGCTGGAAAGCCTCTTGTAACATATAATACTTTAAATAACTCTGAAGACAGGAGGAGGAATCTGGCTTTCCTAGATAGAAGCATTTTTGGAGGAGAAGTATGTTATGAATAGATGTGACAAAGGCAACAACAAGACAGACTTTTACATGAAGCACAGAAAGCTGATCTATAGGAGGAAATGTAGTGGCTTGGGTGACAATAGTGTGAACCATAAAGAACCTTAAAACTGATGGGTGTTTCTTGTTTTACAACGATACGACAAAAAACCAAAAAGAAGGGACTAGCAGCGGCACCCACAACACCCAGCAAAGAACAAGAGACATGAGAGACTCTTCCTTAGTTTACCAATTTCTAAATCAAAATGGAGGGGAGGCTTTAGAAGGGAAAAACCCACAGGCTGAGTAGTGGTGTTTTTTCTGGCTGCTAATAATGCTCCTACAGGTGTGACCCAACTTACAGAATGAAACCTCTGGCCCGGGTAGTGAGCATCACATCACTGTGACAGAACAGGGCTCAGTTCAGATTGCAGCAGAGGAGAAGTGGTGTCTTGGCAGAAGAATTGAGTGGGAAGTGACAGCTCTTGCTGTAAAAAAAGCAGAGAATGTCTAAGAGTTAAAATAGATTCTTCTCTGAAATGCCCATGTAGCTTCAATAGCTCCACAGGAGTTTTAGGATTACAAATGACAGCAAAATTCGTGCCATTCTGCATAATTGTATTTTCTACAAAGAAAGTTTCCTACATCTCCTAGCAAAGACGGTACTTTCATTAGAAGGAAAATAATTTCAAAATGACATCTCTTTGTGCCAAGGATTAAAAAGATCTAACAAGGAGTTCTAAAAAAATAATGAAGCATTTACATTGGATCCTTTGGTTTTACAGGTAGAATAATGACATGAAAATAAAAGAAAATTTTAATTGGTGAAGGGACGGGGAAACATCTTAGTTCCTGACTCGTCACTATGTTCATCCTCTCTTGTAGCTCCCACCATTTTCACTGACAATAGTCAGAACTATATTTGTCTTTACTGAGGTTCAGCTCTGTTAAAAACAATCCAGTTCTATCTCTCTGCTAATGTAAGATTTCAGCCTTCCTTAACATGAGTCTCTGACAGACAAGGATGAACCCAGAATGTCTTGGTTTGGCAATGGTTCAATCCCCTGTAATTTTCTTAATTTAAATTTAGTCACAGGCTGCACACTCAGGAAATGCCATCTCTTTTTGCCCCACCGCAGCCTAGAAACTGTCCGTGATCGCTCTGTTGTCATAGCTGGAGAGCACGAACCCTCTGTGCTCAGCTTGCAGTTCCGACTGCCATGTATGGACATTTCTAATTACTTTGGAGGCGCTCCATTTTGTACTGCATGCATAATTAGTTAGTTATTTACATTTTATTTCAGCTTTTTTTCCAGCCGGTACACTAATGAAATCCCGGCGTGACATCAGAACCTTCCTGTTGAAGTGGGTCTTCCCTTCAGGGATCAGCCACCCTTTTAAATTAATGAGCCGCTTACAGAAACAGCTTCATGATTTTATGTGCAGTGTTTGCAAGGAAATTTATAAATGGTCTGACTCCTTTCAGACCCAAAATCTGTTGAAATTAAAAGAAAATCTCCCACTAGTATTGCGTGCTTTGGGTCATCTCTTATGTGGATTTTTTATTTCATATATTTACCATAACTCAGTTAGGGAAAGGGGTCCTCCATCTTTCACACAGAGGAGCAGATGTACCGGTTGGAAGGAAAGAATGGATGTAAGGAAGCTGATTAGCACTGGAGCCCCCAAAAGTATAAAATGCGATGTAGGTACGAATTAGTAACATCAAGTTATTAACAAACTTGTTTTTCATTTGAAGGCTTCATTTGATGAATATAGGAAATACAATTAGTCTCCATGAAAGGGAGCTTCTTTTTGAGACGCTGTTTTCATAAAAAATTGAAGATTTTTAATCTTATGTTATTTTTCTTTTAAGTTCAATTGAACAAAAAAACCCAAACCAAAACAAAAAAGTCTCCCAACCAAACCAAACCAAACCCCAAAGAAACAAACCAAAAAGAGAAAGGAAAATAGTGTTGCTTAGCAACAGCCTCATTCAAATGGTCAGAAATTGGTGTATTTGCTGGAATTTGGGAGATATCTCAGGGAGCTTGCCAGGTGCATGAGATAAAGAAAGAAAAGAGTTGATGCCGGAAATGGAGAAGGGAACCACTACTGCCATCAGATTAAGTGTGTAATGTGGTTTGGCGTAATGTGGTTTGAAACACGGTTCTGGTTTCCTGGGTTCAGCACATGTGGACCTCCTCATGTGCCCTTGTTTTGGTGGTGCAGGACCGTTCCTGTGGCGGGTAGACATGGACAGTTTCTTTGTGATGTTTGTGTGTTTATTTTCCTTCATTTTTAGGCGTGCTTATCTTCTCCCTCCTCAGCCTTGTTTACTCAATGAGCAAACTTGTCTTGAAGGCAGCACTTTCCCTTGGGTAGAGCGCGAGGACACGCCAGCTGATGTGTTTGCAGCAGCCACCTCTGCCTTACGTTTTCTTGCCTGTTCCAGAATCCAACCCAGTGTGGAAAAAGAGAAAAACTGCCCAGTGAGCGTACCTGTCTGTCTGGGTGGACGGGAATGTCTGGAGAGGAGGCCTTAAGATTGGTTATTCCTTAGTGAGGTCCTGCACATGCCGTTTTCTCTTTCTCCTAGGAGAGGTAACCCTTATGCTGGAGGCCTGGGAGAGCAAGGTCATTGCTGAGTAGGAAGCCCATGAGGCACAGTGGAAGGCTGTATCGTGGTGTTTTGGCTGTGAGCTGCAGCCTTTTTTTGTCTCCACGTAATGCTGTCGCTGCTTTGTGCTCTGGTAGGCGACCACACTGCTTTTGGGCTGCCATGTGATCATTGTTTTGTGACTTGGATTTTTTTTTAACCTTTTGTGTTGCTTCTTTTTCTTTCTGTGGTGTATGAGGAAGGAGAGAGAAGCGACTCAGTAATTCTATGTACTCTTGATTTGCCATTCATCAGCCTGGAGAGGGATCTCCAGCCTCCACGTATCCTTAGGTCAGGCAGGATGAAGAGAACGTGGCACTGGCACTCCAGATACCTGGACTTTAGGAAAAGCACCCTTGAGGGTGTGCATTATCCTGCATCCTGATTGAGAGCTAATTAGCCTTTTGCTTTCCCTGGTATTGCTAGGGTTTTCTTTAATATCACTGTGAAAAGTATTTTTAAGTCTGGTTGTGCTCTTTAGACCCTGTGGCTGGAGCGTGTTGACTCTTTGTGGCAGCCAAGTATTTACAGTCTTTGTACAGCAGAGGGAAGGCACTGCAGGAAGGTGACTGAATCATCAGCACTGTTTTGAAATGGAGCATTGCTTTATTCCTGCCACTTCTGTGGCCTTTAGGGAATGGCTGCCTTTCCCAAATGGCTCCAAGATGTGCAGAAGAAAAGTTAGTAACTTTTGCCTTGCACAAAATGAGGAAAGAGCTCTGAGAGGGAGAAAGTGACCAGCCCGCACAGGCAGTTGAAATTCTGTGGCTCATTCCCTTTGTAGGGCAAGAATCTCATTCCTATGTGGATTGACTTACCAACTCATTTGCAGAAAGAATTATAAAATGCAAATATTTATGAGTGACTGTATATATTGTAATCTTATTTCTAAAACAAACATTGCTTTGTAATGTGACTCCTGTGTGCTGTGAGTTGAAAGATTTTCCAGCATTTATCCCATTTTGAGCAATAAGCTGCAGGGAATAAATGCTGCTAGTCAGACTGGGATGCAGTGCCTCCTGGCATTTTGCCGGGAGTATTTGTGCTCCTGGCAAGTTGTCATCTGCCTTCAACAAGTGTTCATAAAAATATTCAAATTAGCATTAAAACTGGGGTATTTTTTGATATTTCACTTTTATTTAGGCAGATGTCATAGCCAAACAGGTGGTAGCATTCTTGTTGAATGTGGCTTGTAAGGTTTGGCTGGGGTTTCTGTTTTGCAGGTAGGAGCTTCCCTCCATGTGGCTGCTGGGGTGGCTTTTCTCCTGCGGTGGGGTGTGGAGGGCAGGCTGTGGGAGACACAAGCCATGTCTGCTGTCTGCTGAGATGGCCTGAGGTAGAGACAGCTGAGAGGGGAAAGGAGAATGGGCAAAAGACCAAGGGGACCATGGAGGTGTAGGATTTTGGTTCCTGTGCAGTGAGCCTCCAGGACAGGGAAGGGAGTGCTTTGTGTTTTTAGGAAGGCATGGTCTTGTAGTCAGGATGGATGGGATCCCTGCTGGGCGGGTGTTTGTGCCTGAGGGAAGTGGTACCTGGCTGCATGGTGACAGTGGCAAGACAAGCCCCATGCCTCCACTGCTGCCCCTTGCAGCCCTCCCTGGTAAACCATCCTGCTATGCAGCACTGGTCAAGGGACTCTCCTCTTCTTGGGTGTACTGGAAAACCTTCTGAGGAAAAAATCGGTTGTACGGATTTTGAGAGAAAGCGACTTGTGATCCAATATATTGGCAACTGGTAGGAAATGAGGCTGCTGCCATAAAATTATGCAATGAATATCGCTTTGCAGGATGAATTCTGGTGCATTGTCTTGGTTATATTTCTCCTTATAAGAGGAAATATTAAGGCTATATAAAAGGGGAGCCGAGCTGCAAGGAGCTGCTTTGTGTCTGCAGCAGTTGGTAATACGGTTGTATCCAAGTACTAATGGTTTGCAGGAAGCCTGAGGACTTCAGGAGCTGGGTTAGTTACGACGATTAAGACCAGGCCTGATGGATGGGTACAATGTCCTTTATCAAAATACAACACAAAAATAAGAGGGAGTAAATTGAAAGGTATGGAGGAAGCAGATTCTTTCATTGTGGAAAGTATCTTCAGCATTAATCACTTCCTTTTGCTAGAAAAGCAAGATGAAAAGCTAGAAAAGATAGATGAAAACATGAGAAAGGAGATTATTTCCTTCCAAATTACAGTGCACAGTGGTTTTTAAGTAAGATATTAATCCCTGTGCAGAACAGTAGGTGCTGGCCTCTGAGCTGAAAATTATTATGCACTTCTTAATTTGTCTCTATTTATGATTAAGCTCGTATAAATCAGGGTATAAATGCATTATTAGAATGAAATTATATAATATGCATGTGCTTCTAATCCTAATATGTTATATATGTCTGCTATATGCAGCTGCATGACACAGTGTATTTATTAAAAATCTAGCAATTGTACATTCCTGTAATTGCAGATTTTTACTCAACTGCTTGTGAGCCTGGGGGTATGCAACAGCTGTTTATCATTGTACTCTGATGAAACCCTGATAAGAATGAAACTGCTGCAAAGAAATGTGGACTTACAGTGGGAAACTAAAATTTCAGGTGCTAATACACTTCTGCATCTCAAAAATTGACTTATGCCTTTGCTTATTTTCAAAGAGCTCCTTTATAAAGTAGCAAAGAGTATGTAGTCTCTGTATGCTCAGTAAGACAGAGATAGTAGAAATAGAAAATGTTAAAAAAAGTAAAATTGAATATCATGTTATATACTTAGGATGCTTCTCAGCCTGGTTTTGATTGCTCACATGTGTTTCCCCAAGAAGTCAGACTGCTTAAAGAATAAATAAAATAAAAGTTTAAATTACAAGATCCAGCCATGGTCAGAGATGTGACAAGGAGCAATAAACTGGTGAAAGTCAGAGCTTTTCAACCCTTTTTTTTTTTTTTTTTTTTCTGTGACAGGTGATAAAGGCTTCTTGTTTTTGGAAAAAAAAAAGGTAAAAGTCTACTAAAAATTAAAATCTTTTCTGAAAGATTATGAAATGGACAGCAAAGGTGTTTTATTTGATTACATTTCTAGCCATTTAGCTTTTAGGGAAAAAGACTAAACACAATAAAATTGTCACTCTTTTGAGCAGTCTTACAGGTAATAAGTAAACAGAAGAAGGCAACTGTCTTCCCACGTTACAATCATCAGGGTTTTTCTTGGAATATAGACAATGCAACAAGGAGTTTCTTTGTGAGTTATTGGAGGGAATAATCCACAGGCAAAACAACATACACGTGCTTTCTGGAACAGGATGGCTGTTACTGCTTGCTGAGAGTGTGGTTTATTGTTAAATACTGTAGTACCCCTTCCCCTTTACCAGGCCTGACAACTTCAGGGGTATGGGTATGAAGAAGGACCTAAAATCAGTCAGTTATGGGATACAGAAAATGGAGCAATTTCTGTGGCACAATCCAAAATCTTTTTCTTCAGCCATCATGTGGTGTCTCTTTTTTTCCTTAAGCCAGACTGCTGAATGATGAGAGCGGGGTTTGTGCTTCATCATTTTCTCTCACAGGAGCAGGGAAGCACAATGTGTTTTATTTTGTGTTATTAGCTGGGCTATCACTGGGTTTCTTCATGATTGCAGGTCTCTTCCTCTTGCCTCATCATTTTCTGTCATAGTGGTAAAAGCATGGTGGTGATGAAGGAAGCAACCAGCCATCAGGAAGGGAAGTAAAGGCTGTAAATTACAGTAGGGCAGGAGGATCTGTAAACATCTCTTGCTCCCCTTTGCAGATAACTCTATAATTCTATTGGCCCTTGGAGCTGATATGAGACGGCAGTAAAATTTTAGATAGAAAGGACCATTGGCAATTGCAGCACATTACTGCACATGCATGCACGAGTGAGAATACTCCTCTCTCCACAGCAGTATTCAATGCCATATATCATCCTGTCTTGCAAGCTCTCACGTACCTGTGTAGGAGTGCTGGAGTAGACTGAACCTTCTGCAAGGAATGAAGTTTTCCAAGAACTGCTGTGGTGATCCGTATGCTGCCAAAGGGACAGCTTGGAGTGAGCTTTGTTTGAAAATGCATATTCATAGCAAAATATCTAGAAAGAATTAAAATCAGGATTGTAGTAATGAATTAAATGGGAGAGTCACCTCCTTTGTACGTTTGAGATGTGAGGACATTGCACATCTGGAACCAGAAGTAGGTGAAGTCCTTCTATCAGCATTTGCCCTTATCACTCCACAGTTGCAATGTTTTGTGAGGGCTGCTGAGCTTGTATTCTCCATTTGAAAACCAAAAGGCAAAAGTACAGACTATCCAAGCCTTCAGAAGGCTGTTGATTCCTAAAAATGGCCCCAAATACTGGCTACATTCAGGATAGCATCTCAGCAGGAGCCTGTTTTGAACTTGTCCATGACTGCTGTCCTGAACAGAGATGCTTCTGCTGCCAAGGCAGTGCAGAACTGTCACAAATGCAGATATTCAATGTTTTGTTCTTTGTACTTATTTTCAGCTTAAAATACTTTATACAGCTAAAGCTTTTCTGAATTTCCTGCTTAAAACAGCCAAGGTGTATCTTTTCAGGACTTTGACTTCTTGTGTATATCACTGTTTTAAAAGCTAATTTCCCTTGCAGAATGGGAATAATAGACTCAAAATTATTGTGCTGTGTAACTGAAATTAAATCTCAGTTCCTGGCCTGTGCTGTCGTCTGTCCAGGGCTGGGCATAGTGGGTCATGGTGGAAGAGAAATCCTAACCAATAGTAGAGAAAAAAAAATGTTCTGGTCCAGAGGAATGTGTCCATAAACAAATATTTCGTAAAACAATTCGTAAAACAATTGGTTCTGAACTGGTGAAGGGTAAAATTGAGCCTTTATGCTTAGTTTTCCTGGGAGTAACTTGTCACAGCAGTTAAGAATTGAAAACTGCACGGTTTGTAAAGCCCCTCACTGGGATAAAACACCTGTTGTTTGCATTAGGGTGTAATTGTGCTGTATGTACCTGGATATGTTGGCCTGTAACACCATCAGTGAAAGGTGATGCTCTCGACTTTTGGGAAGTTACCAACCTTCGGACACAAAACTCAGAGATGGAAAAGTATTTTAAGAGAAGCAGCTCAACCTAGTCTTTGGTGACTACCTTTTGACTCAAAGCAAGAGAGTGGAAGGTCAATCCCTCTGGCAGGGCTTCAGAAATAATATTTAAGGACAATACCAGAAAAAGTAGTACTGCTGTATTGTGTTTAATGTGACTATTAAAAGATAAGTTGCTAAAGGATTGAGGATCCAAGAAACATCAAATCAAAAAGGAAAGAATTGGTCCAGAACAGCAACACACGATGAGCCATGGTACAAAACAGACAAGATCCAGTTTTAAATGAGTACCAAAAGCAAAAGCTGCCATTCCACAAGCTATTGAAGCTGTTTGCTGGCAGCACACCATACAGTTTTGCAGCATTGTGTAAGCTTTTAAAGAACAATGCTGTACCTTGGATCATAGACTAAACTACTTTTTTATTGTATCCTCTGGTGCTAACCTCTTTTGCACTTGACTTTTGAAACTCCTTGCAAGTAGCTTCTCAAGTTAATCTTTTGTCCTCTGAATTGCTGAAATGGACATCCCAGCCAACCAAAATATTATTTAATTCTTCCCTATGTTTTCCATTAATTCCCTAAAGAACACCAGAAGAAACTTTCGTATTATCTCTGTATTTCTCTGTACTCGGTAGGCTTTAGTAAAGAACTGGCTGTTGCAACCAACCCCCAGTCTGTGGGTGGATGGGCAGCATCTAGCTAGTTTTTTAATTTTTGGATTTTATATCTTTCCTGCAGTGGCTAGAGCATCTTCTGGGGGAGGTTATGGACTTTCTCCTCATTAAACCAGTCCATAGCCTGAACATTTCTCTGTATCCTAATCGTCATTAATATCTAAGCAGTGCCCCCTGTTCCAGAATGACATACTGTGTTTCATTTTCCTGCCTCCTTTCAAATAGCAATGACTATGTTTGCACATAATGTGGAAACTTGGACTCGATTATTTAAGAGGTTGGGATTGGGCTGAAGAAGGAAGTAGGACACTGATGTTTTAGAAGTGTTGAAAAACCAAATAATGATTTGGACCTTATAGAAAAAGTGTCTTCTTACCTGTAAGTAGATGATGACTCTGACTGAGGATGGAGTGGTATCTATCAGATTTGCAACAGATTTATGCTTAGATTGTCAGAGGGAAAAAGAAGAAATGTCTGAAAAAATTGTGACTGAGCATGCCTAAAAAAATGAATCACTTATGTGTAAGAGCTAAAAGTCCCATTTAAGTATGGTTCTCTTCTGAAAAGCAGATGTCATCTACTAACAGCTTTCTAACAGTTGACCAGGACATAATAACCATTCAGTGTTAATATATACTATGTTCAGCTACTCAAATTTGATTTTTATTTTTCTTCTGAATGATGCAAAATCTACCAGTCATCCTTCAGTGGGCTGTTTTGTCAGAGGATTGGAGAACAGTTATTCCCCGTGCTAGTGCACCACTAACACAATTTTCTTGCAAAAAATGCTTTTAGGAAGTGCCAAAGATTTGAGTCTTAATTTTGTAAATGCCATTTCAGTCACATTTGTCTTTTTCCTACTGTCATTCAGGAGCTCTTTTGTGCTAGTTGTTAAGCATTCCATACATGCGGTTAGATGAAGGATTTTGATCTTTGAGTTCTCTACATATTCTTCTTTTTTTTATGGTCAAAGACAAATGCATTCCTAGATTAAAAAAAGGAAGAAAGGAGAGAGGCTGGGCTAGTGAGCAGCCGGGGAAACAGGAAATAGAAGGATATTATAGCACTACATATTTTTTAGCTTCCAAATGGAAATGCAATTCCTAATGCAACAGTCATGGTGGTTTCCTGGTTTGGGTGAGCAACCATCTTGCTGTGGGCCAGGGTCACATCCCGGAACAGGGTGTGATGGCCGGCGAGTGGTAGGGGTGGCTCTGCCACATCGGCCCTGGCCAGGAGCTGAGGACAGCCCCACTCTCCTCCTCACCCAGGCTTTTACTTCAGCACCTGCGTTTTTCCCTGGTGTTTCTGCTTGAATGTGCTCAGCCAGGCAATAAAACTGGGATAGCGAATGGAGCATTTGCGACGGATACTGAATGCATGAAGTGTTTCCTTGTGCAGTGGGAGCCTGTGTGTCTGCAAGAACAGCACTTTGAAGAAGCAAAGTAAACTCATACTGATATATCCCTTTACACATTGAAGTCACGTCATAAGTGCAACTCAAAAGAAGCTTTTAATGGCCTTAGAAAAGGCAGACTAAGAAAGAAGACTAACAGAGTTATAAACTACCCACAGTTGTAAATCTTGTTTCTGGTGTTTTTTTCTTTTTTCTGGTCAGCACTACCCACATACTGTAATGTCTGGCAGACCTAATCTTTTAATTTAGCTGACCAATAGAAATATGTGTCACTATAAGCCATTTAGATTGAAAGGAGAAAAAAAATCCCTTTTGTGTTAAAATCATTCTTCAAAGTACAATCTTAAGAATTATGTATAGCCTCAAGCAAGTCTTACTGCTTGATCAGACTCAGCAAAGAGTGGCTGGGGCAGTTTTCCTGGTCCAGAAATGGAAAAATGATGCCGTGAGTGTTCAGAGTGTCTGTCTCCAGCAAAAGGAGGACATAATTCTGAAGGGATGGACTTTTCCTACCTCCATAAATACTTGTGCTTATTCTGAGGGTGCGAATTCGGAAAGTAGGTATTATCCCTTTCTTCCCCCTAAAGGATGAGGAGGATGTTTAAAGAAGCAGAGACTTTAGGTGTGACAGTACAGTTAGTTATGCTAGGAGTACTGAGGATTGATTTTATGAAAGTTAATTCTTCTTCCTTTCAAGGACTGAAGGTTGTATACAAGGGCATGAGAATATATTGACTGGTTGGGAATGAATGTAGGGTTTAAGGAGTCTGAGCTGCTTTGTGACACATGTCATTTCTGGAAAAATGAGCCGTCCAGAGAAACAGTTTGTCTGCCCTGATGTGCCAAGGAACTTTATGTATTGGCAACAGTGATGGAGTGAGAGTGCAGCAAAAGCTAAGCATTGTGAAAGACTTGAATTTTCATGAGGTACATAAGCAAAAGACAGAGCTGTCTGAAACACAGACCATAGAAACTGTGCTAATTTAGTGAGTCTAAGCAGCACGCTCGAGTAGGTATTTACTGCAGGTGTACCAATAACCAAATCAAGAACAGTTACAGCCCACTCAATTACATAAATGACCATAAAGGAAGCTTAGGTACCCTAGGAAGATTTAGGTAGTTTAGGGTTTTTTTTGTAGTTGTTTGGGTTTTTCATGTTGTTTTTCTGGTTTTTAATTTCTATTCCTTTTGTCTGTTTGGGGTTGTTTTTGTAACTACCAATTTCCTACCAAAAGATGTTTTCCGCTAGAAAAAAATAGAATTTTAGCTGCCTGAAGTCCTATTTCTTAGAAGGGGTCTTTTGAAAGTAATCTTTTTAGTTCTGTTATCCACAAGTTTGAGAACTATTTCCACCTGATGGTGGTTTGGGCTGCCTCCTACTTAAGGTTGCAAATCTTGCCCATCTCCTCAGCACTTTTAACACATAAGGAGAAGGGGACTTGCACTGGTCTCTACTTGCTCTGCAAACAGTTATCTTTGATGTGCTCAGACTGTGTTTGATCTCATGTCCTAGAATGGGTCTTTCTTTCCTGTTCAGGAGTCAAACACCACGTACTTACGCTCAGTCTCAGACTGCAAGATGGTCAATGGCTCTATCTGTTTGGCCAGCTTTAAAAATACCTGCTTGCAAAGGAAGTTCTGCTGAGATTTCTTCTTCTGACCTACAGACATAAATCTGCTATTCTTGCCTTCCTTCTGGCAGCCTGGAGGAACGGAGGTGGGTGTAGCAGATATGGAAAGGTATGCATTCATTGAAGCAAAGAGTAGGGTAAAGAGAAAGAGAATACTGCAGGGGTTAGAATAACGTTCAGGAAAAACTTAAATATCAAACAAAAAAATATCAAATGCAGCAGTTATCATGGTCAGTGGTTTTCAGGGTTTTGGCTGGACTCTCATCCTTTGTGCCTGCTAGTACAGTTTTTTGCACCTGACTTAAACAATAGAGAATCTAATATCTGGGGTTTTTTTTCTTCCATGTTAAGCAAAGACTTCTGCTTTTGAATCATGCTTTAAATGTGAAGCAGGTTAAAATAAAAAAAAAGAAAAAAGATAGGTGCACATCCCCTCCATTTCATACTACACTATAAAACATCCACCTCTACTCAGGAAACAAAACATGCATGCAAACTTGGAATCTCAAAGTTAATGTTTTTGGCATTATTTTCCTAATACCTCTACTCAGGAAACAAAACATGCATGCAAACTTGGAATCTCAAAGTTAATGTTTTTGGCATTATTTTCCTAATACAGGAGCCAATAGTCCTTTTATTAAAAATGCACAGTGGCTATGCTGCTTTATTTTTTGAAGAACAGCACATTACTTGACTGAATACAGAGGTAATCAAAATTCAGTCAAGTGGGATGACTCTGTGAGTTCTGACATCAAAGGGCAATGTGTTTGATTGATATCAGTCAGATGGCAATATTGTTTGAAGAAACGTAGTCAGAAGACTGGCAATTTAAAGGCTGTAAAAAGTTAGGGGAGATGTGAGTGTAGTGTTCCATACTGATTTCCAGTGTACAAGACTGTGTATTAGAGAATTGGAAGTAACATGGCAATCTTGTCTCTCAGACACAGGCATCGTTTGAAAGGACAGAGAGGAGGAAAATCAAGCTCCTACTTTTCAGGCAAGACAGTCAGTGAGGCATTAAAGATACGGTTGTAAATAATTGTTTTGTTGTTGTGTTCCTTGCTGCATGAGACCAGGGTTTGCATTTTGCTTGAAATATATACGGCACGTAATATAACTGGGCATTAATAGGCAACGGGCAACCTTTTTTTTTCTTCGTCATATATTTATTTGTAGAATAGTATTGACTCCACTGTCTGCATACAGAGAACAATAACTCTGTTACGTCTTTCTGACAAATATCAAACATTAGGCGTACAGATACAGTTTTTTTTACTCTATTTCCCTGTCTTGTTTTTTGTCTTTTTTCTTAATGTAAGTAGTGGAACAATGTCCTTTTACAGTAAATGGTTCCTTTGCTGAATATGTCACACAGTCATTACTCCCTGTAGGGTTAAAAACAATGCAGAAAACTACCTACAGGATTAGAACATTGCCAGCAAAGCAAAGTGAAAAGGAATTATTACAATTACTCGAAAACATTTTCCACTGCTGGAAAAAGTACTAAAATTGCATCAAAATGATTATGAAAAATAAGTTAGTTGCACAATAAAGCGTCATGATAAAGAATTGTCAAAATAGTCACAGAATATCAGAATAACTCAATGTTGAGATGAAAGGGCTAAAGGCTATCAAATAAAAGCTTGATACCATTTGATGTATAAATGCCAAACTAGACATAAACAACAGCTTGAATTACACTGGTCTGGGAGGAAGAAGCAAAGATATTTTTGAAGAAATTCATATATCAAGGTTGTTCTTAGAATAAAGTAATTCTTACTGCTAATAGAGATATGCCTAGAAATCTTGGCTTTCAACATGGATCTCACTATTGCAGATATTGGTCAAATATGAAGTAAAACAGTGACCTAATTCCAAAACAAAACTTAGAATACAGGAGATAGGTGTAGTTGAGCCAGCATCAGTTCAGTATGGTCTCAGAATGGGTGGTTTCTTTCTTTTTTCTCTTTGAAGGAAGTAAATCAAAGCAGTTTTAAGGAAACTAGAGATATTTATGGGCTGCTACCACTGGAGCATGAGGTACGGTTAGAAGGAAGCAGTATATCTTTGGAAATGTAACAAGTGGAAGAGGTTAAAAATACCTCCATTCCATATTTTTACTTATCAGCTTTCTCTATCAATTTCTTTTTAAAATTTTTTATTTTATTTGTATCATGAAAGGTGAGATTTGGCACACTGTTAAAGTGATGCCAATTTACATAATCACCAAATCATGGAGTGGTTGAGATAGGATGTCTGGGGCCTATCCAGTCCAGCCTCCTGCTCAGGACAAGGACAGCCACAGCAGGTTGCTCCAGACTGTGGCCAGCTGGGTTTTAAAGATCTCCCAGAATGGAGACGCCACAACTTCTCTGGGCAACCTCTTCCTATGTTTGATCACTCCCACTGTAAAAAAACCAAACCAACCAAACAAACAATTTGTTTATGATTAAGTGAAATTCCTTGTATTTCAGCTTGTGCCTGCTCATCCTTCCACTGGGCTCTACTAAGGGTTTAGCTCAGTGGTTTTTGTTCCTTCTCTTTGGGTATTTGTAGGCACTGTCTTTGTGTCTAATTGTGTAAAAACTAAAGAGTTCTGAAGCGCGAGTCATCTTTATTTTCAGAGAATTTAGTTATTGTTGAAAACTGAAAAACTCAGGAGTTTTGTTCCTGTTGCTTTCTTCTTCCTTTCTGGGGAAAGCTGCAAACCTAAGAGTGGTTTCTGTTTCTCTTCCTGTGTCACTTTAACCCCTTTCCTCACCTGAGGTCTGCAGAGGGGGGCTGTTGTTATGAATATCAGCATTTGCCACTGAGGACAGTGGCACTTTGGGAGCTCAGGCCTGACAGGGTTTGAGCCTGGACAGCAGAGGAGGGTCTGGATGGAGCCTTATTGCTGCAGTTTTTGAAGCCGGCTGGAAGGGGCTTGGCAAGTGACTAGTGCTGGGTTTCTTTTGGACAGTGCTGCCACTTGGGGTGAGATTTGGCAGCGTGGAGGGAGCAGGGTCCTTGACAGAGCAGGAGCCAGCCAAGCATGGATGTTTGCAGCACCCCATGGTTGCTAGCTCACTCCAAGCACAAAATGCATGGGAATAACTCTCATAGCTCCTTGCTGCCCAGGCCGGGCGCTAATCTGCTCCCACTGAGCAATTCAGGTCTTTATGCTCTGAGTATGTGTCACTTTGGATAAAAGGCTCATTTCACCAAAGCTATCAGTGGAACAAAAATAACTATCATACACAATTAGTAACTTCTGAGGCAGGTTAGGGGTCACACAGTATTTTGTTGCTGTTCAAGAAAAGAGAATCCTTCTTGGAAGTAACGTTACCATTTCTGGCTCTTGCATAGTAAGATGTGCAATCTTGCCACTTGTGTAGTTTAGGGATATTTCTTCGTAAGTGAATGGAAATACCAAGGCAAAATGACTGGCATTGCTGTGAAGAGATTTCTTAGCATGTAAAAAACAGGAACTGGTAACACTGTACACCTGATTAGTGTTCTGTCTTTCAATTCCAATTAAGTGCTAGTACACCTGTTAATCTAAAGTTTTTGTTGTCTCTTTTTTTGTTTGTTTGTTTGTTTGCTTTTTAAACAAAGAAGAAAAAAAGGAAAAGAAAAAAGAGAAAAAGGCAAAAAAAAGGAGTTTGGAAACTCCTTTGGATCTCTAAGCATAGTTTTGTTGCCAACAAGCTGGGGGATGTAGGCTGACATGCATCCTGTTTCTAATAGCACACACACTGTTTCTTTATTTAGAGCCTCTTTACCAGTATCAATTAAACCCCAGTTAAATTTGACACATCTTAACCTTGCGTTGGATCCAATTCATTGCTACAGCAGAACCCATATGGCACTGAGACAGTTGCAGGCATCAATTCATTGCTTATGTAGAGTTACTGGCTAAATGCCAAGCAGTAATCACTGCTTTTTGTTAATAGACATGTTTGCTTTTGCAGTCGTTTCTATACACAGTGCTCTAGATTAATTAGAACAAAATCTGTCATCCATCTAAGAAACAACCAGAACTCTTGGGACTTTTTTACCTCAGATTTAAAGAGAAATGAGTACTGGCTACCAAAGGTGGTGATGGAGGAGAGTTTTTTTGTTTATTCTAGAATAACCTGTTTTGTCTATTCAACACACAGGTATCCGCTATTTTCTTGCATTACTGGTGTTGCATTTTAGAGAAATTTTAACTTCTGATTATACAGTTTTGGCCTCCTGCCCCCATCTTGATGCCTGAATAATTAACATAGTTAGGTGAACTACTGGGTATTGAAGTCTTCTGGTTAAATCATTAGCAATTTAAGATCAAATTACTTTATGTCCTGATCTGTTGTTGTGGTAAATACATACAAGGTGCCCTGTGCTAAACCTGAAATGCACTTGAGAGTATTTTACCATACTGAAATAGGGCAACACTTTTAAGCTACTGCATTACATGATAGAAATATCATCAATTCTTTCACTGGAAATTCTTATATTGGTACCTACCATCATCAAAGTAGTTTAGGAAACCATTTGGGGCACATTGTTTAATCAGTTGTGTAGTTTTTTATCTCCATAAAGATATTTTTGCGGTGTTTTCCTTAGGTCAACTATTTTCGTTTGCATGCATTCACAGTAAATCATTTTGGTTACTCTGATTTGTAAGTAAAGCTTTGTGATACCCAGTTTTTTCATTCATAAATGTGTCACATAGCACCAGATTAAAAATCTACTGAGACTTTCCACTGGATTTATTAAAGATCGGATGGTGTCCACTGTCCTGAGTAAAGACCTCAGACTACTGATGGTCCAGCTACTGCTTGCTTGGCTCTTCTTGCTAAGGGTTTGAAATGCCCCCATGTTAATTGTGTTCAGGGACTAATGGCAACTCCAGCTTTCATTTAAAGTAGCAATGCTGTTTATAAACTTTGAGGTATTTCTGTTTACATAAGTGATTTAATGTGATTTATACCTTAGCAGAGGCTCCCATTAACTGACTCCCTTACCTCTTCCTCAGTATCCCTGATTTATGCCCCATATATGTTACATAAGAAAATGTGTGTGTATACAGATTGATCTCTCTATCTATAACAAATAATTTCTCTTTACATGAAGGGGCAGTAAAAATACCTCTATTTTATGGAAGTTATAATCTCTTTCAAAACTTTTTCCTAATGTTGAGTTAATGTTTTAGTATTCCAGTGCTGTTGGTCCATTGTTCGGAAGTACAGCTTTATCAGCAGAATGTGTGGCAGATGGTTTACATTTGCATTAGCCTTCTGGAAAAGGAATCAGCTCCCACCAACATAAGCTTCATCTTTTCTTTTCAAAATTTACAACAAATTCGTCAGAATGGCATTTTTAGAGGAAAAAAAACCCCAATCCGACTGTCTTTGAGTTTCCTTTTTGAAGAGGAAAAATGAGCCCTGTTCTAATGCCCTCATCTGCATATATATCTTCCGTCCCCTCCCCCAGTGTTTGTTAAAATGATTTAAGTACTTCATTATGCAAAATGACTTTTATAAAAAGACCTTCCTTTTTTGCCCCACAGTCATTCTTAATTTCGTTTGTCACTTGTTATAGAGTGGAGTTATGTGAAGCTAGGATATATTATTTGTTCTAGTCTGTATTGGATAATTTATTACATTAAGAAACCAATAATTTTCAAATGTAATCAGATTTAAGTTTTTAATAAGATTCATCCTCCCATTCACACTTGCTTAATTTAAGGATATTAAATCTGCTCAGGAATGAGCTGCCTCTCAAAGCCTCATGTGCCTATTAAAGGATTTTATTCCTGATGTGTTAATAGGATTTAATTACATTAGCCCTATAGTCCAGAGACACACCACAATTGTTAAACTTGATAAACCGGGCAAATACATGCTAAAAGAGTGATGGCCAGTTCCTCAAAAAGAAAAAAATTACAAGGTGTTAATATTTTAGTATCTCTGCTATGTAACTACAGGTTTGCATAATGCTAAAATTTTAAATAGTGAATGTTTAACACATTGTAAATACTTTTTTCTCACAAAAATTAAGGCTAATGCAGAAATTAATAAGGCTCTCTATTGAGTGTTTATATTTGTTTCTTATTTCTGATTCCAAGACATTAATTTAGATAAACTTTCAGCTTTTCTCTTCTTATGACACCCTCTTGTTGTGCACAGACAAAAGCTGCAGCAAATCATTCTGGAAATTCAGCATACTAAACACTGTCTTGATTTCTTGTTTCCTATTGCTAATTAGGTTAATGGCACAGTGACAGAAACAGACAACAATGGCTTGGGACATTTTGCAGAGATGTGGCTGGGGAGAGGGAGAGTAAAGAAAGCACCGAGTCCTGTAGTGTGTAAATCTCATCAAGAGCTCCTTCGGCAGCACTGGCATCGATCAGGAGGGCTGGCTCCTGTCAGAGTGCCCCAATGTACAGGAGGCAGTGCTGCTGATGGCTGCGGACACGCAGAGATGGAGGGAGTGACGGGGTCTGCAGGGAATCAAAGGCAAGGAGAAAAAAATTAGCAGTATGCCATCCGGTTGGACAATTTGCTTCCAAAATTAGATTGATGTGTGTTATGGCACATTTCCATTGGTAATCACAGACAATCAGCATGTATTTCGAGAAGATTTAGGCCCCGAGTTTTTCTCTCACTTGCACAGAGCTAGACTTGGGGCCTCTCAAAACATGGTGTAGGCTGCATTTGTTTGGAGGAGCTAAACATGTAAAGTAGGCTTTCATTTCAAAAAAAGGAACTTTCTGGCACTTTTCCTTGCCATGATAGCCTTGGAAATGTAAACTGATATAAACTGTTTTTTGGGTTAGAAAGGAAGTAGAAGCTGGATTGTGCCTTGCCCGGCAAGCGGTTGGTGTGAAAGCCGTAAGGCTTCGTGCTGACTTTCTACCCCAGCCTGCCTGGGCCTCTCAGCCCCAGCTGCGGGCTGGAG
This sequence comes from Rhagologus leucostigma, assembly GCA_013397725.1. Lineage (NCBI taxonomy): Eukaryota > Metazoa > Chordata > Aves > Passeriformes > Rhagologus > Rhagologus leucostigma. The sequence continues at coordinate 1,394,773 of VZTD01001331.1, read as the reverse complement.
AGCTGGTGCTCTGCCCTGAGAGTGGGAAGGAGAGGAGCAGGCTGGCCCTGGGATGGACCTGCAGGAGGAGGTATAAGAGAGTGAGCATAGGGTCTACACATAAGAGAACTCCATTCTCACCAGTCTTGTGGCTCTAAATAAAAGAGGCTTTTTGAAAATCCTGTACTCTGGGGACTCCTGCTTGTGATTGAAAATACCCAGACCTATACTAGTTGGGAGAGGGATGAGCGGAGCCACAGCTGAGGTCAGCTCTTGTTAAGGCTTAGGCTAGGCTGCCTTTTGACCACCTACCTCAGACTTTGGAGCTGTTCGATATAGGAACTGACTGGGGCCTGCATCCAAACCTGCAGTGAGGAACTGAGGCAAGCTGTAACCCCTAGCTGCCAGACCTTAGTTTCCTGCAGAGAGTGCAGACAAATAAGCATCTATGAGAGTCTGAATAACAGGCAAATAACTATGGTGGTCTTTTTATACTTAAGGTGGGTTCTGCTTTTTTGTACACTTGTAATGCCTTGGCTGTGTCATTCCTAATTTATGAATAGCTTTTTAAGACAGCATTATGGCTTTCACATTATTATAGTTTGATAAACTCCTGAAAAAAATTTTCAGTCTTTCTAACTTCTGTTTGAGAAGGATTATTGATTGCTTTGTTTGTCTGCATTGGCATATATAAAAAGATGTGTGTGTTTATTAAAGACAGAAGGTATCTTGCTTAAAGACGAGTGCCTGTAAACATGCAGCTCATCACCATTTATACATACAGTCACTTTTTTTTGTCTGCAATACTGTGCTAGGTCTTTCCTAATTTAACTTGGGATTTATGGCTCTGTAGTGTTTTTTTTCCAGTTAGGTGCCCATATTTCTTTTCACATGACTCTCCCAGGCATTTAAAGGGATATTAGCTGCCTTGTGTTGCCACTAGAAGCAGAAGCTGAAATGGTAGCTGCCAGCAGGGATTAGCTGAGTGTGCCTTTGTTGTATCAGATAGCAGGAGCATGAACACAGCCGTCTGCGAGATCTGGCAAGGTAGTCGCCCCGCTCTGCCTCCCCAGTGCTCCTGGGTTTTGTTTCTTGGTTTATAAATGATAAAAATTGAAATGACATACGAATTGTGTTCCTGTGAAAAATACTGAGATTTTGAAACTCACCTCCGTTCCTCTTCCAAAGTTTCAGGACTGTCCACTGAATCGGGAAGGATGGTCACCCAGCGAGATTGCTGCTCCCAGGGGTTATGGGGCTTGTCTGGGACACTGGGGCCATGCCTTGTGAAATGCCAGAGAAATGCTCACATAGAAAAAGGGTCTGAAATCACATCTCAGGCTGTAAGCAATGCCAAGGAACTAAAACATAAAAGTTTAATTGCAAAGGAAAAACAGAAGACCTGAGAGTAGGAGGATGCATTTCACAAGGACTCCCAAAGGAGAACTGATATACAGTTTGAAAAATAATAGCAGGGCTGAAAAAATCAATGTTCTTGAGCAGATACAATGATAAAAATTAGGAGGCACTTTCAATAGAGACAAGGATTAGATTATTACATGAGCACAAATAGGTCACTGTGCACACTGAAATATAGAGGTGGGATGAGTTTCATAACATGAAGTGCAAGGTCCTCTGGTGCAGGCATGATAGGGAGAAGAGAGAAACCTTTGTGGGGACATTTGTGATGAGACATTATAGCCCAAAAGGAAAGATTCTTGTAGGCTGAGGCAGGTGGAAAAGATACAACCCCCCACACTCCCTCCAGACATACATCCCATCCTTCCAAAATGTAGCATGGCTTGGGAAAAACCAGGAACCTGACATGCCCTCCTGGTAGAGCGTTGGTAAACAGTGCAGTCTTTGACACAGTTTTGAGTTTACTCTGCATATGCTTTCTATATCCACGGATGCTTCTCTGTAATGCCTTGTATGTTGGTGGGGAGGAGTATCTATTTGCACTTGAGATGCTATTGTTATTCTCATGGTCTGTACCACTCACACTTCACCTCTCATATTATACTGACAAGATCATTTTACTTGTCTCTCATCCTTTTCACTGCTTCTTTTTAATTTGCTTGCCAGGCTCCTGCCTGCATGTCCTGCATGTCTGGCGCTTTCTATGTCTCTTTGTTCAGGCTTCTAGTGGGACCTTACTGGAGTACAGTAGGAAATTCACATTTCAGTTGCTTTTCTCTGCATCTCTCCTTGCCATTCCCTGCACCCATCCAGCCTGTCTGGCATGTTTTCCAGCTGATGTCCTCTTTCGTGATGCATTCATTTGTTTGTTTTTTCTTTTTCCCTGAATAACTTCAGCTGCTGTTTGGAATTCTTTCCACTTTTTTCTTCAAAGTGGGAACCATCTGGCGCTCTGTTTGGCATGTCTCCCACAGGATTTGGGCGAGAGCAGGAGCAAGGGCAGCTCCCTGCATCCTGTCCCATTGGGTGCCGGGTCAGGGTTGAGCAGCAGACTGACCGGAGAAAAAGCAGGAGGCTTTTTCTGCCTCCTCCTCACACCATTTGTCGCTGGCAAGACTTGGCTTCTCTTGCAGTTGCTCCTGAATTCTCATCCTTCTCCTTTTCTTGCAGACTTAAATTGGGGCTGAGGAAAAGGTCACATTAATAACAAAAGTATTAATTTCTAGGCGTCCAGAATAGTTCGCTTCAGTGCTACCAGGCATTGTGTCGTCTTGCTTGTGTGGTTCATGAACTACATGCTAATTTTCTTTATATTTAATTACCATCGAGCGTCTCCTGTGCTTCAGGGTACAAGCCATCTTCTGACTAATTAGGGCTTTTTCTCTGAACAGGCTATTCCCTACAAGTCTACAAAGGGTTTCTTGTGCTTTCCTTTGAAGCATGTGGTAACCAGCCTCTGCCAGCAGTAAATGGATTGCTGGACACTCTGCTTCCAAAGTTCCTCTGTTGTTAAATTCACAAATTTACACAAAGCAAACTTAGTAAATGTAGCTGATTGAGCGGGCTTGGATCAAATCTTTGGCACACAGATGTAATGGAGTGCACATTGGGCAAGCTACTGTGCTTAAAAGAAAATAAATATATTTTATCTTAAGACAATTACACATTCTTTCATGATTAGTGTGCACTCTATGTTAACTCCTTCTAGTCCAGGCTTTGTCAGACAAGTCTCCCTTATCATTATGTAAAAGCTGTGCAGACATCAGAATTTCATCCTCTTTATGCTTGGTCAGTGATTAAGTCAGTGCATGCTGGAAGCGAGAAGTGCTACAGCAATGTCAAATATTATTATTGATTATGCATATAGCAATCCATACCAACACATTGTGTTTCAACTGCAAAAATGATTGTCTTAATTAGCTAATGATTTTTAGTCTGATTTCTTAACAAAATGAGACATTATGTGGTTCCTCTTTCTATCTGACTGTTCTACCTCTCCCCTGTCCCTGTCACTTCTGAACCTGTTGGGTTCAGACAATGTCAGTCTGGTTTGACTGAGGGTGGAGATTTCAAAGGCATCAAGTCCTCACGTGTTTAAATAGGGCATCTGGAAACCTTCCTGATACACCAGCGAGGGCAGTGCTGTGTTAAACCAGATCAAACAGCAGAGCCACCTGCAGGCACTCACCTTGGGAAGAGATGTGTACAGGAGTGAGGCTTCACTGATGCTGTTACTCAACAATATAGAGGATTTTATCAAAACTTCAGCTTTTGATTTAAGAAGAGGTGATGTGTGCTCTGCTCTCTCTAAAGTAACTGAAATGCTGAGATCATGTGAAGAGACGAGTCATGGTTACCACTTGCTCAAAAGCAAAACTTCATATTACTTTTCTTTCCTTTGTAGATCAGGTTATCCATTTCAATAAATGAACCAAACATGCTAGGCTGCTGTAGTCACTGTTTCAGAAAGAATAAGAGCCATTTAATGTGCCAAACAGCTTGTGATGTAAATGACAGAAAGCCGCCTCCCCATGCAGGACTCCCCTTCAGGACGGGTTTTACCAGGCTTCCTCACACAGCAGTCACTTTCTACTAGGAACTACATCTCCAAAGCCTTTGTACAGACATAAAACTATCTCATTTTCTGAAGCTGGGTCATGTCCAAGCATATGAGCTTCTTCGAGCATGAAATTCCACTTGACCCCATTAAGGTTTCCTTGGCATCAGATATGTACACCACAGAGTGGATAATGTTCATAACTCATTTCACATTACCCCCGGGTAGTGCCAGTGGAGAAATCCTGTCTAGTCTAATGCAATCAGAGCTGTGAATAGGAGGAAATTGAAACATCTGGCCAGGTTCCTCTGTCATGCCCCAGGAGGTGTGACATGAGAGATTCAGGTCAGAAAGAGGGGGGACAAAGGCATCTCTCTATGGATGCATGTGCTGCAGAGGACAGATGTCCCAGCAGTGTCACCAGCAGCACCAAGGGGTGCCTTGGCTGTGATGTCACCTCAGCTAATTTCTTATACCTACACTGAAGTTCAAAGGTGCAGCTACAGTTCATGCAAACTTGTGTAAGCTAACCTGACAGTAGGGATCTGCACACAAATGGGGAGATGCTGTGGGCAGGTGGAGCTTTTCTCGACTGGCTGCATGGATATTGGAGTCCACTCAAACACTGTAGTGCTGTGGAGGGGTGTAGCTCGAGGACTGGGGGGGTACTGCATGCTGAGGTAGCCCAAGGGTAGGAGCTTATGCCACGAAGGCATGTTTAAATCCTTACAGAAACTATTTTCATTACACTTGACAAGTTGTTATGTTTTTATTTAGTGCCCAAACTCTAAGCTTGGTCTTGGCCCCTCAACTTTGCAGTGCTGGGTAAGAGGTTCTCCAGGCTGGTTTCTTACTAAAGGGAATGGATATTTTGCTGGAAGTCTCCAGGACACACTGGTCATGCCTGTCAGAGATGTTTTTGCCTATGCTGAGCAATTCTCCTAATGCTCTTGTGGATTTTGTCCTTATGTTCACAAATATTTTTAGATTCTTTTATTAGAATTTCCCTATACAATATGTAGAGTATTACTATTTCATTGCTTATTTTTAAAGGGTGAGGCATTGTTCTCTGCCTGCAAGCACTGAAACCTAGAGCACTGCCATTTCCTCCTCCATAATTAGATACCCTTGCCAGAGTTTCAACTATTGTGATAGACACAGTTCCTTCTGAAACTGCTGAAACTTACTGTATGCCTTGAAAAGGAGAGAAGGGAGAGGGGAGAATGGTGATATCAGACTTCAGTTTTTAAAACCAGGACATTTTTTACTGGACGTCTCCTGAAGTGATGCTTTAACAGGGATTGATGACTAGATATTTCTAGTCTTCACATTTTCTAGCTCAGTGGGTTTCAGTACAGAAGAGACCACAAACTTGTTCTCACCCAAGAGTGATGATGGACAGACTAGCAAATAAATAGTTTGTAAAATTCTCCCTCATCCAAGTTTCAGGGAATAATACTTTTACCATTATTGTTCAGCAGAATTCACATTAGCTTAGCTGGATGTGATGGCTTAGCTGTATTGCCTTAATTAAAGCAGTTAAACTGTTTATTCACAAAGTGCCAGTGTGTCTGGGATATGTGTTTGGAAAGAATGAAAATCAGCTTTCCACAGAGGATGCTTTCTTTTTGAAGGATGTTTATAGGCTGGTCCCCAGGTATTCTTCCTTTCTGAACACATCCAATTTTTTCAGTTATCACTGGCCGTTCACCACAATGATTGATAACAGCACAAAAACAAATAGTTATTTAACCATTATAAAAAAAAGCCTTTCAAAACAAGCCTTAAAGAATGGCTCACTTTGTACAAGTAGGATTTTGCTGGGCTGTCTAAATCAAAATTAACCTGCTTCCTTCTGTGTCAAGGAGGATGTAATGGATGGCTCTCAGGGCTGGCAGGTTACTCCTGCCTGTCTGCCTGAACTTATTCCTTTGAATGTGGGCCAAGTTGACACAACTTGAAATTTACCCTCAGGCAACATTCAGGACCATATTTGATGATTTTTGGGCTCAGCCCTACTCTCTCTGGGCATATGTTCTCACAAAAAAAATATGCTCCCCTTCCCTGACTTGACACTAATTGCTCAGCCAAGAAGTGAAGGATTCTGACACTGATTTAAGCATGTACTCGAAGCCATCATTCTTCAGCACAAAAATCAGAGGCAGGTAACATATACTTAGCTACACTTCAAGTGCAGCAGTATACTTTAAACACATCCTGAGGAAGGACATTTCCTGGGTCCACTCTGGGACCAGTCATTTCTTACCTAGAACTCACTTGTCAAAAATTATGAGACAACACGTGGGAACACCCACGGCATCTACAACTTTTCCACAGCATCAGGAACAGTGAGAAGTCTACGGTCACCAGTGGGGGACTTTCTGGAACACATAACATTCTCTTTTATCCTCTCTGCATCTCCTGGGGGATTTCTCTTGTTTCCTTTCCCCTTATGTTAGCTAGCTGGAGCCTTGGGACTGCCACATAATGTCTGGAACCTTTTCTTCAGTGTTTTTATTTAAAGCCTCCAAAATTTACAAACAGAAAACTAACTCTGCATAGACAACTAGCCAGCCCCATGCTGCATGATTACTAGCTGCACCACAAGGAGGAGTGAATGTGGGAGCCAATGCCTGGAGAAATGTTTTTTAAATATCTTTAAATTATTTTTTTTTCCTCTTGACTTTCACTCGTTGTTTTTAGACTGTCTGTGGTTTTTGACATGTACATTTGGCTGTCCTGAAATGCGTGTGACTCCTTGAATGCTCTATAGCAAAGATGTGTTTTTGTTTCTGACCACCAGCTCTACAGCCTTTCTCAGTGGGGAGGCTCCATTTTCTCTCCTGTTCCGAGGAGAAGTCTCAGCACTGTATGTACAAGAGCCAAATCCTTGGGGTTCTCCCTATAAGTACCTACTTTGTGATGACTTCTAACTATAACTAGTTACTTCAAATTACTAAGATGAAACCTGACTGCCTGTTTTTAACACATTAAGTGCTAACTCTGTTGACCCCATATTATTTGATCTCCTCTATCAGGACTAGCAAGTCAAATACACTACAGAAGGCTAAGTATATTGCCCTTCTCACCGAAACTTGTATTTTTCTTAAGAAAGGTAACAACTGCTTGAAAAGTTCTATTCTCCTTCATAAACCCACATGTTTGACATCACATCACCTTTCATGACTTTTCTTTAGCTGCATTCTGTATCAAATGCTTCATTATTTTCCTCTGGTTTCAAGTAGGGCTGAGAAGTCTACAATTATCAGGATCATCTCATTTACCCATGTCAAATAATGACACTAAATATTTAATATTAAATATTGATAGTAATGGGTGAAATGTAGAATTGATGACTGTAGATTCTTGGCCCTAACGCAGGCCAGGCAGGCTCTCAGCCCTCACTGTGGGGTCCTGGCAATGAGCTGAGGGCCTGAGCACCTGAAGAAGACACACCTTGAAAGACCTGTCTCCAGCGTGTAACCCTCTCTGTCACTGTTAGCCATTCCAAGTGCATGCTCGCTTTTTGTTTTGACAGTGTCTGAAAACTATTTAGGAATCATAACAAAGGCATCACCCCTCCCAGGTGAGCCCTTGGTTGTCTGTGGAGTTTCATGGTTTTAGGCACTTTTACTGAAATCTGCAGCACAAGGCAGATTCCCTTCTGATCAACGTCCCTGGGAGATAAATGTAGGGCTATTCATCAACAGTGTTAGGAGACACCTCGCAAGTGAAGCAGCTGTAGTTACATCTGTTTGGAAAGTGAAATCAGATCCCATAGGTACTGTGTGTGGATGAAAAATAGACAAGAGTTTTGTTCTAAGGTTTCCTCCTTTTGTATTTCCCAGGATGTGTGTGTGAAGCATGCAGCATCACCAAACAGGTGCTCTTTGCATCCTTTCCATGTCTCTATTCATACATTTTTACTGTGATTGCTCTTTCAGGGGCTATCCTACTTGATGGCTGAACAAATTAAGGCAGTCCGGAATTGGAAGGTCTGCAATCACCAGGCTGACCTATATGAGCCTGTTGTATTACTTTAATTTCTTTGTATGACCTCTGTCTCCTGCATGACAGCCTTCTAGTATATGGATGTTTTGTAGAGGAAAGTTGCTGAACAAGGAAGAAAAAAGTGGCCACTCACTTGGAATATGAATCATGATGAGTTTTCTCAGAGCTGTCTATTCTTAATTTCCTGTGGTCAGTCTGTTAGCAACATTGCTGGTGGAAAGCCAATATTATCTGTGTTGCTATTTCAAAACAAATGCCTCTTTATCTGGTAAGATTATGTGTTCTTTCAGCTTTCCAAGCCAATTCCAACAGGAAATAAAAAAAAAATCAAATGGCTTTCTTCTCTTCTTTTTTTTTGCTTTCATATTGTTTTCCCCACTTTTGGAAGCAGAAATGCTTAAAAAAATACTTAACACATACAAAATAATAGTAGTAATAATATTGTATAGAGATATCTTGTCTGTAAATCAGTGGTGACAGTCAACCTGCAGTCCAAGCAAAAAAATGTTCAAATGGCTTTATTGAAAATCAATATGCATTTGTAACTGAGGATTGTTTTTTAAATCCTTTGTGTTCATTGCTGGGTTTGTATGTGATGGCACTTGCAGGGAATGCTACGGCTTTGTTTCCAAGAGTTAGTCTTAAACTGGTGGAGCAGGTAACTGAATTTCCTCTCTGTTTTGTTTTTCCACCTAACTGCCATCATTCTTAAGGAAAAGGAAGCTGGCTGGCAAATGCTTATGTAGTTTACAATATTGCCCATGGCACAGGCAAGTTAGCAAATGCAAATAGGACATTAATTCCCTGTGAATGGCTGGCAGTCACCTCCACATCCACAGAGGACGACATCACATAAAGCAGGAGGATGAGAAGGACACTGGTGCTTGGCTGTGCTCCTCAGACACTTGCTTTATTGCCACGGATGTAACACTTCTGACATTTTGGTGTTGGCAAATTTTCCAGCAACAGTGTAAAAAATTTGTGTCCCTGGTGCTTTTCTCTCTGCACAAAAGAAAAAAACACTTGTGCCTCAGCCAGTCCAGGGAGTGTAGCTTAAACTGATGTCAAAGGCAGATTTCCATTAAAACACTGATTTAGTGGTGGGGCAGCTGAGGTGTTGGTGTACGTACTTTTCTCCCTTGCAGCCGGCAAGGGCAGCAGAGAGCCGGCAAGAGCCGGCAGCTCCCTGCAGAGGAGTGAGGCTGCGGTGAGCCACGGCAGCTGATCTGGGACACCAATCGGCTGGAGGTCCAATTGGCTCCAGGTGTGAGGAGAGCTATTTAGGGGTCCCTCAGCTAAGTGGGTCTGTAAAGGTCGCAGGGTATTCTTAGGGTTGCAGCTCCTCAAACTGGCTTGTCCAAGAAAAAGTAGGTTGCTTATTTTTTTAAATTCAGTTTTATATTTATGTATGTCAGCTGTTTGTTAGAGAACTGTTTTTCAGCAATTTCTACTTCTGTCTGTGTTGGCTTCTGGCAACATTTTTAGTTTATGCAATCTGGTGGGTCTTCAAGGTTGTTTTTCCTCAATAGATATCTCTCCTGTATTGTTATTCTATCCATGTGTACGCTATAAACTTAGGTGACCTTTTCTATGCACAGCTATCAGGTACATGTGGATCTCTGGAAATGCTAAATCACAAAACTGCTCTGATCAGGTCTGTGTGCTCTGCACATTCTCCAGTGACTGGGCCAAGCTAAGGTGCATTTTTAGACATTGAGTAATAGACATTGAGTAAAAAGTGTTTTGTCTAGGGAGCCTGGTAATTGTCCAGCAAAAAGACTATTCTAGCCTTTCTAAAGAATGCAAGAAGACTGTCCATCTTATGACTGAAGATTAAAAGAGGGAATGCTGCTTTCATTTGACTTTTGCCTGATCATCTAAGCAGTTTCACATGTATGCCATATGCTTGCATTATTTATACTTTCACATTTTGTTATGTATATATTACTCCATCTGTGTTTTTTTCCTTTTAGTCTTTACTGTTCTACATTAGGATTGTATTGGAATAGAAATGTGTAAAATAAGTTAAAACACCTGTTTCACTTCACAAGTGCAGCACGATGTATTTTTCAGACAGGAGTCCTAATTAATGTTTTTTTTCTGGTTTTCTTACAAGATACAAGACTATGTATTGGGCGTAGAAATGATATCTTAAGTTATGGCCTACTGACTTGTTAAAACAAGACTGAATTAAAAAGAAAAGTCTGCTATAGGCAAATCAACTTGTGTTATCCTTGGTTGCTTTATTTGAATAATTTTGCATATAAAGTGGTAGCATTCTGGGCATAGTGAAGGCTTTTTGTAGCATTTCTGAGAATGGTGAAAACCATTACTTTTCACCTAGTATGTGAAGCAAATACCTTCTCAAAGCAGACTGTTGTTAATTATGTTCTGTGTGCAGCACGTTGACTGAAAGTCCCTATCACCTGTGCTGCCGTATAAAGAAAGGGTTCTGTAAGATGCGTCCTTTAGCTTCAGAAACCGTTCTGTCAGCAAAGGCAGTCTCTTTGAAAGACAAGGGAATGAGAGACAGAAATAAAATAGATACTACTTGATGTGTGTGAATCCTGTTCTAGCTGCTTACAAAATATCAGTTTTCCAAAAGGAAAAAAGTTAGAAAAAGCTTTCATGCTCTGCTATTAGAGATACCACAGCTCATTACCACCTCTTCTCAAAGAGGAATGTGTTAAGGACAGCTGACTGGGATACCACAAGGATGAACATGGCACAGAAAACCAGGAAAGAAAAACCTAAAATATGGTAAATTTGGTCTAAGAAATTTTTCAGGGAATATACAAAATGAGATAAAAAATGTCACATAATACGTGTTTTTTCAGCGCGGAGGGAGGGAAAATATGTTGTTTTTTAATTAATGTACTGGCATGGAGCAGTGCTAAGGGTTCATTTGAGTGTTCATAGCTGCTGCTGCACCAAACTATGAACCTTCTGAAAGTTCCTTTGTGGCTAAAATACTGAGTCTCATCTGATAAATCACCAGGATTTTACATATATCTGTTCTACATAATGCAGTTACTTGAGCTAGCTGTAAATGGGGTACATAAAATACCAGAAATAGTTGAACTGCTAAAATGTGACATATGTGGAGAGCTACTTAATCCCACTGGGCAAACAAAATAATACTGCTGCTTTTATGCAAGTTAGCTGCTGTCTAGACATACCTGCAGCCTCCTAAATCTCTTAGTACTTTTGAAAGTTTTACCACTACACTCATCAGTCATTTTATATGCTTTAGAAAGCCATGAAATGGCTGTTTAATTATGCAAAGTGAAGGTATAATTAAATTTCACTGGAACTGTGGGGATTTGAATATGATGAAATAAAATGGGTTTAGTTTTACAGGCTCAGTGTGCCACAAAGTAATCACAAAGCCTTTTGATATTCTTTTTTTGTTTTTTTTTTCCATAACTGTAAATATCTCTGGGGGAATGAAGAGTTTGGGCCCAAGGTGGTTCTCTGCCTTTACGCCAGGCAATATGGATGTACACTTATAAAAGTTAGATGCTGCCAAGCACAATGCAAAGATGATATTCGTTTTGCTCTAGAAAAGCTGCCAGTGCTGTTAATATGTACATCTGGAACTTGTTGAAACCTGGTAATAGGAACAGCCACAAAAGCCACGTGAAGAGTCTAAATAAGCAGCTCTACAATACAACTTTCAAATGTAGTAGCATGAAACTGGATGCCTAGGCACAAGGACTGAGAGTACAATACTGCCTGCTTACCAATGCAAGAGCTGCTAGCTCAGCTGTTCTGGATAATCGGGCTGCTTGCCTAAAAATGGATGTGAGGGATTGCCTTTTCCTTGATATTTGCAGCTTTAAATCTTCCTCCTTCAGCCTTTTAACATGGAGCTGGCCGATGCTTCTGTGTACTGCTTACCACGTAGAATACTGTGGTAGAGATCTGGTTTCACTTTCCTCTTTCTGGTTTAAGACCCATTTTGGAGAGGACGAATTGAAACTAGCGAGGACTACTGTATGGTGTTGAGCCAACCTCTGAGAGAGCTGGCTCCTGAGGTTCGAGGAAGTTTTGACCAACTTTTTAAGTGATAACTGTGGTGTATAAACCATTTACTGGCTTGCCTAGTTTGAGCTGTTTTCCTTTAAAAAAAGGAACAAGACTCCCCAAGGATAGGTGAAAATGAAATACAATTGCAGAGGAAAAAGATGCTTTTTGAGACAAATCAGCTGTTTCCCTATGTTCTAAAGCTTTTGAGGTAGATGACTGTGCCTCTTTAGGTTTCTCATAATCTTTCTAGACTACAAAGTAAGACAGAGGAAAGGCTGAAACAAGTGTATGAAGTTACAAGCAAATGAAGTACTTTAAAAGATGTGCTAGATGTAATCACCACACTCCTCCCTTGACCTGAAATTATAATGTTGAGAGGGAGGGACAATACCCATCGGTGTCAAGAGATGAAACAAAAAAAACCCCAACAAGATGAAATGGTTCCTTTTAGAAAGCACAGGTACTTACTTATTCTAGATCCTTTTGTCAGCATTCTTGCAATGGGGGAAGGAGGAAATCCTAATGGTTCATTTGAGTTCAGTATTTGATATATTAGTCCTGCTCCTCTCTTTAATGCTTAAAGTTCTGAACTTGCACACCTTCCTTCATAACAGCGTTTTTTTTTTTTCTCCCCTCTTTGTGAAAATATCCTGAATAGCTGCTGAATTGAACATTTGAAATGATTTCTGTCACTTTGCCAGTGCTGTGTGATTCCTTCACCTTTTCAAAAATGTGATGTTATGGGATAACTTGAGGTAGCATATACAGTGAACAGGTGATATTTTTCTGTCATATGATTAAACTTCGAACAAAAATCTTTGGCTCTTGTGTATGCATGAGCTATAATTCCTGCAAGGAGCGTATGGCCAAGCTTGCAGATGACTAAATCGATCTGTTTGGAGAAGTGCTGAATAGGTAGATAGCAAGACTTCCCGCTTGTCTCATTTTTTTTTTCTTCCTTTCAAATATTATTTTTCTCTAGAATACAGCGCAGGCCCTTGTTAATGTTTTCATCTCTGTTTGGGCAAGCTCTCCAAGGGTGACCTTATAAAAGAATCATCTCTCACTTCTATGAAAAGAGCTTGTCTACTAAGGAAATCAGTTGGCTTGAAGACTTGTGGTTTTATGTAACTGAGATCTACAGGAGAATGAAAAAAAAATTAAAAGAAGTACAAGCTATTCAGACTTAAAACTGTAATAAAAATAGGTTGTCAGCAACTGGTGTTCTTTTCATGCTGCCAACTTTCTGTTTATTCCACTTTTGTCCATCTGTGTAGGTCTGTTGCTCTTGGAGTTTCCTGGTAAAATGAACAGGATATTTTTCCCCCTGAAATCAGTATTCCGATGCAATCTGCAGACCAGCATAGATGAAGGAGTTGATCTTACCTTGTCCCTTTTCCCACAGGCATTGTTCCAGAGTCTGTGTTTTGCTTGCAGTTGCTTGGGGGTTGTGTTACTACACGAGAAAGGGGAAAGAGGGGTTGAGGTAGTGCTGGCTGTGGGGAGAGAGGAGAGGAGCTCTTTAGTACTGGAAGAGTGGGCCAGAGAGGAAAAGGACCTGAATGTATTTTTTGTTAGAAATGTCTTACAGGGGGAAGCCAAAATAAGCAGTGAACAAGGTACCTCCCTTTTCTGAATTCTGAAGAAGGAAGAAAAAGCAGTGATAAGCTCTGGTACATGAGCTTTATAGTCTATGGGCTAGGATGTACAGTGACATGGAAGCACACCTTTATGAAGTCCGAGTGCATTTCTGGTTTGGTCTGTGCTGACCACTAAAGGCTTTATACTAATGCTGTTACCGGGGGCAGCTGCATTATAGCACTGCTTACTTATTTATTCACTGTAGTGACAGTTACATTTCATGTAGCAGCTGCTGAAGCCAAGACTATTCAGCAAGGACAAAATGTGATAAAACTTCAAAGAGGTTTTCTTCTGCGGTATTAATTATTTATATAGGAACAAATAGTTTTCTACTACTATTTTTAACTTTTCTCTTTAGTAGTCTCAAAGAAATTCATTAGCTACTAGTTAGGAGTGTCAAGTCTACTTTATAGCATTTGACTTCCTTATATGTGTATCTGTTCTGGATTTATAGAACCTAAATGCAGGAAAGTCATTACGGTGTTAGAAACAGCCCACCTCATGTTACAAACACTTTCAGATTTCCTTGATTTCTCTTAGTGTAAAGAGGACTTAGCCTCTGGGCACAGGGAGGAGAAAATCCAAGTGTAGTATAGAAATGATTTAGGAAACTCGTGACACATGCAGAAAATGTTATCTGTTTTGGAAGGGTTATTGATTGCTTCTACATTTTAGCTAAGCTTTGATGGGGAAAGGGCAAACTCCATCTTGGCGAATACCAGTGAGATTCTCAGGTTTGTGAGCAAATATGACCAGAATGTCTGTGGCTTAAGGGTCTTTATTCTGGTGTCATTTTTCACTGTAGTCTTTTTTTGTTTTGCTGAAAACTGGATCAGACATATTTGTGGGTTGTATGGGGGTTTTGTGGTTGGGTTTTTTTCTTCTTTCTTGGTTTTATTCTTTTTTGGTGGATGCGTTTTATTGATGGGTTTTGTTGTTGCTTTTGAGTTTTTACTTTGAGGCTGGAGGTAGTAACTTGTATGGCTGTAAATGAAGGTTCTGGGTTTGGTTCCTGCTGGCAGCCGTGCTCTGATGAGTGGATCCCGATACATTTGGTCACCAGCGCAAAAATATGTCTTTGCCTGGGCTGCATTCAGCCTGGCTGGGGAGTCTGCAATGAGGTGGCCAGGCTTGTACTTGCAGGGTCTTGTTGTGGCTGACTCCAGACAGACCTGCTCCCTGCCTGTGGCAAAGCTAATGGTGCAGTGGGCCGGTCTGCTTTTGGGAACTGACTCCAGAGTAGAGCATAGACAATTCGTCATCTTTTCTCCACCACTGCAAGATGGGCATGAGGAGTTTGGCTACTGCCCAGCAAAGAATGACACTTACAGGAAAAGGTTGTTTGGCTCATTTCTGTGAATGATGTGTTGCATCCTTCAGTTTAAAACTGATACTAACCTCTTTATTATCTACTTATTTCTCTCAACTTTGGAGGAAAGTGTCTATAACTTCTGGTGAAGTACCAATACTAGACTCTGTAGACAGTAAACACCCCTTCCAAGGTAATAGATACTGTATGAATAATCAAATCCTGCCATAAATTGCTACTGAAGACTTTCCAGGCTTTCTCACAGTTGAGTAATGGCAGCTCTGAGAAAATACCTTTGATTCAGGATTTGCTGCCCATAATAAAGAAGGCAGAATTGATACTTGCATTTTACATGCTGAAGGTCCATGAAAAGCAGTGATGTTTTGTTTTCAGCACATATACATAGGACACCAATAAAGTGACCAAAATGAACACTAATGTGCTGTCTCAAGATGTTGCCCTCTCACCTCTCGTTTTTCATGAGCAATTACTTAGCTGTAGTGATGGAAAACAAGCTGCTATATTTAACTGTATTTTTAATATACATCAGTAACTGACATATGTTTCATATGTTTAGCTCTAATTAACAGGTTTCCAAATTTATATTATCTAGCTTTCTGTAAGTGTTTATTTTTGTGCAGCACATATAATGTTATATTCACAGAACCGGTCAGAAATTTTTCAACAAAACAAATGTCAGAAAGTGGCAACTTGTTGAAACTTTCTTAGGTAATGTGGAATTTTTCACGAAAAACTATTTTTCCTGAGAAGCTTTGACATGCCTTCAGAATGGGTTCTGATCTGAGGAAGGAAGAGACTGCTACCCTGGGGTGTAGGAAACTGAAGGAGCTGATATGGGGATATCCTCCATTTGGCAGAGTAGGGAGTTGATCCTGGTGAATCTTATCTCTTTGGCTCATTTACATCCCAAGAGGGAATGCAGCAATACTAAGTCTCAAACAGATCCCATGTGGATCTAATCACAGCAAAAATTAAGCTTCTGGAAGTCATAAAGCCCCTGTTTGAACTGCTGCTGTCTTTGTAGGATGGCTGACAGTGAGCGCTGCATGCGGAGCTCATGGACAGCACGGGGCACTTGTAACCTGCCTCTGACTTCATGTGACAGTCCTGGCTCCTCCTTCAGCTCAGCCACACTTTGGAAACGAGGCCCTGCCTCCGTAAAGACCTACTCTCTGCCAGGATGGTACAGGGATAATTCTGTATGAGAGGGCTTCCTCCGGGCCAGGAGTCAGGGGTGCAATAAACAATGCAGTCTTTTACCAGTCTTTTTGAAGACACCTGGAGGAAAAGCCATGCCCCAATCCTCTCTGCTTCCCCCCGCCCCAAACCTAATGCTCATTTAATTCCTTTTGAATGTTGGATATCAAACATAAAATGCTGGACCTGGTTGTCCTCATTCGCATTGTTCTCAAAGAACATAAATTCACAGGAGCTGGTGAGAAGTTTGCCAAGCCCATTTATCTGCCTAAAGGTTTATAGGATAAAGGGGCACAAAAAAATCTTTCTTTGCTTTTCAGGTCATGATCTGTAAAAGGCAGCTGCCTCTGCTGATTGCTGGCAGATCTCAAGGAAGGGCTGCATTCAGGGGAGGGTGGGACAAACTCACAAGGATGTTTGTGAGCCAAAATGCAAGTCTCCATCAAGTAAAGCATTCTTGCAGGGAGTGTGTGACAGAAATGGTCTAATTTGCCTTGAGTACATATTTTTGCCCTCTTTATTTCCTAACAGAAATAGCTGACAAATTCTTTCCCTATACAGAAATTTCTTAGAAATAAGTTTGCTGCGGCTCCTCTAACAGCAAATGTTTCTACATTGGGGTCCAGTGGAGCCAGAACTTGATATGGCTGTGCTGCTTGAGGTGTTCAGAAAGGTATTTTTTACCTTCACTAGGTTATAGATGTGGCATTGCAGCTTGTCATGCTTACTGAGCTTTCCTTTGGCACTGGAGCTGGTAGTTCTACGTTTCTGATACCCCAGGCACAAAAAATAACTTCATTGTTTGGAACCCCATGTCTTAGCTGTGCTTTGTGCAGCTGCTCTCTCCTATGTGATAAAGGTAAAGAACGCATCAGCATCTCACTTCTGGCTCCCCTACTTGTTGCAGAAGTTTCAGTAAATCACTGCCATATTCTCTGCCTGTGTCGCATTTGGCTTTTTTTTTTTTTTTTAACTGAGCTCAGTATCTTTGAAATGTGATGCCACGGTTTCCATCATTACCTTCCCTACATAGGGTCTGATTTTGAAACACACATTTTCACTACGGTGAAACCATCTGCTACGTGTGGGGAATTAGCAGTACTAGGCATAATGTTTCTTTATACTATCTAGAAATGTGCCCAAATAGTGCAATATGATCGGATATAATAAGATTTAAATGCCTGTTCAGCACATAGATCTGCAGTAAGGCCGTTTTCACATCATCTTGCATTGGCTTACATTATGTTGTATTGAATTTCATTTCAGGTTTTGTTTGCTGGTGTCATACAGGACCTGCTATTGTTATTACCTCAGATACATGTGTTTTTAATAATAGTGTTCTGAGATTCAGATATAGTTGAATTTACATGAACTGAACCATGAATGTGTTATAAGCTGCCTTGTATTTAATGGACAGTAAAAGCATACATGTGGGTAGTTACTGTAGAGTAGTAAATTCACTTAACCTCCCAGGTGGAACCTGTTTGTGGACCCATATCTGAGGGTGGTCAGGAGTTAGAATAATATTATTCCTGTTCTTTTCACAAATCCACAGCATTTACAGGGCTCTGAGCAACCTGTATACTTCTTTTCACAATTGCTATTTATCTTTAAAGGCTTCTGTTTTCTTCTTTCCTTTTATTTCAGCACATCTCATATACAAACCTGGGTGCATTCTTTTCATACAGTATTGAATTACACTTTCATGGGCATTGTACAAAATGTTCCCCCCCAACAGTTGGTGGCAATTTTGTGCCTTTTCAAGCCTTAGATCCCTTTAAAATATTAACTAATCCCTAGCCCATGATTTGTAGATAATTATAATCTGTAATCTGCTGAAGTTAAAACTGAGGCAGAGAGGTTAACTTGCCGCAGATGTAGTGATACAGCAGTAACGCATGAATTAATCATTGCAAGCATCCTTGTAGAACCACTAGTGCAGAATCTTGTCAGGCATCTAAAGTGTGTGTGGCTTCCCAGCTGCCAATCCCTAAACTGCACCACTAATCTTCAGAGCATCCCCTCTGTTTTTCTTGTGTCCCTGATGATGACTATTCATCAAGAATGATGTATGCTAAGCTATTAGTTAGGTTTCCTTACTGTCAGAATATAAAAACTACTGATGTTGAAAGATGTGGGGACACCTTTTGCTCCCTCCCTCCTTCCTGTTTCTGCAAGCCTTTTGCAAATTATCAGTGTTGAAAGAAGTCATGAGTAAAGGAAGATGAACGCATGACTGAAGAAAGCTTGAGATGCTAGAAACCTGATAAGCTTCTGATGTCCTTTAGCTTCCTGGCATGCTGTAAGGGACCAGAAATCTGTTTTTACTATTTCTAATTTTATGAAATGCTGTTGGCTGAGAAGAAGAATGTTGAGGCCAAAATATTGGTTATGAAACACTTTATCTTTCCTTTTGTTTACACTGATAGCGTCCAGAAAAAGCAAATGTTTCACATGGATCCTTGGTGTTCTATGCTGACTTATAGGGAAATGTGACTCCCTTCTCGGCACACCAGAGCAGGAGTTCTCTCACACAGATTTTCTGTTTGCCATCACAGATCAGGCTCTCTCCATACCAGAAAATTGATGTTCTCTCTAATAATTTAATAGTAATAATTATTATCTAATAATATCAATTATATAATTTTATATTTGATTATATTTAAAATATAATCTAATAATATAAAATAATTATCTAATAATCTAAAAATCTCCTTTGATTCTGACCCACTTCTCTTCAGTGAAATTATGCTCACAAGAAAAATCAAACCAGGTTTTACTTCCTTTTAGAACACCTCCTTGCCTCTACTGCGAAACACCACGACATCTAGCAGGAGTGGGATTCAGGCTGTGGTGTATTACAGTTGTTGCAAATATTCGTCTTGGCACCATGCCAAGTGGTTAGAGAACATTTCATCTCTACAAAGAGACTAAAGAAGTACAAAAATCTAATTGAAATTGGTGTCGTTGAGAGGAGTGGGAGGATTTAAGGCTAGTATCAAATAACCACAAGCTGTGTTCATCTGCTATCTGTGTAAGTGAAGTACTTGGAAAGAGCAAGATGGCTTCTGAAAGAGCCTTCACAATAATGTACAGAATACATGTTGAAAACATTTTTATTTCCAGAAGAAAGGCTTGAATCTACTTTGTGCTGTCTTTTATTTGAAATCAATAACAAAAACTGGGTTTGCTTGGTAGATTTCCCCAAAAGATGAGTACTGCCAGCTCTTGAAATGATCGATGTATTTTTCTCATCTCTTTCTCCAGACTCTTTAAATACATTTGGGTCTGTGTTGGACCTAAGCAGTGTGAAGCACTAAGCATTTCTAAGGGGTTTATGGCTTATGGGCAATGGTGGCTGGGCCACAGCATCATTCAGTCCTGCTTCTGTCGTGTCTCTTGTCTGTGTGCTGGTGTTACAGCTGGTGAGGGTACTCCAAATGCAGTGCTTGGGGTCTAAGGGATAGCTTTTTGGGAAGGCAGTGCTGTGACCTGGATCATGGTTTCAAGCCCATTTTGTGCAAGCTGCTGAAGGTGCACTGAGATGCTTAGATATTATTCTCCAGTGACAGATTCAAATGAGTACCCTGCAGCCAGGAGGCTTTTATGCTGTTCTCCCCTTCTACCAGATTTTCCTGCCCTGTAAATATCTTGCTCTTTTGCATCCCTCACTACTTCTGCAGAGGTATGCACTAGTGCCATGAGAAGAGTGGTACACAGGTTCTGGCAATGCAGCACTTCCAAAGGATGTTATTGAGTTACCTAAAGTTTTGTGTCTCTCAGCTGTTTTTTTAGACTTTTTTTTTTTGTTGTTATTTCTAATCAATTTCTCAGTCTAGTAGGGTGGTTGGCCACATATAGACCAATATAAATGGTAATAGTACCCTGGCTGACTGGGCTGTAACCAAGTAGATTGAAACAAGTTGCAGCCAAACACATGCCTTTCACAGCATGTGCCAAGAACTGTTTTATTCTTGCGGCGTCCTACAGCTATAGGTAGGATGGACATGATGTGAGTGAAGGAAGAGAGGCAACACAACGTTATCCTTGTTGAACAAGATGGAACAAGTCTGTTTATTCCTAGATACACAAGATTACATTTAGGACTCTTAAGAGAGGAAACCGCTAAAGTCAATCCCACTTTTGCCTAGAAAATGGACAGACTGTCTCTTGGTGACAAAGACCCTCTGACAGGCATCAGAGCAAGTGAAGCTTGCTGTGCCACACTTTGTGGAAAATAAGATTGGACTCATTCTATCAATCTCCTTCTCTAAACCTCTTTCCTTTTTTTGTTCTGCTGCACACCCCAGAGGACATGATGGTTATTGGATATATTTGTTTGCTGTGTCAGATGAGTGAAAAGTTTTACTCTGATGCTGTGGCTCGTTCTGAGCCCCTAGTAGTGTCGTGTTCAGCTGAGGCTCCCATCTGAGCCTGCGGATGTGTGCGTGAGCTTGTGCCAAAACTGCCCGTGCCTGCCAGGCACAAGGAGAGCTTGCTGTTATTGCTGTCTCATCTCCATGACAGATTTATTTTCCTCTGCATGGTTACAGTGACTCGTGCTCGTGTTCTGTCTTTATTGGTGTCACTAGCCTCTCCCTTTGAGTCTGATCTAATGCAGGCAGGAAAATCTTCTTTGCTGATGCTGTTGGACTCCTTGGCTTTGTTCCCCTGCTGAATAGCAACTTGAATTTCTTGGCCTCTTGTCCGAGGTCCCACTTTGCTGCTCCACAGTATACTAGCTTGTCTGGATTTGCAGCATTCCCTGCAGCCACCAGTGCCCAGTGCATAGGTGCCTTGCAGCTTGCTCTGCTGCTCCTCCACTTCCCGCAGCTCCTTGGGGAGCTTGCAAATCCTCCAGGAGACTTAAAAATTCAGGTTTCTATGTAGTAAGTTTTTATGAGACAGTAAATAAACTTGCCATGAATTGCTGCTGTGTTCATGAGCATCCTTAGTGGCTTGTCTCATGTTTTTCTTCCTCCCTGGCATTGTGTCCAGAAACATTCTGTCCAGAATGTTTCCAGTCTCTTTCCAGAGTGGGTCCTTGGGGGTGGCAGGGCGTGCACAGGTGAAACACACCTCTTGTATTTACTAGGTGAAATTTTCTGTCTGTGTGTCTTGCTAGGGGAGTTTTCCAAATATTATCCCAGGATGATGGAGGGTGCTCTGTCACTTGCTGGAAAAAATAAAGGTGAGGCAGTAATGATGGCTGGTTAACTGGAGTGCCTTACAGCCAGAGGCTTGTTTGTTTTTTTTTTTCTCAGTGAACCAGAAGATAAGCATTCAAAAGCAGACTTAATCCTGAGTCTATCTACAAGATCTTAAAATGGAGCCAAAATCCCTTCTAAATAGGGCTCCTTGGCTTTCAGTTTCAAGAACATCTGAGCTCGGGGAGCCTGTCACAACCCACACCTGGGCTGGTTTCTGGAGTCTGGTATCAAAACTCACTGAAGCTTTTCTTTCTTAAAACCCTCCCTTTGGGATCCATCACAGCCACTTTTGGCCAAACTGAATATAACCTGGTGGTCTGATAGCTGCGCAGTCAGCCACAGAAGGGGCTGTGAAGTGACCAGGTACCCAGTTTAAAGCACTAGATTAAAATGAAACTGCCGAAGTAACGTAGAAGGAAAGTAGATGTGACTCGTCACATTCACTGACTCTTTGCAATAAACCCAGTTCAAACCAGTTTTGCAGTTTGTAAACACTCATTAAACTCTGTACCTAGTTATTTAATGCTTGCTAGTGCATTAACTGAAGAATTAGTTGTTACAAATGGTTGTACTGTTAGTAAATATACACATACTGTCCCAGAAAAGCCCTTCTCAAAAATTTTTACCTTTATTTTGCTGTTCTCAGATTGTAGAATTTCCAGTAAGATCGAGATAGTATTTTAGGTTGTATTTAAATTGATCTGCTTGGTATTTTTCTGCCACTTAACACAAGTTCTTACCCAAAAGTGCTGCCTGCTCATCCTGAAATATCTAGGGTAGTGCCTGGTGCTGCCAACAGTAAATAACAGCCCAGGTAATGGAATTGATTCCTGCTCAATGAAGAGATGTGAAGGAGTTAAAATTTCTCACAAGTGGACTGTAGATGGAACTGAACTATGCTGGTGCTGAGCCTCTGAGATCTATTAGTTTTGACAACCTCAGTTATTCTGGTGCTTCTCATCATCTGTAAAGTTAACAAGGGCTGATAAGAGATGATGAGGCACCGCACGGGTTTGTATTTCAGAACTCATAAATATCTCACAATACCATTTTTCTTACAATCAGATACATTAATTTGTCAACTGTAGATGTTGCTGAATATTCACTTGGTGCAGAGGTTTAACAAAGGCACTGCAAGGATAAACATTTTTAAATCAGCAGATAGAAGCCATGGGTTGTGCTCTGTGCTCAGCTGTTACGTGTTTTCAAATGCATGTTCTAATTTTACTGAAATTGTTGATTTCTTTGACCTGCTTTCTTCCTTGAAAATATGATTCATGGGCAACCTTCTTCTCCAGCTGTATTTCTATCACTTTTTGGTGTGACTTGGTAATTTCATACTAGCGAGTCAGATACCTTAGGGTGAATTTAATTTGAAATAAACCTTACTCTTGGAAGAACAATTTTACGAGGGTTCAAACAATGTAACATACAATTTTCTCAGGCTGCATGTCACCTGGAGATGCCTGCAACTCAAATTAAGTAAAGATGCTCTTTCAAGCCAAAAAATCCTATGAAATGTAGTGTGGACAAACTCTCCAAAGTAGTAGTTATTCTTGCTCCTGCTATAATAAGATGGAGCACACAAATATCACTTGATTAACAGCTGCAGTATTAATTTCCCTTTTTGGTTGCTTGACTCACAGCAAGAATCGTGTCAATGCAGCAGAGAAGCAATTAAATTGATTTTAATCTTTGTCAGAGAAGATAACATGCCTTTTTCTCTTCTCATTTAAATAATTAAAGTTTCAGCAGGTATTATTTCTGGCTTTAAAGAAATTGGTATCTTAATGTAATAGAATCCTTGTAATTATACACTTAATGGATCTTAATAAGTTAATCATGGTTTTTCATTTAAAATGTTTTTTTACTTATTAAACTTTTATTGCTTTGATGGTTATGTTTTTAAGAGGGTAGAAAATATTAAAAAAATAAAGTTCCAAAAAAAGCCTCACATCTTTTTTTCCCATATTCCTACACGGCCTTTCAAATTCGTTCTCAGTAGTTGGATTTCAACACATGCTTTAAAAATTCTTATCCAGTGAAGCTTTCTGTTATGCTACAGTTAATTATTTTGTTGAAAAAGCTTCATGTAATGAGGACAAACAAATATTCTTTTATCTTTGTTGTAGTGCAAACTCCAATTCAGCAGGAGTATAGCAAAGATTTCTTTGTCCTCTTTGATCCAAGCTGTTAGGCAGTATTTGGGGTCCTCCAGGTTATTCCCATTAGGCAGGAAAATGGCTGGTGGAGTCAGGTGTGCCTTTGATGTGATGCTCTGTTTACCTGGAGCGTGTGTACAGCCTTTCCCTGCACCCAGTAAGGAGGCACTATCTTGCCTTGCAGTCCCAAGCTTGCGTGTTCAGGCAGCACTTTACCCCAAAATCTTTCTCCTGGTAATGACTTGACATTGCAAACTGCGTTTATTTCTTTTGTTTTAAATTTCCCCCCACTCCCCTGGAGCAGGATTGCCACCAGTCTTATGTTATTTGTTCTGGTTTTCTGGATGACAGAGCCTTAACCCTTCTTGCTGAGAAAAAACTGATCCAGCAGCAAACCACTTTTCTCTGGAGCATCCATGAATGCTCCCTGCTCCGTAATGACCCACTTCATATGGGAAAGGCTGTAGTAAAAACTTTGCTTGCCTTTTAAAGGGGACAGATGCCCCAGTCTATCTAGGGAGGACTGTCCCTGGGAAGATTTGGTTCTTGGACTGGGTTCTGGGACTCCCCTGGCCCTTCCAGGGGCTGTAGTGAGCCCTTGGAGCTGTGAGTACCTTGTACTCACCAAGGGCAGGGACTCATTGATGCGGAGCCTACTTTTGCTTTGGAGTTGCAGCCTGTATCTCTTGTGGTTCCTCTTATACTGGCAAGTGAGGGGAAAAGAAAAAATATCAAAGATGAACTGCTTTTCAAGGCTTAATACAAAGAACTCTAGAAATATTTGGAAAGTTTCCATCTGGAAATCTTTACATTTTGAGGATAAAAATAATACAAAATGACATAGTAACAGGTCATGTGAAGTTTCATTAAAAAATCATGAATGTACAACTAATATGCTTTGTATTCCATAAACAAAAATTGAAAACTCCTATGCCTACTCCGTGAATTACTAGAAGTTAACAAATCATTGAAACTGATGTTTTTTCATATAGTGGATTTGGTCATGCTCTTTGAGAATTCCCATTTGCTTGATGACCTTGGTGGAAAATATTTGTTTGTGATTATCATCATTCACATTTCTGAATTTGCATTGGAATCAGTTACACCCTAATTTTTTTTATAAGAACTTTTTTTCCCATTTATAAATTATGGTAGTGATGAGCAACACCACACATAAGCAGCAGGGAGCATACCAGCATCTGATTTATGTCCATGCTCAACAGCAGCACTGTATTTCTCTTAGTTTTTTACTGCATATTAAAGTTCTTGTTATGATTTTTTTCTTTGTCTAGAAAAGTGCTTCACATTTGCTCTTTGAATAGATATAAAATCTTCTCTTTTAAAATACCTTGTTACGTGTGATTTGGAAGCTGTATTAAAGTGACAGATTTCCTTTTCCTCGGATTTCATCACAGGTGATGCAAAAAATTTTGGCAGGGGGCTAGACATAACAGGTAGTAAAACTACATGAGAGGTGCTTGTGGGGCTTGTGTGTATCCCTACATCCCAGAATGAAGTAATTCAAAAAACCAGCAGGAAAAGCAGAGAAAGTCACTTGTTCACAGTCTCTCTCAGCCTGGTTCTAATTTCTCTGCAAGTAAAGCTGCTGCAACGTGATTGCTGGACTCAGGGTTTTCATTGCTTTGCTTGGGAAAGGTCTTTGCATATCTTTTGAGCTCTAGATATGGTTGTGTCAGTTCTTAGGTATGTACACTTCAGGGAGACAATTATATTTTCATAAAGCAAATATGCATAGAAAGGCTGCTGTTCTCTTTCACCTCCAGTTTATGAAAAGAAGAATTCCTCTCTTCTGTGCACAAATAACTTGTATGTGCAAGAGCCCATTGCTTCATGGCTTGGGTGACACCTTTGTGTTCTGCATAGGTGAAGAAATGCTCATCATTGAACTTAAAATCTGTTTCTTGGGGTCTAATACGATCAATTAACTTAGTCTCATCTCGTTTATATCATTGTGCCATATGGTGTGTGTGCAGGCAAAGATTTAGTCCAGGCGGAAATTTTATGGGAGAGAATTGCGAATGGGGAAGCAAGGGAGAAACAGGGCGGTTAATCAACTGAGACGGGTCCTTGATAAATACATACTGTTTACCCTAAATAGGGAAAAGATACGTAACAGATGCTGAATTCTTTAGCACACTTGGCAGCATAACACACTCGATGGCAGCGGAAGTATGAACAATATAAGGGATGTAGCATATATGAAGGGATACTCTTTAACTGAGAACCAAGTTGGAAAAGATACTGCTTGTTGCCTTGCCTACCAAGTCATTACTGAGAGTGTTACAGGCAGTCTGCAGATAAAAGATAATGCTGTCTGAATGGACCAACATTAACAATAACTGCCTATATTGCTCTTTGTTTTTCCTCTTTCAAAATCTCTGCTCAGAATGATTGCGACTGTTTCCTAGCATAAATTTTTGTAGGGCAAATCTGCTCTGCTATGTATTCTCAGTTGCATCCTAAGTTTTTGATCAGAAATATAAACCTTTATCTAAATGATTTTTGAGACATTATTTTAAGAATAATCACTCTTGGCCATCCAGGTCTCTTAAATGTCAACCAGCGGATATTTACCACTAGTAATACAGTGCTCAAATTGTTTAACCTCTTTAGGTGAAGCCTTTGAACTCTGTTCTTTTTTTGTGATGAACACAACTGAGAAGGCTTTTGACTTTCCTGATACACGTTTCAGGCTCACTTCCTTATTTGTATAGTCCTTGCAGTGCTGCCTTACTTTTAGGACAAATCCAGAAGCCTCAAAATAGGGTCTGAATTAATTCTTTCAGTCAAAATTTCCAGAAGTCTGACCTTAAAATGGTTTGTATAATAAAAATCACATGGTAGCAGACACCATTGTCCTGATAGATAGTTTTGTTGTATTTGATTAGGTACAATTAGGAACTGATTTGGCAAAACCCCTTCATCCTCCGTATTAGTCATATAAAATATCAGCAGAAAAAATCCATAGAAAATGCCTTTAATGACTCTCTTATAAAAAAATTTACTAACTTGTGTATAAAAAACCTTCAAATCTTCCTCACTGGGTGTGTGTGTGTTAATAATGCCCTCAAGTAACCATGCATGACACACTGTTATCAGATGGCAAAAGACTCTCAGTCTTCTTTGTCACTTCATTTGTTTGAATATTTTATCTAGGAGTCAGTGATTGAAATCACCTGGCATTTCTGTGTTTGGAGTGAAGCTGTACTATACCTTACTACTTATCTGTAGTTGAGCTGAACAGCTTCTCAAGAAAGTTTTTAATTTTTTTTTCCAAAAGCAAATTCAGTTGTCCTGTTAGTAGCGCAGGTTAAAAGCATTTCTCAATTTTAGATGGAATAATTTCAGTCTAATAGCAGTATCTGATCTTGCCTTCTTCTACCTATTCAAGTAGTTTTAAGATGTGGTTTAGTAGGAAAAGATATACATGGTATGGCTGCGTGATGATAGGAGAGCAGACCTAACGATCCAGGCAGTCCTTACACATCCTGCCTCCCCGGTGCACTGCGGTTTGGGGTAAATTGTGTCTGGCCAAGCAACACAGCTCACAGCAAGGTGGCTCTGCTGAAAGGGTGCCTGGACTAGGTGGCAGCTCCGCAGGTCTCCATGTCTGTGCAGCATGAGGCCTGTGCTGCTTTCCATATCAAATGTTGAAACATGTCTTGTGGCTTCCTGATGGTCTATGCCCACCAGCTGAGATGGAGCATTCAGGAGCTTAAACCTAGAAAATTAATGGGTTGACATTTCAGGTGTATTTACCTTTTGTGACCTGCAGGATACTGACAGCTTGCAGAGGAGGAAAAGGAAACTGAAATTTCATGTCTCAATCAGGCTTGGTTTTCAGCCTCTCAGGCCACTGGCAGTGCCAAACCCTTTTAAGTAGTACCGACAGTATGAACATCGTTTACAGTCAGTAAATTTGTGTGCTCCAGCCTAGGCATGGCTGCTTTATTTTGCCCTCCTTGTGAAATGGCCCGTTGTCAATGCTGTGAATAGAAGGTGCTTGGAGTAGCAGTGGGAGGATGTAATGTGGTAATAGGTGTGATGAAGGGCAGGAATCTGTTAAAAAAGCCAGAGCTGTAGTTGCGGCACAGAGGCCTTTAGGGCACGGTAGTTATAGCAGTGGTAAGATGTGAGCCTCTGGGGAAGAGTTAGAGAATATGTACTGACAGTAGACTTGCTTTTCTCTACTTTTATTTATTTGCGTGAAGTTTTACTAACAGTCACTGTTTTCTTTGCCTAGTATGAAGGTCTTGTATTTTTTTTTTTGTCCTGCAGTGCTTTGTTAGGGTGGTAGGCAGGGTAAAAGTGTGGGAAAGGATAAGTTAGTTGTGTACGAGACTTTCTTGTGTGCAGGGCTGCATACAATGGCTGCTCACCTTCCAGCAGCTACACACACAGTGTGATCCACCAACACTTGTGTATTCTAGGGTTAGCGTCGTAGTATATTTCATGGTTATGTGACACTCCTGTTCCTAGGAAGTCTATCCTTATTTACGTGTCTGGCTTCTGACATGTGACCTCATTGGCCAAATCTGCCAAGTTCTACTCCTGCCTTCCGTTTGAAACACGCAGCTGTCCAGATTGGTCCCTGTTTCCTTATCTCACGTGTCCTTGAGGCTCAGTAGCCACTTCTACCCATTTGGGGTCTGCCAAGCAGGACTCCATAGCAGCCACTCTCTTTGGATAGGACTCAACAATTCTGTCACTTTGACCCCCAAAATAGTTGCAGAATACCAGAATCAGTTAGGTTGGAAAAGACCTCTGAGATCATCAAGTCCAGCATATGATTCAGTGCCACCATGTTAACCAGACCATCAGTGCCATATCCAGTCTTGGTTAAACATTTCCAGGCGTGATGACTCCACTGCCTCCCTGGGCATCCCATTCCAATGTCTAATTACCCTTTCTGTGAAGAATTTCTTTCTAATGTCCAACCTAAGCATCCCCTGGTGCAGCTAAAACCTGTGTCCTCTTGTCCTATCACTAGTCCTAGACTCTCCCCAGGTTGATGCTTGATTTGACAAAGGATGCTTGCCTTATGGCTTTGGTTATGCCTCTTCATGGAGAACAGAGGAATAAAGAATATAAAACACCGTTTCAAATGAATTTATAAAGCTTTAATGAGAATGAGGGACTTGCAAGATAGTGAAAATGGGATGGAGAATGTGGGCGCTGCTCTGATTTTACCTTGTTGTGGATCTGTGCTGCGTTTCTTCTTGCTTTCCTGTTGTGATAATAGTGGTAAAATAACTTTTCTTTCAGTGTCTATCTGTAAAAAATTTGATGTTTTGTTTTTTGCTAGTTCACTTCTGCAGAACAGTTTTCATGTCCGCTCCCAGTGTGCTTGTACTGTGACAATAACAGAGCCATGACTGGCTGATGGGTAATCGAGAACTGTGCTGTGGATGACTCTGCTCCTCCACAGTGAGAGGTAAACCATAACTGGTCATCCACAAATAAAATGAAATTCTGGATTTTGTGGATATAACTCAAATACTATTGCAGTAACTTCTGCAGGCTCATTCTATATGTCACTTTGTCCACTTTAAAATATGTTGCCTTCTTGTATCATTGAAAGCATTGTACGAAATCTTTGAAAACATTGAAGAGAAAAGTTGTACAGGTGCACCTTGGCTGACCTCTCTCATTCCATTCATTATATTTTATGTCATATTGTATCATCTTTTATTCATCTCTTCACTAGTTAACTTTCCCTTCTTTTTAATCGCTCATTATAAAGATTTTTTCCGAACTTGTAGTGCTTTTCATTTTACCTCTGTGAACCTATTTTGGTTTTGATTTGTGTTTTTTCTTCTTCTTTAAATAATTGACCATGAAAAAATATGATATTATGCTGGTTTTGGCTGGGGTATAGTTAATTTTCTTCACAGTAGCTGCTCTGAGGCTGTGTTTTGGATTTGTGTTGAAAACAGTGTTGATAACACAGGGGTGTTTTAGCTGTTGCTGAGCAGCACTTCCACAGCATCAAGGCCCTTTCTGTTCCCCACCTTACTCCAGTGAGGAGACTGAAGGTGGTGCACAAGGAGTCGGGAGGGGACACAGCCAGGACAGCTGAGCCCAACTGACCAAAGGGATATCCCAGGCCGTACTGAGTCATGCTCAGCACACAAAGCTGGGGGAAGAAGAAGGGGTGTTTGAAGTGATTACACTCTGCTACATGGTTTCATGGGCATGGTGGTATTTGGTCAGAGGTTGCACTTGATAATATTTGGAGGTCTTCTCCAACCTCAGTGGTTCTATGATGGTGTTTGTCTTCCCGAGTCACCATTATGTGTGATGGAGCCTGTCTTTCCTGGAAATGGCTGAGCACCTGCCTGCCCATGGAAAGTGCTGAATGAATTCCTCGCTTTGCTTGTGTGTATGGCTTTTACTTTCCCTATTAAACTGTTTTTATCTCAGCCCACAAGTTTTCTCACTTTTACTTCTCTGATTCTCTCTGCCATCCTGCCTGGGGGAGTGAGCAAGTGAGTGGCTGTGTGGTACTTAGTTGCCAGCAGGCATTAAACCATAACTGGTATAAAGATGAAGAATAATGATATAATAGCTCCAGTTGTCTTCTCTCCTATACAACCTAATGATTACCGCTAGTGTTGGGAAATGAATTTTCAGAGTTTATGATTCTCCAGGAAAAGAGGTAAGAGGGAAACAGAAGTTGGGGCATGCAGATTAATAATGGAAAAATAACTTCAACAGAGATATTCTTTCTCACCTTATGTCTTCTTATCTAATTATGACATGGTTGTCTGCTGTTCTCTGATATTTTACTGTATGGGCAAGTGAGCCCATTTCTGAGATTTAACAGATCACAGATGAGAAAACATAGATTAGCCTGAGCTTTCTTCTCAGTCTTGCTGTCTCTCATGTTGCCTGCACCAGATGCTCCCTTTATCACCAAACTGTTCTTGCTGGATGTTTCTTGAGGGGTGCTCACATGGAAGGAGGCAGGGGTCTTAGCTCTCACTGACTTCTGCTTGACAGATTCTTGAACAACAAACTAAATGAGTTATTGAGAAACAAAGGTGACATGCAAGCAAAATGCCCAGAATAAGAGCATTTTGTCTTCCTATAAGTGTGACTTCAACATTTCTAGTTTTGGAAGTCTAATTTAAAAATAATTCAGTGCTTCACTGTTTAATTCTCTTGTGCTGTTGATGTGGGAGACTTCAGAGCGACAACAAAAATAAGGTAATAAAAGCAGACAGTGACTATGGTTATGTATTGTGTATCATAAATATTTGTGTCTCTGACTGGTTTCATTTTAGCTAGCTGAGGAAATATAACTTGCTGAAGGCGGTTACCTTTGTTCAAAGCCAACTGAGACAGCACCAGCACTCAGTAATTACAGCCATACAGTTTCCAGGAGAGTCCTTCTTCACCAGACCTGTCGTCTCATGTCCCCATTTGTAATACTGTTCATTATATTCAACCTGCTGCCGTCACTCCAGAGCTTTCAAAAGGTATTCTGTGGGCTATCGTGCTGCAGGACGTGGATAATGAAATAGTTAGACGTGACTTGTATTATAATCGGCTCACCTAACTTTCATTTGGCTTGAAAAGTAGACTTAATAAAAGCAAGAGTGAAAGGCATTTTATGTTTTTAATAAGGAGTCTCATGTGCTATAACCTGCTGTTTTTCATTGTGTGTCTCTTCTCATGGTTTCTTTTTGAGGCACCTGACAGAAGAAGAGCAGTGAATGTCTCTTAATTTTAAAGCTTTTTGGAAAACTGCAGTGGTAATCAACAGTACTCATCAGTAATTTCCAACTGCAGTGAGTGACTCAAAGTTTTTCCATCTACATCTTATATTTTAAATGGATAATTATTTGTTTGCTGGTGAAGATAGTCCTCTTCATCAAAAACAAAACCAAAATATCTACACACTCTAGAACAGCACATCTGTTTAATCGCTTATTAGCAAATTTGTTTTCAATATCTAATAATAAGCTTGTAAAAATCCCCCTACCCTTGCAGTATCTCCAGTTGGACTGTAAAGGAACTAAAGGAGTTTGTGCTGCTCTGTTCTGTGGTGAGACAGAGCCACGCTTCACATCAAGCTTTAGCAATTCCTAGAAGAGCAATGAATAGAGGTAAGATCAAACAGTGAAACATGAAACTCGGGTGTGACAACCATTGGAAAATACCTTCGTAATGTAAGCCAGAACTCTTTGTTGTAGTGCTGTTACCTTTTTTTGATTAGACAGGCTTTGCTATAGGTGATCCACAGTGTTGCTCCAGGGAAGCCCCATCCTTGCTGCTGCAGACCTGGATAGGCATGTGCACCATAGCACGGATGAGAGGCAGGATGCAGGTCTGTGGGCAGGATGAATTGAAGGTGACGTGGGAAGGCAGCCACTGCAGGAACTTCTAAATAGATGTCTCATTTCTAAGGTCATATGCATAGTGGTAATAGCAATAATACAGTTAGGGGGAAGAAAAGCCCTGTGTCCCGAAATGAGCAGCTGTGCTCTCGGTGGAATAGGTTTAATAAATGCAGACATGACTGATGGGATTGGACGAAAGGAGAGCTGGCTAAAAAATACCCATCTTGCTCTGTAAAAAAGAGAGGTAGTGTTAGTCAGTGGTGGAATGCACTTTGAGGGGGGCAGCTGATTACCTTCCCCTTTGATTGAGAACATCTGGGCTTCAGTGCACACTGTCTTCACCTCCTCATTCTCTTTCCACTTGTTCCAGGTACAGACCCAGAGCTGTACCACCAAAAATACTGCTTTTCAGCTCTGACTGTTAAGTGATGGTATTCAATTTTTCTCCTTGTCATGGCTACTAATAAATAGTCACATTTCCTGTAAACTTCAGACATCTACTTTTGCACCTTCTTCTACTTAATTTTGCCCTAAACTCCGGTTGAAATTGGTGGAACACTCTGCTCCTCATAATCTTAGTTGTGTAAGGTGTATGGTAGCTTTAGTAACCACTGCATTCTTTCGACAGTTTTTGATGGTTTGGTTCAAGGACTCGTGTCAATACCTTGCTATGTCTTTTTAGCTCTGTGAGAAGCAGGCAGCCAATGGCCGGATTTCTAGGCTGTTTACATTTGCGAAAAGTATGTGTATGGAAGACAAATCCGTGATCATGCAAGAAGATCTTGCATTCATATATTCATAAATGCCCAGAGACGTAATTGGAGATACCTAGTGAGAGCTTTAGACAGAGCTAGGCAAAAAAATTTATTAAAAATAAATTTAAGAAATCTTTTAGTTAAGTCTATTGCTGAAGAGAAGACCTGGAACAAGAGCCTTGGTCATGGTCTTTGGAACCACACTGGCCTCTTTAAGCTCTCATCCACCCCCTCCCCCTGAAAACCTATTACTTGTCATCCCTTCCCCACTAATAGTTTCCTGAACTCCTTTCATCTGCGCTCGCACATGACTACTCACTGACCCTTGTAATCCATCCTGTCACTCACAACCTATTCTGCAGCCCCAGCAAAACCAGGTTTTCCCTTCCCTGCTGAAATGCCTTGAGCTGGTGGAGCCCAGCCATGCCTCAGTGGCCCTTTAACCACTTCCACTTGCTCTGACCTCTCATTCTCAGCTTTGCAGTTGTTATGGTTGGCTCAGGTATGGTCTGTTTTCAGGGCCTTTAGCCAGGCAGTGCTTGTGCAGTGTGACAGCGAATGCTGCCTCACTGCATTAAATGATCCAGCTGTTGAAAGAAGTATTTTTAATTACAGGATATTGAATGAAGTATGATTTTCATATTATGTACTGACTAGTGGATATAATAATGTATCTTTTCTGCAGTTAATAACATTTCTATTGACTACAGTTTCGGTAGAGGTCTCTGCAGTGGGAGATAGTCTGTTGAAGTCAGTGACACCAAGATTTAACCACTAACTGACAAATCAGATGAAAAATAGCAGTAAAATGATCAGATCAGTTACAGGTTACTATTACTCTTCCTCAAGCTGCCAAAGCTTTATATGCTACTTAAGTCAGCTTGGTAAATCTTTTTCTTTACAAGTGTGACTGTGTGCTATGTCCTTCACAGCCAGAGGTATTTCTGGACCTTTCCACCGGTGGTGGCCCATACCTCTGTGGTAGTGTGCACCCCTATTTTAAAAATAACAGAATTATATTGGACTCAATCCAGTCATGGTGTATATGAAAATGATTTCTTGCTCTTACGCTGTGTAGAAGGACTGCAGGACTGAAGTGGACATAATTCGCTCTATTTAGGGGTTGGTCTGAGTTTCTTATGGAAGAACTAATGTTCCTTGGAAATGTCAATCAGAAGTTTTCATTTTAATAACATGCCTGGTTGAATTCAAAACTAGCATTTAATATTGACACTGTGTATGAACTGACATGTCATTATACACATGCTAACCTAGATTTATAAAATAATAAAATCATTGTGGTTTAAATTCCCACAAAATATTGATGGAAAAAGTGTCATACACTTATGGGAGTAGCTTACTTGCTAATGTGTTTGCCATTTTTTACTGACCTTATTGTGAATGCAACCTTGCTGCAGGCTCCTGCAAATTGGAGCTCTGCTACAGTATTTCTGTTCAGTTAATACCTGCAGAGCCACGTATTTACTGGAAGAGCACTCTATTCTTCCTGCCTTCCTTCTGGAATACATTACCCTAATAACCAAAATGACAGTCTAGAATAATACATCTTTATTTATTGATGTATTTCTTGGTTCTGCTCTGTGATAAGAAGCATAGTGATTTCATTCAAGCAGTGTATGACATTGACAATTTCTTTCTACTTCAGTGTTCATCTACCTGAAGGAAAACCAGCCTGAATCAAGAAGAAAGAATTTCCCTTTATTTGCTGTGTTAAAATAAAGCTGTGCTAAGGGAACATGAAGGCTGCAAAGGCATGCTTTCAGTAGGGGGAGGAGATTCCAGGATTAACACAGTCAGTGTCATGTTTTAGGACTTTCATACTCATGCATTATGATACTGCCTTTTGTTAGAATTTGCATACTATTTCAGTTGTACAGTAATGCCATTTCAGTTTAAAATGGTTTTCAGTTATGAGAACAGTAGGTCTTTTGGGGAATACTAAAGACAGAAGTCTGATTTTTATAATTTCTAAGCCAGAAATGGTGGAAAGATTGAAGGAAGACAGAGTGGCATTCATTTGGAAAAAGGTGTGTGTGTGGGGGGGGGGTTGGTAATGGAATGTTACTTATCTCCTAGAGGTAAAAACTTAAAACTGGAAATGAGGTTAATTCATGACAGATCCTCCACTGTAAATCAGTTAAAAATTAAAAAAGAAATTGAACAGCAAAATGGAATTATTGTCCAGCTTGGAAAAAGAACAAGCGTTTAACCTTTGACTTGACTTCTTTAGTTTCAGTTGCTGTTTCTATATTTATCTACGGTATTTGGTAATTTTAGGGATGTCTCTGAAATTTTATAGCATTGAATTGCTATTTTATTCTTGTGGCAACAATGCCTTTTATATTAACTCACTGAAATAATCATACTAAACCTATTTGCGTGATTGAATGTCAAAGTCTTGATGATGCACTTAACTAGAAGGCCATGTTTTTAGGAGAGGCTGAGTGCTCAGAGATTCCCCCAGCTATTGATGTTGTGCTGGTTTCCCTTCCTTGGTTACCTGAACTGTAGATTGGCTCCCTCCTGGAGAGAGTTTCCTTTGTGGTGGGTACAGACAGCATGATGCTGGTGAGTTGTGTGTATTTAAGAAAAGAAAAATATGAAGAGAGAGAAATGCTATGTGTGGAAAAAATTATTTGTAATTTTGCCCTGAATTTTCAAACTTTATATAAATTCTGTGCGGGGAATTTCTGCTTTTGTGTTTCAATACAACAAAGTGGGATGACAGCTAGAGAAACAATCTAAGACATTTTAATAAAAAAAATATTTTAGGCATTTACATGGAAAAAAGCAAGTATTTAATAGAAATATGCTTCTGAGCAGGTAAAGTCATGTTGCCCTGAAAGGATCCTGTCAGATCAAGGCTGTGAAGAAACACAGATGAGTTGTTCAAAGTTGTTTTGGACAGTATGTATCAGGGTCATTAAAGCCAACCTTTAGATACAGTGAAACTGTAATTTTCCAGCATAGTAGAAAGTGAGAGAGGAACTGAAAATATGCCATCTGTGTTCGAATATAAGGAGGACACAGAAATTGAAGGAGAACAGACCTGAGATGCTAAGGGAGGCACAGGGGGCTTGTAATGGCCTTGTCGCTTGTATTCCACAGGAATGTGCAGTTCTCCCTTCCTGCAGAGATTTCTATTGAAATTACCCATATCTATACTGTTCTAATAAACCTTCCTTTAATTAGTTGGACCTGAGTTGGTTTCTGAGATTCACTTTGGAAAGAAATATAGATCTAGCTGTTCTCAAGTGAAATGAACTTGGTATTTGATCACAGAATGGGCTGAGTTAGAATAAAAAGTTCAATCATTTGATTTTGGGGAAAAAATAAAGTATCTTAGAATTGCCTTGATGAAAGAGAAGCAAATTAATTTGGTGTTTCTTTGGGCTGGTAAATAGAAGTATTGCAGTTTTTACAAAAGAGAATGCTTTACGTTTCTCTTGGAAAGAACAGAAAAACATAATGTTGGGTGAGCAATGCAGAGGGAGTTCAGAAGCATTGGAATATATACTAAGAGTTGAAAGTAAGAGGCATTTCAGTTTGATAAGTCATTTATAAATAGCATTGAAATAAAATAATGCTCTTTTAGGAACAAGCGTTACACATTTTGAAGAGGTAACTTTTAAAATAGTTGAATAGTTTTCACATGATTAATTGCTTTAGACTTGAAACCTAATAGATATTTTTGCCTTTCTTTTTAGTAGTGTCAAAGGGAGATATATCATGAACAGTAAAGGAAACAGCAAGACAGAGTGTGTTTCTCTAATTCTTTCCAAAATTATGTATAATTTTACTAATGTTATTGTTCTCCACCCTCCCACCCCCTCTTTTTATAGATGTACATGGATTAATATGTTAAAATGGAAATTTAATTTAGGTCTAAGCAAACTATTTCCATGGAAATAATAACATTGTTGATGTCCTTTGGTTTGGGAAGCGTTCCAGAAAATACAATCCATCGGTTTTTCTTCAGTCTAGACACAGGCCAGAAATAATGATCATTTGCAAATGAGTGCAGTATTAATAGGAACCTTTGTATTTGGATTTGTATTATTTTGAACAGCTGCGGTGTTTATGGGGGGTGTGCGCATATATCCATATATGTGCACACACAGATAGGAAATTTCTTTGCATTCAGATTTTTTTTTGCTGTGTCAGTTTTCTTAAAAGATAGTAGATTTTTCATGAAATTTTCTTTGAACATCTTGTAGTCTGCAGACTGTTCAGCATCATCTGTGTTCTTAGCCATTTACCTAGTTCTGCTCCAGTAAGAATTAAGAAGCACTGAGTATCTAAGTGTATATGATCTTATATGGGACTAATGGCTTTCTTGAGATTATTCACGAGCAAAAGTCTAAATAAATCTAAGCCATTTGAAGAGTTAAGGATAAAGTAGTATCACACTGGAAAGTTAAAATTTGTATCCTAGCTCCATGGCATCATGTGCTAGGTTTCACTGATGGACACACTGCTGGTGCTGGGAGAGCCAAGAAATTACACTTCATCTGGGCTAGAAGCAGGGTAGAGTTCATGTGCTTCTGTCTGATTCTCTTGGGTACTTCCAAATGGCAAAACCAACATGAGAAATGTAAACACATCTTAATCTGGTATAATTATTTGTACTTATTTATTAAGAAAAATATTCAAAGTACTGTTTTGCTGTAAGTACTGGCATTATTTTATATTTTTTGCACTAATATGTATGAAACTCATGGACCAAAGGCCATTTTTAAGCCTTTTTTTAAGAACAAAATTTAGGCTGAAAAGACATCAAGGCATTTCCTTAAATGTCAGTGTACATAAAACAGTATTTACAAAGCCTTTATAAATTAGTCTTTACTGATGAGGCATATTCATATTGATGTTCAATTTATTTACCCAGGAGACCAATTTATTTTGCTACCTCAGTGCTAACTGTTTCTACTGACACCCGGGTCTGCTCTGACCAAGCAACTGTGACAAGTGGTTTATTGAACTGTAAATGGGCACTGTCTGACTCTAAACAATGGCTTTATCTAGTTATGAAACTCCACGCACCATTTCAGTCCAGCGTTGTTCATTATACAAACAAGATTTTAATGTTATTGAAAAATTAATTTAAGTCTGGGTACGCTGTGCTACAGTGAAAGATATTCTGCATTGTGACTTTATAAGCTGGTGGCTCACATCTGAAGTGAACTGGCTGAGATGTTCTGACTGCAGTTTGTTGGACGCTATGAATACCAGCGAGGACAAAAGTAAACTGCCTTAGAAGGATATATAATGGTAATGGAATAACTGAATAAATCTATTGCTTATGCTTTAAATGGATCTGATGTTATCAAGATGATTTTGTAAAGAATAACATTAATAGAAGAAATACAAGTGTACTTGTGGAAAGGAAAATTGGATCCTCAAGACAAAGTTAACTGTGAGGCTTGGAACTACTAGCAAAAATTGAATAGACCCACTTGAAAAAAAATCCCTCATTGCTTTGTCAGAAGATAATTGATTGCAATCAAAGCTTTTGTTTTCACCTATCAGTAAGTCAACTTCTTCAAGAACTTTCACCAATAACCATAGAAAGAATTCAGAGGGTTTACTCTGCTTTATTGCTGTATTAAAAAGAAAAAAGAAGAAAAGATGGGACCGTGTGTGTATATTACAGAACTGAAGAAGAATATGTTCATAGTAACATACATGATACATTTGTGAGTGAGAAAAAAAATCTCCTTTCCAGTGAGAATTTGCACAAACAGCGCTATTTGTAAACAAAATTCATGTGATTCCTCTTTATCACTGAGAACTGTTTGGATTGCTTTTTGAGGCATTGCTTAATGATCTTGTATAATTGGTTTCACATGTAAAGTCCCTATTGGTAGTTTCACTGATTTTTCTTATGAAATATGAAGCTCTTAAAAATTTAATGATGAGTTAATATTAATTTAATCAAATATTTCAATATTAAATTTATTAATATTTCATCTTCTATCTGGCAATGCAGATTTTTGAAAGCGACTCCAGTGTTGTCTGACAAACTTCTTGCTTATACAAAGATTACTTACAAATTTTTTGGCTCATGTGGTTTCTGCACAGTAGTCAGGCTGCCTGGGTCGTTGGTTATTTTTATTCACCCTCTAGAGTGAATGTAAATCAGGTGCAGGAAATGGAGATGCTGAAGAAAGTTTACCAAGTCTGATGGAGTCTGTAGTTTTGCTGTGCCTGGCTAGAATACACTTAAAAAGAGCCCTGCATGATTTTGCAGGTTAATCTCTGTTCGCAGCAGGGTCTGACTTGTATCAAGCCTGCCATGCTTAGGCACCTGAGGGCTGTCACTGACAAGGGGCTGCCAGAGATGGACTGCCACCGATCAGGTCTAAATGAGTCAGTTGCACAGAGCTGATAAAGCCAGAGATTTACTAATGTAGACAGGCCTGTGCTAAAACAAGCTCCTCTCTCGATTGAAACCCTGTCTGTCACTTTAATCAGTCATCTCCCCTGTCAGGCACAGCCAGTGGAGGGGCTGGAGCAGTGCAGGAGGTACAGCTGAGGGATGGCACTGGATGGTGGCTGGGCCAGTGCAGAGTGGCCTGCCTGCTGCCCACAGGCCTCTGCTGGGCAGAGGCAATGTCATGGCATGGTGCTGGGAGTGTTTTGCAGTCCAAGAAGTGATAGGTAGTGCTAAATGAAGACTGTTTTTTCCAGGTGATCTGTGCCTTCTCTTGTGTTTTTAATAAAGCATCATTCTTGTGTCCCAGCTGTGCTTTTCAGAATCTGGAATAGTCTCCTGGACAATTAGTCAACTCTGCCATCTCTATTAGCTCTATACAGAGCTGTTGTTGCAAATACATATCCGAGTTCTATAACAACATTTTGAAACAACAATCAAGCAGTGACTATTGGTATAGTAAGGAATATTCAGAGTAAGCTTTTTTTGGTTTCAGAAATTTCAGTTTCCTAGTCTGTACTTTACATATGGAAATCAAAATCCATAGGCAAACAAGATATAATGACAAATTGTGAAAATGCACGAAAAATAGCTTTGACCTTAGAAGCTCCCAAACTGCAACAGACAGATATACTTGCCAAGGCATAAGTAGTCTATTGAATCATGTAAGCACCATAAAGTTAGCTAAAGCACTAATTAAGTATGGTCATCTTAGAAGAATTCATGCTTCATCCTGGCAAGATGCCCATAAGGAAAAGATAGATCTGTCATAGTCTTGCAGACTGTAGTAATTAAGGTTTAAAATACTTCCCAGTCTAGAACAAGAATAGTTCAGACAGAGCTAACTGTTTAAACAGCATCCCTTATGAACTGACATTACTTTCCTATTTCAGACTGGCATGTTTTAACTTTTTTTGTTATTGGCATCTGTGCAAATGTACAGAAAAACAGAAATTAGGATTTCCGAATCTTGAGTTTCGTCTCACATCCCAACCTGCGAATTCTGAAAGAGGGAGACTGCCATCAATGCTTTAGTCATATTGCTTTGAGTAGTGGCTAAATACAAAATGAAAGGTCGAGTTGATTGCATATGCCTCTGACTTAATTAGGATAAATACGTTGTATGTGAGTATGATCTCCCAGTATAATTTTGAATAACATGTTATCTTGTTAGATCTCTCAACTCTCACAGTCTATTTTCTATTCAAAAAGGTCAGTCTGGATTTAAGGGTGCAAGGTATTCAGGGACACAAGATAGTGAACCTTTCCGTAGTGCCCTATTATTCTGTGTTACATTTCTGGTGTAATCCAATACTTGTCTCAGAAAAGTCTGCCCTCTGGCATAGTCATTCTGCTGTCATAAGCGTTTCGTTTTCTGTGATCTTGGTGGTATTTAACAATAAGGTCTGAACTGCGTGTTTAGCAGAAGCTGTGGGAACATGGATGTCAAGTCCATTAATCACAGATAAAAAAATAAAAATCTCCTGGCTGGCTTGTCAGCCAAGGATTAGCTGTGTCCCCACTGCAAAACCTATTCAAACAACCCACTGATTAGGTCAGCTTGTCCTTCTTCCCTGAGACTTCTTAGGAGAAACTGGCGGTTACAGCTTGCAGTTCTTGAGTCTGTGTATAGGTATGTGGCTGGAAGACCACAGGCAACTCCTGTGTTGTTTGCTTCACTGATGTCAGGCTGACACAATTGCATAAAATCAATGCCAAACAGCGTGTTCCGAGAAGCAGATGAATGCGTGAGAGGGAAGAGTATTGGCAGCACCCTGATAGCAGCTTATGAGCATGTTTCTGTTACTCAGCAATTCATTTTTGGTCTGACTGTATTTGGAAGGTAAATATTAGGTGTATGTGTCTACTAAAAGGTAAATAACACCAATTTATTAGCATGTTTTCTAAATTTTCTCATATACCGAAAAGATTAATTTTTTTGCAGTGATGATGTGACTTTGATATAAGCATGTCTGAGGGGCATGCGAGGAAGTCAAGCACATGCTACAGGAATTTTGTCTGGCTTTGTTGCTTTGGTTTGGCTAATGAAAACAGGCTGTGTCTCTTCTGGTGGGGACTGGTGACCTATCTCTGTCTTTCAAGAGATCTTGTGCTGGTGATTTGTGGTGGGTGAACTGGGATGACTTTTGTTTTTTATCTGGTTAAAAAGGTCACAAAAATGTCTTGAAATCTTCTGTTGTGGAAGAAACTTTTATTTTTCTCTGCTGCAGTGCTCAATCAATGTGGCTGTTCTGCATGGTTAACAACATATCTCCAGAATCCTATTACTATGCAAAGTAATTTCAAATTATTTTGCAAATAAATTGCTCAGACTCTGTTGGATTTCCTGACTTTCTGGAGTTATCTTAAATTCTCAGAAACATTTGGCCCCATTCATTTCCATTTGCAGAATTATCAGTAATATGGAAATCAGTGTTAATTATTTCTCTAGCCCCTATTGTCAGCACTAGCCAAAAGTGGAATTTTAAATCTTTGTCTTATTAGCATTCTGATATAGAGGCGCTTGTTTAGTGCTGTGGTCTATGTCTCTGGCTCCTTCACTGGCCGTCTAACTCCAGGCTGCCCAGGAGGTCACTGGGAAGCAGAGCTGGGTGGGATATTCTCGCTTCAGTGTTAAATGCAGCAAGATCTTCTCACTGTCTGGCATTTGCCCGGGTTTCCAGGAGCTTCTCAAGGTGCTTGCCTCAAACTGTATGGTGTTAGTTACTTTGCATCCAGGCCTGGCCAATTCTGCCCCCTTCACTAGTTGCAAGGGTAGCTGCAACCAGCTCCAACAAGCTCTGTGAGCATTCAGTCTTGCTGGCTCGGGAACTGGCTTTGGACCAGGATGTTAGGTAAAGGATATGGGAGACGTGCCCAGATCATAGCTCATTGCACCAGCTTCTGGATGCGTGCTGAGAAGGGCTTTCATTCACATTCGGTATAAAGAATTTCTAAGGTGTGCCCTTAGCTTTATAGTTTGACATATTAAGATTTATATTTAAAATTCAATTATGCATTTGTTAAAAGTTTGAGGCAGAGTATGAATATGTAAAGTGAGAATTGAAATTAAATGTCATATTAGGGTTTGCTTTAGGGTCTGCAAAATTTGGTGTACCTAGAATACGGCTTTAAAATCTGTATCAGCCTTAATGAGTTCTCAATATACCTGTAATTCCGAAGCTCTTGAGAAAGGTAATCATTTTTCGTTTTTGTTAGATAATGAATGACAGGCCAAGGATACAAATTCTGAAATTTGATATTTTTTCAGAGAACCATATATATATAGTAAAATGATGACAATGAAACTTGTTTATTAAACTAATGTAGTGATTTTGTCACTTCATTCTTGGTATCTTAGTACCTGATATTAGCCTGGAATGGTTGTCATGGTAACAGAACACACTGTTCCTTTAATTTGACCTTAAGTTCAAGCCCTACTGTTGTGGCAGAAATGCCAAGAACACCTCCACTTTTATTAAAAAAAACCCTATCAAACACATGCAAAAAGAAAAATGGTTGAAAAGGAAGGACAACCTGACATGACATTGTGTGAGGCCAAAAAAGAGAAGAGCTTGATTTTGACTAGGGGACCAAGAAATAAACAATTGTTAGGATGCATATGTTCACAGTGTGTTCTCTGTTTAGGCTGACTTGCTCCACCACCATTACATTCATTAGCCCCAGAAGAAGTGGCTTCCCTTTAAAAATTTACTGCTGTTTTTGTGTTTTGAGGACCTGTTGGGTTTGCTCTCAGAAGAGCAGCATTGACCAAACTGGCTAACTGCCAAGGCAAAAAGTGTTTGGAGAGGTCAGAGGAGGTTCAAATTAGGGTCTGGCCAGAGAAGAGCTCCTGCTGGCTGGTGTTTAGGGATTTCTGTACTGTTTCTATCTAACCTGGTCACTCCACATGACTTTGTGGTCGGTGACTTTTTTGAGGCTCTGATCCGTAACCCAGTGGAATCCATTTGGTTTTGGACGGAACACTGAAAATGGAGAAATTCTTGGATATTGTTGGAGGAGATGCCCTTTCCTGAGACCAGCTAGTGGGATGAGAATGTAGGAAAGATGATCTCAGAGAATACTCTGGAAGTCAGAGTGTACTCAGATCAGTGGAGTTTGAAAACATATTATGCTGAAGGAGTAGCAGTAATACTGTTGTAATCTTTGGAGAGAATATGGACACAACATGAATCTACAATGCAGTAGAAAGGGGAAAATGCGCCTTGCTGCCTTTGCATCCCTGTGCTGTGCTGCTCTCACTTTGTCGTTTTTGCAGCTTCAAGGAAGATGTCTGCTTCATATGCCCTTAGCGATCTAAACTGGTCTAGGTTTTCAAGAAATGATTGAGGTAACAGTTTATAATCTCTAACTTTCAATTTGAGTACTGTGGCAATGACTTAAAAAAACAGCTCATGACTTGAGCAGACCTAATGAGGTCTTGGTGCTGTTCACTGCATGGGAGCTTATGCTCTGCACCTGTCCCGAGACTGTGCTTTGCCAAGTCACACAGAAGCGGTTCTATTTTTGTTGTTTGTTGCTGCTGAACTTCAGCAGGGACCGTTTTCAGAATGATGTGTGTCATCCATGCTGCAGCACGTCTGCCCATTGCCCACGTCAGCAACTGCTTGGCCACATCAGGGTGGGTTGGGTGGCTGGCTGTGTCTTTAGAGTTGAGGGACAGAACTGTGGGGCCTCCGTTCATCCATGTAATACTGTCCTGGCCCGGGATGTTGGCTGTTGACTGAGGACTGTCTCAAGATTAAAAGAAATATGGGTGAACTTCAGCATTCTGTATGCAGTGGTCATTTGGGATCACTGTAAAACTCTTTTAATACCCAAAAAATTGCATCAGGACTGGGCATTAACAGCAAGCATGGGTTGAACGCTAAATCATTGATCCTTGAGAATCTGATGCATGGTTGTGCTAGAAGCCAAAAAGCTGGGAAAGGCATGCTGAGGGCAACACGGGCTTGGCTGATCCATGAGGGCTGGCAAACTGGGACTCGAGGACAAGTACAGCAGGGGACCCTTGGAATGGTACCCATCCTGAAGTGCCCTCATGCAGTGACTGGGGCTGGTCCAGGACTGTGACTGGGGTCAGACACACAGCAGTAGTTGCCAGGCAAGTCCGTGGTGATGAAGAAAGTCTG
Organism: Rhagologus leucostigma; assembly: GCA_013397725.1. Taxonomy (NCBI): domain Eukaryota; kingdom Metazoa; phylum Chordata; class Aves; order Passeriformes; genus Rhagologus; species Rhagologus leucostigma. Next base: position 1,350,510 of record VZTD01001331.1, on the reverse strand, counting down.
ATGTCCAAAACAGATAAATCCTGTGGTAATGAAGAAATGTAATCTGGGTGAGTTTTCAAGGTCATTTACTGCCCTAAAGATTTAGTGGTTCAATTTTCACACTGCTGTATGCTAGAAGCATGGATCCTTTGTGGGTATGTAGTTGGTTCCCCTGGCCCGTTTTTGAGACTTACAACTATTTTGAAGCGTAATCAAAAGCTGAGAGTTACTAGTCTATTGTTGCATTTACTCAGAATAAAATGATAGGGAGAGTTCTGTGTTCCTGGAGAATTATCATTGCCTCTGAAGAGTAAAATATGAATACAAATTAGTTTGCAAATATCATTGTAACATCAGTGATTTTCAGTTGAAGAAAAGCGAACAAAGTATAAATAACCTAATTGTTAGTGTTCTTCCTAACACAAATGATGCCTTGTGAGTTCTGATCTTATGGGAAGTAGATGGGGAAAAAAAGACACAACAACAAGAAGTACAAGCATGTGAGAGTTACTCTGTTCTGTTCTAACAGTAGATTAGCTTAGGCTTGTTTGCCATGCAGTGTGCCCTTTGGTAAAGCTGAAACGTTCCAACTTAGTCCTGTTTTCTGTCACTTTCATGGCTGTGATACAAGCTTGTGTTTTATGTTATGGTAGCAAAAAAAGAGAGTATCATCTGAACACCAGCGTCAAACAAAAAGGCATTGCTCAATGTTGGTTGCTTCTAATGTTTCTTTTGAAGATGCTTGACTCTTCTCTTTCTCTCTGAAAGGGAGTCACAGATTTCATCCAATCAATTGTACTTGTTTAACTCCTCTCAAAGTGGATGAGCACCTACTATCAAGGATGCAGCTTTTGGTCTGTGGTGTGTAGCTCTGGGTTTGTGGAATTTCGGGGCTGTGGGATTTCAGGGTTGAAGCACACAGAAGGCCCATGCTACACAGCGTGCAGACAAATATAGGTACTTTCTTTTTTTTTTTTCTCCGTAAAGTAATGTAAAAAACCCAAACCAAACCAGCCCTTCCCCTTGTCTTCGAAGCCCTTCAGATTTGTTTCATAGCTCAGGAGCAGGCACAACCCTGCTGCTCTTTCAGAAGTGCCCAAAGAGTTATTTGTAACCTTTGCTTGGGTATAGCACAAGCATGACCCTGCAGGTTTCCAAACTGAAAAATTAGAAACTTCAACATTTTGGTACGCCCATTACAGTCTGGATATAATGGAGAAAGCTCTGCCCTCAAAATGCTTGACCAAAAATTCTTTTTAGGGTAGTTTAACAAAGGTTTTAAGGATTCCATTTTTCACTTTCCAAAGTTGAAGTAAGTGTTTTGTAAAAGGTCTGTAATGGTCTTAAATCTTCCCTAGAAGAAAAATCTTCCTTAGTGTTTCTTTATCTGTTGGAAGGTGGGTTTTGCCTTCATTTTTTATTAATGCTGAATTTCTGCTGTAATTAATGATCTTGATTCTGAGTCAGTCTTGACCAAAAGAAGGGTTAGAACAAGAAAAATGCATTTAGATCATTTTAATTGAAGCAGCTATTTAAAAGGGAGAAAAAATTTTTTTAAATTGTTATCTAAATGACCATTTCCTGAGGGGAAAAAAAAACCAAATGAAAATTCTTTGTTAACAAAAAAGCAACTTTCATTTTGATTCTTATTTTGCTTTTTGTTTGCGTGTCTTTCAATTAGAAACTTTCACTGGCAATAGTCTTTGCTACCATTTTCCTTGCACTCAAATGCTTAAGAGCTATCGTACTTTATTTCTTCCCTAGATTTTTTTTTTGCTAGTTTTTATTTAATGTAACAATGTCATATAAACCATAAACTCTCCTGGTGTAACTCGACCAGGAGACAGTTTGACCTAGAAGGTACTGTTGTCTTTAGAAATAGCATACTACATGGCTGTAAGGACTAACGCATCATTAAAAAGCATCTGAAGAATGCAGTAAGAGTCAAGAAATATTATTTCAAAGTTCTTCCAAAACAGTATGTTCAGTGTGATTTCTATAGCTGTTTTTGCAGGAAAAAACCTGCTTTTGATCTAGCTTAGATTTTTAATTGTTTGTTGGTTTGTTTTGCAGTATCAGTATTCTGGGTAGAAAGAATCTAAAGTGTGTCATGTGTAGGATAGCTCAGGCTAAGGATTCTAATGCCCTCGGTCATTCCTCTGTGTTATATGTGCAAAGGTGTCAAGCAGGCTCAGACATCTGATAATAGCACTCCCTTCTAAACAGCCTGTGCAAGGAAATTAGAGTATTGCCAAATTCCATAAGCACAAAAAGAGCATATTTTGTCTTACCCATTTATTCTTGTTAAAGATAATCCAGATAATAGCATGTAGGTACATCTTTAAGTAATCTGCATTGAAGATACAGTTCATTCAGAGTGACTAATGGGTGTTCTTCAGCTGCAACTGGTAGAAGAGTTCTAAAAGAATTACATGAACTTTTTAAGCATAACTTGCTTTGTTAAACAAGAACTGGAAATTTAGATTTGTTCGTTTTCAACTTGACTCTTTCAAGGTGTGCACGAAGGGAATATGAAATTCAGTTTCTTGTGGCTTTGCTTGATATCAGGAAAGCTTCTTATTTCAACTCAGCTATTCATCTAATTCCTTTGTTAGCCTAAGAGAAAATTAAATTAATCTTGGTGTTGAGGTACTTGTACAAATAAATTCCGGAGGTGATCAGAGCTCTAATAATTGTGGTAGAAGTAAATTATTCATTAGAATGACCATTTATATTTCCTAATAGTTTTTCATTTATGCAACGTGAACTAGTGGCAGAACCCAGGCTGTCCAACACAGTGCGGATGGGCCACTGATCATCAGCTGCTCTGTTACTCCTTGGGGCAGTGCCAGTGTTGCAGAGAGGTGTGAGGTGTGATTGCCAGAACCATCTCGGTTTTTCCATTTCATTCTCATCTAGTTATCTGATCGCTCAGTGGCCTGACAGCATATCAGGTGATGGACTGGAATCAGTGGTGCCTCACCAGGGGGATGCCAGGTTGTACACCTCAGAGTTAAAAAGAAAAAACATTTCAAATCTGCCATTAGGGTTGGTTGGGTCTCTGGTGTTAGGAGGCTGGCTAGCGCAGAGTGCTGGGGTTCAGACGAGCTCTGCTCAAATTGTGGCTTTTTCACAGGTATCCTGTATATATTTGTTTTTATTGCTATGACTGTTTCTGCTGACATGGCTGCTACAAGGATAACTATGCATATAGTTGAGCCAAGAATATTTTTTTTGTCCAAAAGAAAGCTGTACTGTTACATCCTGGTGTTTTGGGGACAAGTCATAGTTTTCGTACTTTAGCTGGTGGGGGGATATAAATTACTCTTCTACTTTTCATCTGCTTGTCTTTCTGGACCAGCCAGTGTGAGAGGTAGAGTATCTCTGTGTGTGATACCTCCTTCCTGCTGAAATCCTTAATGTTTTTAGGCTTTTTTTTTTCCTTGAAAGACCACAGCTGTATGTAGTGGGCCATATCCAAAGCTGTGCCGAGGTCAGTAAAGGCTCAGGCTGAGGTAGAGTGGTGCCGCTGCTCACACCCAGGCCCCATCCTGCTGCCTTCAAACTCCTCCCCTAGCTTTAGGCTGCATCTGCTAGACCTGGATCCCTGGGTTGGATCAGTCCAAGGGTGTAAGCTACTCCTTGCACTGCCTTTGCATTTCAGCAAGGAAGGGAGAGCCTGCAGCCTCTGACCATCCTGGGAGCATGGGCTGTGTGCCTGTCCAGCTCCCAGCCCACATGGAAAGCAGTGCACCAACGAGAGCCTTTTGAAAGGGGCAAAAGGGGGGATTTAACTGGGAAGGGTGATTCCTGCTACAGCTCTTGATTACCAGTGGCATTTGCGTTACTGTCCTAAAAACATTAGCAAGTTCTGTAGCAATGGCACCACAGCTGGTGGTGCATATTGCACAGGAATTTCTCTCTGAGGTCTCTCTTCTTCTCATTGAAATATGTTTTATTAAGGAATATATTACAATTTTCTTTCAGCATTGAAGGTACTCTGAAATTTTAGGGAAGCCACTGTAAGTCGTGCCAGGAACTTTAGTATAGCTGTTAAGTTAGTGGCAGCTGTCAGCCTCACAGTTTGGGAACTTTTTTGATGGAGTAAAAACCTTGAAAGCATTCTGCATGCACAGCTCAAAATATTAGCTCTGCTCCTGGGCAAGTGTAGACAAGGATGGTGAAGTTGCTAGCTGTCATTTTATTTTAGTATTTATTTATTTATAAAGTTATCCTATTGTCATCATGCAAGTGTAGTCGTGGGTGGAATGGTGGCTCATTTTTAGCTGCTGCTGGGTGTTGGGGCTGCACCTGGAGTTTTAAATAGTATGCCCAGTGCCAGAGGAAAGATTTTTGCCAGTCTCAACAACCTGACACACTTTTAAACATGGCTTGTATTTTCTGTCATCTCACATGTGTGACAAGAGATCCTAGGTTATTGTACTACAATTAGGTAGGTGTATTGTGGTCACTAGTTTACCTTTTTAAGATCCACCATGAGTATATTGTGGAATTTTGCTCTTAAGAATAATAAAAATAAATGTGTCCATTATTACCGACACCATTTGCATTTCCTGTGTCCCAAGATGAGAATTCTGTAATAAAAATTAGAGGTAAGAGGTTTGGGGAAATGAAGGAAATACTAAAATAACAAGAATATGATGGCAGAGGAATATAAAAGCCTGCTTTCTTAAGGAAAAGAGGCTTTGATGGCTGCACTGTTAATGTGTCTTAACTTCTAGGTTGCTGGCCAACTTAGAAAAATTCAACAGGTGCAGCGGGATCTCAAAGGTGTTGAGTTTCTAGAAGTTTTATGAGAATAAGAGTCTGGAGAGTGGAGAGAGAGATACATTTGTACCACAGCCACGGGGAGAGCTGCAAGGTGAGCTCAGTTATATGATCAGAGCTTAGAGATTTGGAAGAAAGGAGCTCTGCTAAGGCTACAGCTGGACAGGTTTTCACCAAACTTGCTCTCTTGTTCTGTGTCTCCAGGAAATATCCCAACTCAAGACAAGGAGCAGCAGGGAAGCAGGCTGTGTGGGGCAAAGGTGTCTAGTAAGGAGAGAGGATGCTATGAACCAGTCGCAAATGCAGGAACATGATGCTGAACTTCTCTGCATCAGTTTTGACTGATGTCTTGCCTATTGGATCAGTTTTGGTACAATTTTGAGCTTGTGTGATTCTCCTGGCTCATTCCTAATGGGTCAGATTGCACTGGGTTGGGAAAACACCTCTGTAATGGAATGCTTTTTCTATGGGAATAATTGCACTATAATCTGCCGTGGTGCTGAAGTTGCTGCTGTGTGGGGTGGTGCTGGCCAACCCCTGCTTTATCACTGAGTGGGGCTACCTGGAAGTGCTGGATTCAGCTGCAGGGGCTGGCTGGGAAAGTTCAGCCTTCCACTTCTATATGAAAACCTGCTGGGTAGTTATTACCCTTAGTTTTCCTCTCTTGCAGGTTTTATTAAAATAGGAGTCATGAAATGACTGCCACAGTGTATTTCATAAGTCTTGGCTCCTTAATAGATCCCCATGTAATTTTGGTACACATCCTCTCGGGTCTGGCAACTATAAACCAACTCTACAGCTTTCACTATGGCAGCTTTTCTGCAGAATCTGTTTCATAAAATGGCCTGTTAAAGGTCTTCAATATTTCCTTATTGTTGTAGGCTTCCAAGGTACCACCCTGAACGGCTTATTATATTTCTACTCTTTCTCATGCTCCTTAAAGGAGAATATTTTTTTTATTAGGTCTTGTTCCTCAAGGACAGATTCACTGTACTAGGCTTGTTACAATTTTAATAGACTTTCCTGTCACTTAGTCTTGTACATGGGCCATGAAACTTCAGGAATCTCTGAGACGTAATGTTATTTAAAAAGTGCCTCCTGCTTCTTCTCTAATTAATTGCAATCAGAAAGGCTAGTTGGTGGACACATGGTGTCGCAGCTTCTGTGAAATACTGCCTGATGGCTATAAACACTGCCATATGTTCTCTGTGAAATATTGCCATAATCACTGGCAACAGGAACAGCTGATAGGAGATGAAGGATTGGTTTTCTTCTGTGTTTTTGACTTTATTTTCAAAATCTGTGAAACACTTCTTGATCACCTTAGTTTTTTATTTAGTTGCTGCTACCTATAGTGGGCTTGTTTTCCTACAAAATGTTATTTCAGTAACTTTTATCTTTCGTGTTACAGCTGCTAACAACTTCTTTGCATAACATGTCCATTTGCTAAAACCACTACTTAATCAAAATCAGCAGTTAAAAGGGAGTTTTTTCCCCAAATGAAACAGATAATCTTGTTATAAAGCTAAATAGTTAAAAAATTAATTAGAACTCTCAAAAGCTTGATGGGCACTGAGCTGCAAGTTTTCATCAAATGAGAAAGTTCCTGTTCTTCACTCTAACATAGGTAAAAGGACAATTTGGGGCTGAGCTGTTTACTGGCTCTTGATTGTGAGAAAGTGAAGTCTTCAAGGTGCCATCTTAATTAATGTTAGATTTCTTTTCAGCCTTTCATCATAAAAGGGGTGGCTGTCGTAATTTGTGGTAACATCCAACAGTGTTAGAATAAACATTATTTCCTCTGCTAATACAACTTCATTACACTAGAGCGGTAGCTTAGTAAGAAAGATCATCTTTTAGTAAAGGAATGTATTTCAAGATTGTTCATTGGCATTTCTGAAAAGCTTTGCTTTGTACGCTTTGCCTCTGACATTGTTTTGAACACTTTGGCCTCCATTATGAGGAGACCATTCATTAGAAGCAGCAATCCTCCAATTACCTCAAAACAGCTAGAAGCCTCAAAAGACTGTTTCCACAATAAGTGTGATTCAGTAAGAGGAAGGCAGTGCATTAAGCATGTAAAGTGTTTTTGTGTCTCTGGTTAGAAGCATAGGGTTCTCATGGAAGTGAGCGAACAGGATTGATTCTGCTCCTTTTATTAGAATTGGTTTCTTTTAAGCACTGCTTTTCTGTCTCAAATTGCTAATTTTAATAGGGTACTGACTAGCTCTGAGAAATATTTTGTTTTATTAAAGCAACAAATGGTTTTACATGTCCCTCTATACTTTGGGAGTTGTGGGCTGTTGAAGCAAGCTCTGTCTTACATGCACAGCTCAGGCTATTAAACTGTACACAGGTGATTGATCTCTTTAATAAAACCCTGTTCTTTAGTAAGGAGAGAGTGATAAACAAATGTACTTGTTTGTCCAGTGCTTCAGAGATTACAGTAACATGAGGACATCAAGAATGCCATTTTAATGAATAAGTTAGATGAAACACATCAATATGGTCTTTGTTTTAAGCATGTCTGAAAACCAATATGCTTTAAGTTAATTTGATTCATGCTTTTCATTCATTTGTAACACCATGTACATTGTAACAGAAAATGTTTTGTACTTAAGCAAAGGAAAGATCTGGCAGGTAGACGATTCTGGCACTTTCTGCATGAGAATTGAGCAAGCGAGGAACAGCAGCTTTGCAAATCCACTCTCCTGTGGCTTGTTGTGGCTCTGGCCCCTGCAGTGTTTCGAAGGACATGTCACAAGTGTGCCTGAGGGGGAGCTGGCTGTGGAGCCGTGTGGTGTGAGGGATAGCTGGAGAGCTGCCCTGAAAATACAGGGCAATACACAACACCACAGCCCTGATGCCAGAAATTCTCCGCTGTGTACATATCGCCTCTGTTCGTTCATGGTGACGTTTTTTAGGAATAACTCTGCTGATGTCAATAGTTACGCTGATTTATATCTTTTTTTAAGACAAGTGAGAAAGAAGGAATCAAATCCTCATTTCTTTTGCCATCTACTAAAAAGCACTCTTTCCATGGCAACCCCTGTTTCCATGGTACATGCTGTATTGCCCTTCAGAGAAGCTTTATTAAGAGACACATATACACGCACACACTGTCATGTGAATGTGGTTGCATTTTATAGCGCTCTAAAGGAAAGCTATAGTGAATTGTAATTTTTTTTTAAGTTGTAGTGCTTTTTTCATTATACAGTGTGGTGAAGGATTATTTCTGCCACTGCTTGGCAGTGTCATGGGAGTACAATAAAATGTGGTTCTTTTTACTGTTGTTAGAAGGATATTCATCAAACCACTCTATTTACTAGAACATTAAGATCATTGTTTTCTAAACTCTCTTTAGGGGTAAGTTGGCATCCAAAGTAATCAAACTCCTTTTGCAACATTAAAATTAAGTGTACAATAAAGGTTTTCTTCTCCTAGGTTCCGTGTGGGAAATAATAAAGATGTTGGCAAATTCCAAGGATTATCGAAAAAGGGTTATTCTAATAAGAAAATGTGAACCCACAGAAATTTGTGGCTTCTTTTCTATAATGACACCTATTAGAAGTTACTTTGGATGTTTAAAATTAGCTAAATTTACAAAAGTCAGACACTGTACCTTTCTTTTTTTTTTGATTATAAAGGTGCAACTGTGAAACTATTAAAAGTTATATCATTACTTTTACCTTGAGAAGCTTCATTTATAATCATCCTTTTAGACTTTACAGCTCATAATGACAGTAGGTAGAAAAGGTTTCTGGTACTAAGTGTAATATCAGTCTTTCTCAAGATAAGCTCTAATGCATTCTGTAAGTATGTGTTAAGGTGACACAGACAGAAATGTATCAGAATTTCCCTGAATTTTGGAGAGCTGCTTCATGTGCTGTAATTGTCTGGGACTGAAGTCTGACAAGGCTCTGCAGCTACATTTTGGAGACTGTTTAGTGTCTGCTTTTCAAGAGTTCTGTTCAAACCTTGGTCAGAAGATCTGCATGGAGTAAACCTAAAAGTAATACCTGTCTCCAAATAGGTTTATTGTCTCACACCGCTTGTTAATTTCCAAGGCAAGCCTGATAAAAAACTTATTAAAAAGTCAGAGTGGATCCTCTGTGTAAAAGGAACTTTATCTGTGGCCTGAGGCTGCAAAGGTAGGAGAGTGCTTTCCAGACATCTGCTCTAGTGCTTGTTTCCCTCACTTGGTTAACTAAAGTTACAAGTAGGGAAGCACTGTTTGAGTTGATATGGAAAGAAAACCCCAACATCAAAAAGCTTGGAGAGAATCTTAAGGATTTGCCACATGAGCAACAGAGTGCAGCTAACAGTACCTCTGATGGTGAAGTTGGGAAAGTTGAAGTAAAGTGATGAGAAATATCAGGAGCTTTTGTGGAATTATACATAACTTTTAAAGTTTAGTCTATTAGTCAGCAGATTGAGAGCTTATATACAAATTAGAGTATTTTATTCTGCTTTCAGATGTGGTGCCTGTCCTTTCTTCAGGAACAGTCCCTTAGCAGAGGTTTCATTAACATCAATCAATGAGAATTGTATTTTACTTTTATATTAGTATTTTTTTTAATATAATGAAAAGTGCTATTTTAATGAACAGTTTTACCCTTTTAGAGTAAGTCCATAAAACTCTGGGTTGATGTTTGTGAAAATGCTAAGGAAAAAAAGGATTAAGATTTTTATTTATTTATTTAAATCACTGAATGCATCTGTACTCGTACTTTCTGCAGTATTATTCTGCAGCGGTGCAAATGAACCAAGGCAGTCTGTGGTATTGCCTTTCACCATAATGCTCTGTTAAATTTCATTTTTGGTTTTTATAAATCTGAGCTGACTGTCCTGACTGATCAAAGGAGAGAGATAATACTAATAGTCCTCATTACTGATAATGCTGAAGTCAAGCGCACAACAAGCAGTCCTCATAACAATAAAAAGTGTTTTGCTTTACTCTCATTTCCTCAGTGCTGTACAGCCCTTTCTTGTGAATGGAGCATTTGCCTGCTCTTTGCCATCCTGGGAGAGACCACCTGGCACCAAAGCAAGGTGTTAATGTTGATAACCGCAGGAACACTGCCACCTTGGCTCAGGGCAGGGCGTGGGGAAGAGCTGGTGATCAGCAGCCGAGCTGGGAGGCTGCCATACCTTGTGCTCCTCGGGATCTTGCTGTAACAGTGCAGGATGATTTGGACAGCTCTGTAGAATTGCAGGGCATTGCCACGGCTGCTCTGGTCAGTGACACAGCCCTTGCACCTGAGGCGTGCAGAGCAGCTCCCTTCCCCAGGCTGGCCGCCCTCCCTGCCACTAAATGCTTCAATGCCACTGTGAAGCCATTGCTTGCTCTCTGCTCTCAGGAGACTCCTCTGTGCCTGCAGCAGGATGCAGGGCCTCACAAGGTCCAGCTCAGCCTTTGAATGCCTGTGTTGGAGGGCCAGGTGTGCTTGCCAGTGTTACACAGACCCTGATGTTCCCTCTGGGTTATCTGTGGCAGGGGATTTCTGGGAAAAAGTATTTGTGAAGACCTCCCCTCCTCTTTCCTCTTCCAGTAAGAGAGAACTTGCGGCGGGAGTGGAGAGCCCCTGTGCCTCAGGGTTCCTTTTCTATTCTGGCCTGTGGTGTGCCCAGGGCAGGGCCTCCAGGCTCTGTCAGACCCTGTGGATCCAATATGGGACCACACACACCCCTTTGTTTCCCTCTTCATTCACAGTCATTTTGAAAAACCATAGAGTTTGGAAGTTAAAAAGCAAAAGGCATTGTGCTGGTGCTGCAGACTCCTGAGGAACGTAAAGTTACGCATGTGCCTTTCACATTAACGTAACTTTTCACCGAGCAGAATTCCTCAGTGCTGTAAGCAAATCCTCATGCAGCGTAATCACCGTGATAGGACAGGCTGCTGGAACAGCGTCAGTGCAGCGCCTGTGTGCAGCCAGGCTCTTGTGCAGCCAGGCAGGGAGCTCTGCCGCGCTGGCAGCACCCCTGCCCTGCTTGGGGTGCCTGCCCTGGCACTGGGGATTGTGTGAGGCGAAGCAGCTGCTCTCACTTCAGCGGCAGCGTGGTCTGAAGCGGCAATGCAGTCAATTCCTCATAGTAATAGTGCCCTAATAACAACTGAAAATATGTTTTATGGTGGATGCTGATAACTAAATGCTTATCCCATATACAGATATTCAAATAATTGGAAATTCTTATAGCCTGGATCCAGTTGAGACTGTTGAAGGATACCTTGATGTTGAAGGTTAAAATCAATAGAGTGTGTTTTGATTATTTTTCAGGTGTCTGTTCTATGTCTAATATAGTATATATCTATCGTGGGCTCTCATTTCTGTAAATCTGAGTTCTCGCTTTCTTGAATGAATGAGGAGATAAGCAATTGAATTTGAAAGATACTTTATGCAACAGAAAAGCAATTTGGTTTCTGGTTATCAAAGGCCAAGGAGCAAACTAGCAATTGAATCCTCAGTATATATAACCCTTATGTTGCCAACATGCCGTGCACCTCTGAGGAGCTCTGTTTTTGTCTGTGCTTCCAGGGCCTTGGACTCAACAGGGTAACCATTCCCTGGCTCAGCAAGCTTCTCTGACATCAGGGTGGCTCTTGGCATCCTTGGAAATTTTATAGGATGTATTCCTCAGTGTTAGTGTTTCCCACTTGATTTTTAGTGTAAAAAGTCATCAAGAGGAACAGAGGACCCATCTAGGACCCGCTGTGCCTCTTGAGGCAGAGCAGTAAGGTACAAGCTAGTGCCAGGCAACCAGCAGTGATATCCCTGTTTTGAGGCCTCTTGAGCTACGCTGCAGTGGCTTTCCTCTGCCCATGGCTGCTCTGGCTGCCTGGTGCTGCGACGGGAGCAGAGGAGTCATCAGCTGTTGCTGTTACTTCATAAACTCATCGTAAAGTCACTGGTAGCTGGTGAAAATGGATGTGTCTGGATCTGGCACAGATGCTGTATTTGTGCCTGTAGCATTTTAATGGTGTTGACTTCACAGTTTTGGGAGATGTGAAAAAAAGTAAAGGGCTAAAAGGTTTTGTGGGAAGCAGTGGTTGAGAGTCAGTTTGTGTGCCTGGCTGTGTGTCTACGTTTGCAATGATGTAACTCAGCTGTGGTCTTCAGTAGCATTTTCCTTCTGAGAAGGCTGTGATTAACCATCATAATTAATTGACTATACATAAAATGTAATTATAGATGTTTCATACCTTAAGTGTAGCTTTTTATTAAAAAAAGAAAAATATTTAAATAATTCTGCAATTGAGATAATAATAAAAGTAGTAGCTGGATATGCAGATGTTCATAGTGAGTATAATGGGATGCAGTAACAGGAAAGTCTTTTGAAGAGGGGCTGATCTGAGAAAAAAAGTAACATAATTGTTAGCAGTATAGCTTCCCCTCAGTGGTGGCTGGGAGCAAAGGAAAGAATGTCTTGCTTAGGAACCTGAGAATTTTTTATCTGTCCTTTGCATGTGGACTGCAGCTGCGGGTGTTTTGATGGCACCATGCAATGCGGGTGGCAGAAACCTGATAGCTGGCAGGGCCCAAAGGTGTGCCCTCGTTGTGTTCACTGTGACAGTGAAGGGCTGGCTTCAAGTTTTAAACCTTTTTTTTAAGCAAAAGCCTAAATTAGAGCAAACACATTTTCTTTGTGCAATGAGAAAAGCTGTTGCAGAATCAAAATAAAGTGACAAAGTCTATATATTATTCTTATCAGTAGTTATTGCTTGACTGTGAAATTACAAAAATACTAGATTTGTGGACTTTTTTAAACAAGGTTGAAAAAATAATTCATGAACTGGGTGTTCTCAATAAGAGGCAGTGTTGCACATCAAATTTGCTTTTAATTGAAGGATAGCTTTCAAAGTGGTAGCAACAAGTACTAATGATTGCTCTTTTATCCACTAAGAATGATGTGTAAATGAAAAATTTTAACACAAGTCAAAACTGCCTGGCCACACTGGTCACACTTCAGATTCCTGTTTGAACAAGATAAATATATTGTTCTCTAGTTCCTTCTTAAAATTCTCCTTAGCAAAATACAGAGACAAAGGTAAAAATTAAACTTCTAGAAATATATCACAGTGTATAAATGCAGATTTGAAACTGCGATCTGCAGAGTCAAGGGAAGCTGTACACATTGCATGTCAATGAAATTGCACAGAAGAGATTTCTGTGACAGGTCCTGCTTGATGGTTCTGTGGATTTTCTTATGTTATTACTGCTTCTTTCTGATGATCTTATTTCTAATGGAGAATGTAAGTATAATAATATATGTCAAGTGTAGCAGGTGTTACAAAAAGAACAAATTTCTAGATCTAGTTATGAGCATTATCTTCACAGGTGCTGTTAATATGTGAAGATGCAGGAACTGAACTTGTGTCAGAGAGCTTGTAGGATGTATCTGCAGTGACCTCGAGCTGTAAGGCATGAAGAGTAGTGCTGGAGAAGGTCTTAAAGAGATGCAGGTTCCTTTTTGCTAAACAATATTTACTAGCGTTGCTTTGGCTTACGGCTCTGAACTAGTTAATGGGGCACATTCCCTCGGCGCTCTATGGCAAAGGTTTTGGGTATTTTTCAAAGCAAATTAATGCACTTTGCTTATCCTTTGTCAGTGGTAGTTACAAATAGAACTACCATTTCAAGTAATAGTTATAAGCCATTACTTTAATGGTTTGACAAATACCTGTGAGGAGAGATGGCAATATTTCATCTGAGAAAGGACTGAATATTAAATAAATGTAACCTCCCATTGGGTCCTGCTTTAACCTCCTACTGGTTTTGGAAGATGAATTTAAGAGCTGGAAGCATTTTAGACTAAGTGTTAGTGGAGAGGTTCAGTAAGACTTAGACAGCAGATTAGCACTTTGTGTTCATAATAGTCCTTTCCCTCTTTGCATTATCACTTCAAACACATCATTGCAAAATTCAGAATTTAACTTTAGTCAGGTATACAGCTGGCTTGTACTGATCTTCTAATAGTTACAGGTAATGGATTAGTATATTGATTATGAATAATATTTTTTTCTCTTATTTAAGAGAAAAAAAAGTTTTTCCATGCTTCTGATATGTTGGGCTGAGAATTGGGATTTCCCTATTAACTCAGTAGGCTGAACTTCTAAACGTAATCCTTGAGCCCGGTACCCCAGAGAGGAAATTCTCAAGTCATGAACTATTTTGCTTTAGAAGTTGGAAAGAGTGAAGTTGTTGAAAATGTTTAACTGAAGACTTAAATGCAAGCAGAACATTTAACTTCTCAAACCAAAAGTAAATATTTCCTATAAATTCTTCTTTTTATGGAAAAATACTTCTAGAATTAATTGATCTCAGTTGGGGGTAATGAGATACTGCCAGTGTGAAATATTTTTGTCCACTGTGAGAAGTAAAAAAGAATTGCTGGTTGTAGTAACTTTTGGGTTTTTTTTTAATGGTAGTGTTATATCATGGAAATACTTGTCTACATATGGAGAGAGACTTCAGAATAATTTCAAACCATTTTAGTACAAGCAACAGCAAAATGGCTATTGGAATATCAAGCCCTTTATTTATGAGGGGGAAAAGAGAAAAACATTAGAAGTTGCATGTAAGGTCTGTTTTCATTCTATATTTTTTTTTTTGACAAGAGAAAGCTGTTTTGAAAGGATTTGATTATTCAGCTTGTAACTTATAGTAGACAGCCAATCAAAAGGCAGTTTGTCTTTCTAGATAAATTCTGGTTATCAATTATGTCATGCAGACCAATTTAAAAAATATTTTAAAGTTGTTCAGGTGCCTTTATTGCAATCAGAATTTAATAAGTAGTGAAATAAACTGATAAACCAAGTCAATAAGCAAATGTCTCTTACTGAAACTAAATTGCTACTGTCAAACTCCCTGTTCATTTGCTAAAACCTCTGTTTCTAGTTCCTCTTCTGATACACTGCAACACCTGGCCTGCACCTGTGACATCTCTTACAGATTAGTTGATTTCCAAAATGCTTTGATAGAAACAAAGGGATTTAGTGAGCAACTAACAAACAAATTACCCCTTGTCTCCGGGTGAGGGATGCATAGCTATAGGGAAGAGTATCTCCCTGTTGTACTATCCTGAATTAAGCAGGAAGCCAGCTTGTTTTGCAGATGGATCAGTAGTCACAGCAGTATGGTTCTGGTGTCCAGGTGTTTCAGTGGGTTTTTGTTTTGGAGTTGAGCCAGAAGCCAATCTTTTGTAAGAAAAGAAAGCGATAGTGAGTCATTCACAGATGTCTCAAACACACTTAGAAGCTAAATGCCTTCCTACTGTAGCAATAATAACATAAAATTGAGAGGTGAAGGCCATCAACTCAGTCAAATGGAATTAAAAAAAAAAAATCTCATACTTTCTTTTTCCTTTCCCTTAAGTATTATTTATTACTTTGCAGTAGCAACCGTGATGGGCTAAATGCTTTCTTGCAGCCATAATATCCTGGTCTCAGCAAGGAGTGCATAATTTGACAGATGGATGTTGCTGAGGAAGGAGTGCAGAATGCAGGCAGGGTTGTGCTGATGAGGTGACGAATATTAGTTAAATTGAAATAGTGTGATCAGGACTGATTTCATATAGCCTGACCTTGCCCATTTGGTGTTTTTTCTTCTTTGTTCTTGTCTGCTTTGTTTCAATGACTTGTTTCAACACTAAGTGATACAGCCTCACAGAGCTGCTCTGTATGTGTCTTCCAGTTAGCTGTGAACAAGGCAGTGGGACTCCAGCATGGCTGCAGCTGAAGCCTCCACCATGGCAGCAGCCTCTGCACTGCTGTGGAGGATGCAAGTTTTGGGTAGAGAAGCACCTGTTAGAAAAGAGTGGCCTGATTGCTCAGATGCAACTGTTTCCAGCTGCTGCTGCTGTAGTGTCTTCTTGCAATGAGGCGCTCCTGTAGCGGGGGCATCTTCAGGGGTAGGAATGTCAGACATTGCCATAGGAGCATGGCTGATTTTCAGAGGTACGCCAAACAAGCCTGCAAGGGACAAAGAAGAGCACAGTGTAAGAAGAAAGGGAGTCCTCTCAGAAAATCTGCAATGCCACTTAACAAGCAGTAAGAAGAGATGGAGGACAGATAAAACCTGAGTGCTGTCCCACCAGCTTTAAGGCCTGTTATGTAAACGGAGGGAATTTGACTGGTGTGAAATGATAACTTTGGAAAAACAGACGTGGTGGAAGGAGGGTAGCCAATGCTGCCAGGCTATAACAGCTTTATAGGAAAGATGAGAGGGACACGCAGTTGCAAGGGACTGGTGCTGTACAGGAAGCGTTTTTTAAAGCACAGTAGCATAAAAAAATATTATGGGAGAAGAGCAGGTCCATAGAACCACTGTGGGCAGAAATTTCTAATGAAAATGTAGTGCTAAGATTGTGTTACCAGCCCCCCGCTCAGACCTGTAATAGTGCTCAGGAAATGTGAAATGAGAGTAGAGAAGCTGCAAATTCAGTACAGGCAGCAACAGTGAGGCATTTCAACAGGTGCCCTGTAGAGACTGGGTTGGTGTCTTATCATGATGGGAAAAAGAGAGGATGCCTCCAGATGTGCAAAGTGTCTGCTTCCCAGAACACCTGGTGCATCCGGAAAGTTATTACTCTGGATGTGCTCCCAAGTGGTGCACTGGAGCTGCTTGGTAATTAGTGACCATCGTAAGATTACATTGAGCTCTATAGCTGAAGAAAGCAGAATAAACATGTGCAGCACATGGTCATTGGATTTTAAGTGCAGGATCTGTCGAACAGTGAGACAATTGGTCAACAAACCCGTGAAGAATTAATCTAAAAGGCCTGTAAGAACCCTGAGGGCTATTGACAATACAGTTATTCTAATAAAGTTATCAGAAGCCCCCACATATGTCTTTCAGCAAAAAAAGAGAATACAGAATCATCCTCAGGAGCTTACCCTCACTAGATAGAAACAGCAGTGGAGGGTACTGTAGCAAAATGGCCAGCTGCTGGAAACAGGAAAGCCTGCTCAAATGAGCAGTAGAGGAAAGTCCTTAAAACATGGCAGATCAAACACAAACAGGAAATTAAAAATCTCATAAAGAATTAGAAAAGTGCCTTACCAAGCTATTGACAAAAGATGTGCAAGCCCTTGACAAAAAGTTCCTTAGTATATCAAACCCAGGAAATCAGTGGGACTACTTGACAACAGCAGTGTAACTGGGGCACTCAGTGGAAAGCCTGGGGCAGAGATGGTCAGTGAATTCTTTGTGTTGGTTTCTGCTGCTGAAGGTGCTGGGATGATCTTTCACATGACTTTCTTATGTGTGTGATGATGGTGGTGTGTTTTCTTTTTGTTGTGTTTTGTATTGGTGTTGTTTGCTTGGTTTTTTTCAGCAAGTGGGTCAGAGAAAATAAATCAGCCTGCAGTGACTGTCGAGAAGCTATGCTGCTGCTGCATCCCTCAGGAAACTGATGGGTTGTCAATGTAAGTCCTGTCCATAACTTTGGTTCTAGAGGGTTACTGACCAGTGTGTCTGATCTCCATACTTCGTGAGTGGGTAGCATCCCTTTTAAAGAATAACACTATTCAACACGTGGCTGATCGTAAGTACAAGGTCCTTGCAATGTGAGCTTGTAGCCCAGAACGCCAACTACCTTCTAGGCTGCATCACAAGTGGCCAGCAGGCTGAGGGAGGGGATTCTGCCCCTCTGCTCTGGGAAGACTCCACCTGCAGTGCTGCATCCAGTTTTGGAGTCTTCAGCACAGAGAAGACATGGAGCTCTTGAAGCAGGTATAGATGAGGCCACGAGGCTGATCAGAGAGCTGGAGTACCTCCCTTATGAAGACAGGCTGGGAGAGTTAGGGTTGTTCAGCCTGGAAGAGAAGGCTATGGGGAGACCTTATAGCAGCAACATTCCTGTACTCATTGGGGCTTTATAAGAAAGAGGGTGTTAAAATCCAATTATTATTAAGGTTCTTAGGAAATTCCTCTGCCTGAATTAAGGTGCAAACGAGACCATATGCCGGTCAATAGTGAGGGTTTTATTTGATGGTAGATATGAGAGAGAGAGAGAGAAAGAAAGAAAGAAGTAGAAAATAGGTGGGGGGGACAGAAAGAGAGTAACAGGGACGGAATAAGGAAAATATCACCACTCTGTGGATGCCAGTGATGTTCCGTTGATCTTCTCCAGCTGGTCTTCTTGGTAGTGAAGGTCCCCTCGGAAAGCATAGAATCCGATGGATTTATATACCCTCGAGCCAGGTGGCAATGTCCCGGCATGCCCCCCTGGGGGAGGGGGGCAGTCTCTTACAGCAGACTCTGGGTCTATTGCATCACCTGCAGTCCTGTGGGGCAAAGCCTCTCACATGAATGTCCCCTGGATGTGGCCTGTGGGCTTGGGGGTTCCACAGCTGGGCCAGTTTGTGTAAAAGGGAGGATGGGTGTTCACTGCCTCTGAGCAGAGGTTTCACCTGAAACCTCCTCCTCCCCCCGACGTCGTTTCAGGGGATAGTCTGTGGCTTCTGTGGGCTGTGGTCTCCCCCACCCCAAACTCAGCCAGGGATGAATCTTAGCACGGCTGCTGGGTTTGGCTCACATTCTTTTCTTTGTTTACTTGTTTGTTTCTCCCCAGGCCTGAGGTTGATGAAAGAATGGGTTTTCCCTTTATCTAATCTCAATAGTTTGACCTACAGTCCAAAGTTCTTCAAAGAGGTTTCTGTGGTTGTAGCTTCTTTAAAACTTTATATCAGTGTTTGAGGCATGAACTGTTTTCAGTCTCTGACACAAGGGCACAGACTTTTTAGCAGGGGCTGTAGCAATAGGACAAGGCGTAATGGTTTTAAACTAGCAGAGGATTGATTGAGACTAGGTATAAGAAATTTTTTATTTTTACAGGCCTTGGTGCAACACCAGGAACAAGTTGTCCAGAGTGATGGTAGATCCCCCATCCCTGGTAACATTCAAAATCAGGTTGGACAGGGCTCCAAGCAAGTTGATCTAGTTGAAGCCGTCCCTGCTCATTGCAAAATGGTTGGGACTAGATGACCTTTATAGGTCCCCTTCAACCCAAACTAATCTCTGATTCTAAAATCTTTTGGGGAAAAGCCAGTGCCACTCTGGAGAAAGAAAGTCCTTACACAGTGCCGTGCTGTGAGGGTGTTGTGGATGTGTGGATACAGTGCACACCTCTCACTGGCTTTCTGACAGTGCAGTAAGCTGCTTTCACTTCAAAGTTCATCAAAGAAATTAAGAGCTGTTTGGTAGAAAGGGATTTGTGGGTGCTGGTTGACAGCCAACTCAGTATGAGCCAGCAGCATGCTCAAGTGGCCAGGAAGGCCAATGGCACGCTGTCCTGGATCAAGAATAATGTAGCCAGCAGGACCAGGGCAGTGATCACCCCCCTGTACTCGGCACTGGTGAGGCTGTGCCTCGAGTTATGTGTCCAGTTCTGGGCCCCTCACTTTAAAAAGGACATGGAGATGCTGGAACACATCCAGCAAAGTGCAACAAGGCTCATGAATGGTCTAGAAAACTTGCCTGATGGGAAATGGCTGAGGGAGCTGGGCTTTAGTCTTCAGGAGAGGAGGCTCGGGGGACCTCATCATTCTCTACAACCACATGGAAGGAGGTTGAAGTGAGGTGGGGGCCGGTGCGTGCAGTGAAAGGACCAGAGGAAATGGCCTTAAGATGAGATGGGAGATTCAGATTAGATAAGGGAAAATTTTTTTCACTGTTGGGGTAGTCAGGCTTTGGAATAGGTTGCCCAGGGAGGTGGTGGAGTCACCACCCTGGAGGTGTGTAAGGCATCTGGATCTGGCACTGGGTAATACAGTTCAGTTTAGTGGTTACAGCGGTCGTGCTGGATTGATGGTCGCACTGGATATCTTAGAATCACAGTCATCAAGGTTGGAAGAGATCTTTAAATTAGCACAGGGTAAGTGGATGGTAGAAAAACCGAATGTACAACTGTTCACACCAAGTCATGCAGCCCCTGAACAAGGGGACTGTTGATGAAATTAACACCATTATTGCCATATCTTTTTGAGACTTTTGAAGTTTGGTAAGGGAGGAGAACATAAAGTGAGAATGGGTCTTTAGTTTAGTAGGTCTTTAGTCTATCTTTTTGTCCTCTGTGCATATGTTAATTAACAAATGGAGGAACAAAATACAAATTTGTGCTGCTGGACCTGCAAACTTGAGAGAAGTATACTTCCTACTAGTTTTTAACTTGAATGACTTTTTTAAAAAAAAATCCCAAGCACCAGTCAACTTTATCGTTGCTTATTTTAGCTTTTCAGAAATCAAACTGTTGCAAATGAAAGAGCTATTTGTGTTGATTCATTGGGACTATGCTGCAGTGTGCATAAACTTAATTGCAGAAATATTGCTACACAAATTCTATTAAATATTGACCACAAATATATGAGTTTATAGCTAGAAAGTGTGTTTTTCATTCACTTTTGCTGAAGTAATTTTCTGCCCTTTTCTGCCTTAGGCAGTGATGTGATTTGTTTATAACATTACGTATGGGTCCCAAAACCACATGACTGAACAAATAATTAAAGCAAAATTGACATTACTAGTTATAAGTTCGATACAGAGAATGCTGTTTCTTTTATTAATGTGAGTATCTCTAAAACTCCTAGGCAAATCATCAACAGTAAGTCTATAAACTTCTCTGGCTATTAGAATATGGCTTTTCTCTGGAAAAATAAATATAAATAGATTGAATTTAGGGTTTTTTTCAGAGCCTGGGTCTGACTGACTTGCCTGGTTTTGAAATGTGAGGATACACGTGGACCTGGTTTCTTTATAGCTGTGGCTGTATAATTTTTTTTGTCTTGCATGAGTCTTTCTACTATGAGGTAGAAGTCAAAATCTTGGCTCTTCTAAAGTGAAACTGAAGTTTTATTTTTAAAAACCAAACTAACCAAAACCAAACAGAGGATCCTCTGGAATGTTTCAAATAAAGTTAGCTTTCATTAAAAGTATGTTAATTCTCTTAAGAGCTTGTGCAAAAAGATACATTATATGGAAAATTAGGCTAGATAGATTCTGAACGCTTATAGGACCTTTATATTATCTCTGATGTTCCAGGTAACTTATGTAAAGCCTCTAAAGTTGCACTTTGATTATAGTCAGCAAGAGGCCAAACCCATTTGTTAGCCAGGATAGGCAGTGCTGGGGTGATTGTGATGGCTGCATTGCTGTTAGATCTGTCTGGTACGTTTGAGGCTCTTTGCAAGATACTTTGTAAAACAGAGAGTAAACAGAAAGTATTGAGCATTAGTATGGACATTTTCCTGGGTGCCCAATAGCCTTCAAGTCATAAAAATGAGTAATAGGGTTTGAAAGAAAATAATTAATATCTACAGGTTCAGAAATGACTCTGTTAATGGATGTTCTCATCAATTAAACTTAATGGTCTGAAAAGTGTTATTGATTGCTTTGATGTTTTATCTAAACACACAAAAAAAGAAAAAAGTGATTTGTCTAATTTTATTTGGTGACTATTTTCATGCCCATCTGTGGTGTGAAGAATGCTAAGGGAAAGTTGTATCAGTCATTTTTTCCTCTGTGAATCTGTTTCCTCATGTAGTATAGCGTGAGTGGGCCTGGCTCTTCTGTGCTGGAGAGACTGATGAGATCATTTTAGGGAAATCTAATTATTCCTTGAACTAGAAACTTTCTTCTGCTGCACAGCTGAGGGAAGCTTGCCTGCATCTTATGTACCATTACAATTGGTTTATTAAATTAGAGATCTGTGTGACTTGAAGATCAAGTACTGTATTATATTATATATTCTTAGTACCCATATGGGTTACTTTGACTTCATTATTTACCTGCTAGACTTGATCCTTTTTTTAGAGATATTGGGTAATTCCTGTTCTTTTTCCTTACTTCTGTTTCTCTTTCTTTTTTTCTGATTTTGTTAGGTGATCCAGTCACAAAGTGGATTTGGGTAGCGATAGGTAAGGGGATGATGTGGTGTGGCTGCCTCCTGTGTTTGGTTTGCTGTGTCACCGAGTTTGGAGGCAGGCAAAAGCCTTGGTGACTAAAGTTTATTCAGTTCATACCTTCTGGTCCACAGACCTTGCCAAGGTTTTTGTTATCTTGTGCACAGGACTGTAAAGTTACTTGTAGGATGATTGTGACTTGTAGGATGATTGTGACAGGACGTATTTGTAAGCCAGACTTAAACGTCAAGATATTTGTGTGGAGACAAGTTTGGTAAATAGTGGATCTGTTACTTCATCTATGGTAGCCTAGTGATTCATCGTGTGCCTTTTTCTCACCTTTTACTTTATACTATGTCGTTGGTTCCTTCATGTGCAGGAGGAGGCTGGAGGTTGCATTCTGATGTTAAACATTACATTTTAATGAAAACTGTTACAATCTTTAATCAGTTTTAGTTACCTGATTATTCAATTTCACATTTTTTTTCCTGGCTGCTACTGTTATTGCCATTTACTTGGCAGAGACAGGAAGAAGGTGACTGTTTCATCCAATTCATAACTTAGAAACTCATTCTGAGAAATAAAAAAAACATATGAAGATGAATTCCTGGGTTAACTGTATGGCCCTGACAACTATCTGTCTCTTTCAGGAAATGCTTAAATCTGTCTCTTTCAGGAAATGCTTAAAGAAAAAAATAAAGGCTGAAAATAATGTGGTTTAGACTTTTAGGATTTTTATTTTAGTTCTATCTGTCTTTGTGAATATAGAAGAGAAAGTTATTAATATAGATTAATTTGGCTGCCTCTTTATTAGTGCATTTGCGAAGTACTTAACAAAGCTTTCTCCTATGTCTATTTAGAGATTGGGTTATTTGGGGGTAGAGGCTTTGCCAAATGATGACTTGTGTTGGATATGTGCTCCTGTTACTTCATCCCTGCTAGAACTGAATTTCCAGGTATCTCCTCACCATCAATTTCCTTGTACTTGTCCATCTGGTATAAAAATCTCTTCCATCCCCTGTCAAGAGCCCAAAGCAGAGCAATTGAAACCCCAGCTCTGCTCTGCTGTGGCCACAGGGAGGCAGCTGCTGAACTAAGTCAGAGAGTATTCAAGTTCTCTCTGCCATGAGATGCAAGAAACTCTGAGTGACATCCACTGAGTAACTTCTGCCATTTCTCCTTCCTAAATGCAAGGCTGCCTGTCCCCGTCACTTCCTTTTGAACTAAGATGCTGTGCCAGTGTGGTTGTGAATAGTGCCTGGCGCCTGCTCAGTCTCTGTAAAGAGCTGCTTTAAAAACAGTATTTTGTTTGTTGCATTCATCTTTGACTACAGCAGTGACCTTGCTTATACCCCCATCTTCTTACAGCTGATTTTCAAAAATCTTTGATCTTCTTTGATACATCTGTTGGAGGAATGCTAGTCTGCAGACTCATGTGTAAGATGTACCAGTTGGCAGATGAAGATGTGGAGCAAGACTATGCTAACTTGTTCTTTTAATTCAGCGTTAATTGATTATCCTGAAGATTTTACAGCCTGGAGAGGCTTAGCAGGGTGGCAGGAACCATAGCCAATGTTTGTCCTCATGCCTTTTGTCCCTGCTTCCTACCCCAAAATATGCTTGATACTGACTTCTCTTTTCTAGTCTGCTGGTGTGGAGGCAGGCTGGGTTGAATTTATTCTTCTGTGATGAGATTAAAAATAATACCAACTTTTTCTGACTTAAGAGGGGAGATGGCAGAGCTGGGAGAATGGACTGTGCCTCTCTATCCCTTCATATAAACCAATAGGGGGTTTACTTTTTTCGTAGAAATGGACAAACAGTCAAAACTTCTAACTTTGGAAGCGACATTCAGATAAGTTGTTGTTTACGTGCAGGCAATTGGAAAAAGAAATAGAAAGGGAGAAAGGTTATGAGTAAACATCTGTGTGTCTTCTGCTCAGTCTTAATTTGGCAATAAGCTGAGCAGGTAAGAGTTCATTTTGCTGTAGCTGGAAAAAGTTGGTGTATCATATATACACTGTATACACAGAAAATGAAATGATATCATGCCTTCTCTGTTATACCATCTTGTGGTATGAGAAACTGTGTCTGTATCCGTTTTATGCTAATGAGATGATTAAAATCTGTGTTAAAGTTGTATACTGAAGTTCAATTCAGAAATACTTGCAATTAACACAGGAAAAAGTAAAATTCACATCTGGAAAGATAATGAGATACTTTTTGCATTAAAATATGCATGGATCATGGTTAACTTCCCGTGCTTTAAGAAGTTAAATTAGAATGCTAAGATTTGCACGAACTTGCTCTTGTTAAAGAGGATTAAATCTTATTAAGGAGTGGAAGGGTTTGTACTACTTTGGTTATTATTGTAGTTTTTTCTAAGCATTTTCAGTACACACCATGTGCTAGTTACAGATCTGTGAACCCAGATCAGAAGGCAGAACATGATCACCTCTGTTGTGGATGGTAAGTGTAAATGGCTTGCAGCCACTTCCCATGCTCAGTAAGAACCAAACACAAAGTATTTAAACATTCCTAAACTTTTTTAAAAATAATTATCCAAGTTTAATGAGAAGGTACAGAACTCTGTTGTCTCTACCAAATAATTATCATCTGGCCTTGGGTGGAATGAAATGGATATTAAGAAGTCATAATAAAGATGAAATAACAGGAAGAATCTTGCTAATTAGAATAGGTAAAGTTTATCGATATCCATTTATTTAGTGGAATTAAGTAGTCTTCTCTTTAGGTTAGTTAATAGTCCCATGTGTATGAGACTCCAAGCCTTTTTCATTGTGGTTTATTTAATTTCTTCTATTAACCTTCTGAACTTTGCTGTACGGATGAAGGGTATGGAGCTGTAGTCTGCTGGTTTTGCTGTATGTTGAGCAGTGGCACTATATTTAGATGATACACTCCTTTTTCTTCTCAGTGCTACAGGGAAAGACTTTGACCTTGCAGGAATTGTTTTCTGTCAGTAGTTAAGTGCCTTTTGTGTCTGGGTATTCACTTTTATTTGGGTACATTTAGTCAGAAATAAAACCGTGAACAAATTACTGAAATTTAATCTTTGCAGATGTGGTTCCCTTTTCAGTCCTTTGAATATTGTTCTAAAACCATCTGGTACCCCTAAATTCACATTTATGTGGTTGCTTTAGATCGAGTATTTTCTGTTAAGGCTATCTCTGATGCAGACTGTAGTCTTTGTGAAGATGATCTTGTTGAAACTCTTCACATTGCACCATTGACTATTTGGAGCGTAGACCCTAAGGCTCACACTGATGATTTTAACTCCTATTACACTATTGATCCCAGAAATCCAATGAAACTGCATAATACAGTTTTTTTCTAACTGTTTCCACCGATTATAATATCCATATTCGTAAACAAACTTCATGATGGAGCAGTTATTTTTTCTTAAGAGTCTCTCCCTATTCAAAAGTCTGAATCAAAACCAGCTTGTCATATTGACTAAGAGATAAATTTGATGTTGCCTGGTCCATCTCCCTATACAGACACATTTTGACACAGTGTATTTGAGTGCTAATAATGACATTAGAAGATGTTGGAAAAAGATCTAATTTGGCATGCAGAAGTGACTTTGCTGTCATCTCCTATTTTCTGCACAATTGACAGCAGATACTTGGGGCTGAATTTTTCTTTCAGGTCAGATTTCCAAGGCATGAGGCTGTCTGTTAGAAGCAGATAAGACCAAAACCAATACGGAAATACTTGTTGGAAGTGTCAGCAGTGCTGAGGATTTTAAAAGGGTGCTTCAGTTTTCTGTTTATGACATGACACAACAACGTGTATTTCACTAGCAATAAAATCCAACCAACAACCTCACGTCGGTTTTAAAAAATTTCTCACTGGGAAAATTTTGTAAGAGTATCTGGGAAGAATAAAAAATTTTTTCAACTAATGTATCTGTTTTGTCACACTCTCTAGCTAGTACAGTTTAATTTTTTTAAAAGAAATCAGAGTAGGTATAAATACCCTCATGATCCAAAATGCTTTCAAGCTCTCACTGTCAGACGAATTAAATTTATATCTGTACCTCATTTTTAGTGTGCAAGACACTCAAAAAGAGTATGAAAACATTATCTGAGGTAGAACCAAAATAATATACTTTCAAATATTTCCATAGATATTTCTTACACTGTTGGTTCTCAAACAG
Source organism: Rhagologus leucostigma (assembly GCA_013397725.1). NCBI lineage: Eukaryota > Metazoa > Chordata > Aves > Passeriformes > Rhagologus > Rhagologus leucostigma. The sequence goes on along the minus strand of VZTD01001331.1, from coordinate 1,324,666 downwards.
CCCGTTTCATAACCCACCTCCTCCTTTCAGCAAAAACAACTGGGCTACTTATACATTTCTTTTGGTGAATGTTACCATCTAAACTAACCCGGAAAAACTTCCCTCAAAGAGCACCTGTAAAGAACAACTCCTCCCTAAGTCTGCTCCTCTACAGCCATGCCAAGAGCAGCAGTGAAGCACCATAGTGTGACGATCTGAGTCCTCCTTTTTTGAAGCTTGTTGAGTGCTGAGGATACCAGGGCTCTACCAGCCTGTCAGGTCCATTGCTGATTAGCAGTTTTTTCTTTTTGCTGATGTCCTTTGCCTCCCCTTTCCAAAGAAGGTTGAACTTCCCAAAGTCGCAGCATCAGCCCGACAGCAGTGGGTTTTATTATGAAAGGTTTTATTTACTCTTGTGTGCAGAGGAAGGGTGAGCTAGAGTGAGCATTTTTGAAATTAGGTTTTCTAATTACATAAAAGTGTTGCATAAAAAAGCCCAGATACTGTTGTAACAAAAAACCCTGGTATGTCTGGCCTTGTCTGTCTGTCTGGGAATAGATGATACCGAAGAAATAGCAAAGAATGTTTCAAGAGTGTACGATTACTTCCCTGGTACATGTTATAAGGTCCCCTCACAAAGACTGTGGGAGGGGCTTGTAACTTGCTCAGGACTTCCTCAGCCAGAAGGACATCTTTACATGTAACAGCTTTTGATAAATTTTCTCCAGACATTTCCCCAAATTAGATAAATCTTTATCACTTAATTCCCCTAGCAGACAGTTCCCTCAGTTTAGTTATTCAGTGGATGGAGTGACATCTCTTGATATTACCAGTTTCTCTTTTTGGCCCTTGTTCTTGTGGGGGAAGAGATGGTGAGCAGTGATTTCTCTCTCACTGTCTCTGCCACCTGTCATTGAGTACATGTCTATCATAACCTCTCTTGTCTTTGCCCTGGCTGAGGCATTGTGATCTATCTCATTGTATTGCAGACAGAATTTGTTTCCTACCTTTTACCTTTCATCTTATACCTCCTATCTGAAGTCCATGGCAAAGTGGAAGTACACAAAAGAATTCAAGCAGCAGATATTACATTTTTATGCAGATGTGGTAAGATATTATGTTTCCTGTTCTCTGCTCCTTTCCTAATAGTTTCTAATATGACTTTTTGACTGCTGCAGAAATTTTGGAATAGTCCTGAGATTTTGACGATTCAGTTAGTCAGTATAACCCCAAAGCCTCTATTCTGATTGGTGACAATCAGCCAAACTACATCTCTCTCTCTCTCTCTCTCTCTCTGGAAAATCCTTTCCCTCTTCCTATGTCTCCTGCTGCATATGTATCACTTCATACTTTTTAAAAAATTTAATCTGATTTTGCATCTAGCACCCAGTTACTCAGTTTTGTAAATTTCTGTTGCAGTGTTTCATTGTTTTTAAGTTTTTTGGGGTTATAAGGAAAGGAATATTTCCAGTAAGCACTTTCTCATCCCTATTCATTCTATTTCTAGACTGTTTAGGAGATTTTTGTTTCACAAGCTGGAGCACAGATCCCCGAAAAAGTCCATCTGAAAGCAACCTGTAAATTGTGCTTCATCCTTGAAACCAAAGCAGCAGCACCTGTTGGTGCACCTCTGTCACGTGCCTCTTAAAAAGATGGCTTATAAATCAGATTTGCAACATTAGCAGAATTTGGAGGAAGCATGTGCTTAAATTGCACTGGCATGCCAGGTGTAAATTGTGCCCTGAAGTGTGAGGACAGGACCCTGCAGGAAGACACTTGGAGGGTGAGTTTCCACACTGAAAGATGCTGTAGGCACAGGATTAATGCTCTGGCCATATGGCAAGAAGTCTCTCAGCTGAAGGACATGGTTTGATTTGGTGTAAGAGATTAATTTCACAACTTGGTCTCATGACTGCAATCTGAAGAGTGACCAGTTGTGCAGTGGGCCAGATGCCACTGATGTTAGTTCAGCCTCTTAGTTGGGGAATCCATTGTGTGAAAATAGATCTTTGTTCTCTGGAAAAATATGCTTCTTTGAATTTCCCTATCTTTACTAATTGCTCTAATTAATTTTAATAGTTTATTATCAATCTTAATTCTTCAGTAAAATCTGTAATGAAAATACTCAAAAGGAATTCTGAAAGATTTGGAGTGGAATAGTGTTTTCACCATATGTTTGCAAGTGTGTCCCCAAAAATACAAGAATATATGTATTTTTATTTTTAAACGGAGCGGGAAAGGAGTGGGAATGTAAGAGAACTATAGTTTAATCTAGTGGACAGTTTTGCTTCTCAGTTCTTTCCCTGCCAGATCAGGCTTTGAAAAATAGTGAAACTATTTTGAGATTTTAATAAACAATCCAGGAAATTGGAAGTTTTCGTTTTTGACAGTTTCAAGATGAAGTGTTTTAACTTCAATATCAAAAATAATTTTTCATCTTTAAGCATCTTTTTAAAAGAGGCAGAAAGCAATTTCATGTGGAGATGACTGATCTTGATCATGGGTGATGTCATGTCCTGTTGGATTAACAGTGCAGGGAAAGTAGCTTGGCTACAGCTGAAGATACATTTGCTCTGTAAAAAATAGAAATTTTCTGGTTTGTTGTAATGAAATATGTTTCCTAATTATCTAAGAGTGGTAAGGAAATAAAAGGAAAAATTTTATATGGAGTTTAACAGAATCTGGATTATCTGTTCTGCAAGTTGCTGACCACGTAACGAGTGGAGCATTTCTCCCAGCAGGAAGGATGAGAGTACTTGCCCCTCTGTGCTGGTCAGTAGACCTCAGCCCCAGATTAGATTACCTCTGACTGATGACAGTTTTAAAATATGAGATCTGAAGCTGACTTATGCATAATATGCATATTAATTTTTATCCATCTCTAGGTAATAGTGTTATGAGTTTTCTTTCCAAAAAATGCATTTTTTTAATGAATTGTGAACAAGTGACACCATGGTAGTGGTGGATGTAGAACCAGCTGCAAGAGCAATTCCCTATACGAATGTCTAGTGAAATAGAAAATAGACAGGAAATAAATATTTACCCTTTAGTGGTAAAATTATGGGAGCACTGAAGTGTGTTTTTTACTGGGCCAGTATTTTGAGCTGGTAAACGATTATCATCTACTAAAATGGCACCAATAGATCAAAGATCAAAAAGCTAATGCCATGCTGGGATATCATTTTACAACAATATATTTCGAGTATATTATTAGGGCAGAAAGCATAAGCATGTTGAATATTTCTTCATTTGGTGGTAAAGAATAAAAATAGTTTAGAAATAATTTTCTCATAAACATGGAGTATGTGATCAGGCTACTCCCTGAATGGTTAAAATGAAGTGCACGGGTTACAGCGAAGATGAGATAGTAAATTGTGTGAATTATTCTTTCAGTTTATTTTTGTTTGTAATAAAACTTAATTTCTTTTGCAAGCATATATTTACAGGCTTTTTTGCTACTGTTACCTTGCTTGTAATAAATTTTGCACCGTGCTGTGTAAAGCAAGTAGCACGATAGCCAATGATCAGGCTTGCAGTAATAATAAATACTGTAATAATCGTTCTATAACTATTCACAGGACTGTGGTGAGCTGAGGCTACGCCTCTGTGTGTTCAGGCTAGTCTCAGTCAAGCTCCCAGAGTCTCCAGGAAGAACAGCCAGTTCCAAAGCCTGGTTATTCAGCATACTGAACAACAGCCTCTAAATTGTTGGTTGGTTTAAAGTGGCGTGTGTTGTGGCTGGGACCTTCCTTGTCTTCACCAGACAACCCCACCTGGCCTGCCCTGTCCCTCACCTGTGCCTGTGAATTGGCATCACTGTTCCACTGCCGCTGCTCAGGAAGCAACGTGGCCTCTTTGCTTCTCCCTGGGTTGCCTCTTACCGGCTAAATAGCTGAGCTTAACAGCAGGGGCTGGTGCCAGTGCTCCACAGCAAAGTTTCATCTGCCCTGGGACTTGTTCAAGGTTAGTCTTCTGCCTGTCACTGGGGCACTTGCCTTGTTAAGTAGAGGGAACATATTGTCACAGTTCTTTGCTTTCAGCTGTGGTTCCCTTTCCCCCTTTTTCCCCATTTCCTCTTTCCTTTTCTTTCCCTTTTCCCGCCATTTCAGTGAGCAGTCAAAACCAATATAACATCCTATGTTTAACTAGCTGCGTGGAAATGTATTTTACATTTGAGTATATCTGCTTGAAAAGGACTCTCCTCTGCTTTCTTTGCAGTTAAACTTAGAAAAGTTTCTTAAGGTAAGTGAAGCATGAGTCCAGATGAGTTAAACGGACTTTATTTCTGATCACTGTGTGATCAATCCTGTGTTTAGGGTGCTTGTGCAATATCTTAGTGTTCCTCAAGTTACATTCATCTCTTGCCAAGCAAGGTGTTGGAGGACATGCTTTTTCTAATACAGTATGCTGTGTTCAGTTCCAGTGGTCCTTAAAGCCCCTTAGGTTGCTGCTAGGTTGCAGCACCCGGGAAAGAGAAGGCTGCAAGAAGAAAAAGATGAGCCACAGTATTTTTGTGGGATAGGTATCCTCAAACTGAGGGTCATGTGAGCTCCCTGACAAGTCCTGGGATATTATATATGTGTTTCAGCATCAAGCTAGCTGGGCAAAACTTGTTCATGCATGGTCCCACTTATGCCCTTGCCCCTCTCCACTGCCTTAGAATAGGACCTGCCCAAGGGCTGCACATCCAGTGCCTCCAGCACCGGACACAGGTGGGAGCCAGGTGGGTTCAGTGCTGCCCTGCCCCTGGGGAACTGAAGTCACTGCTAGTGTTCTGTAAGAGTGGAAGGCCTTGGATGCTTCCCCTCTTCTACGTCTTCCCTCTCTTTCCTTTCTGCACATTACATGCTCCTATGTGGGAAATGCTGGGGAGGTTTGAAGGGTCTAGGTTCTGCTTTCATGAAGATGTATTGAAAAGTTGTGACAAAGCTGTATTGCTTGGATGTTCCTGTGTAACCTGTGAAAGTTTCGATGGGAACTCACTGCTGGCCTTTGTATTTTGATGTGTAGATGCTTATTATGTGGATGCCCTAAACTTTCTGTCTATAATAAGACAATTAATTCTTCTGATATTTTGTTTTTTACAAGACTATTATGACTTGAACTTCTTTTCTCATGACTCATGAGAATGGCAATTGGTAACCCACTAATATTTCTGCCCACAAGGGTTCGTAATTTTAGAAGTAATCACTTTGTGGCTGATGTAAATTTTGTAATGAGAAATACTAGATTTATGACTGCAGGATTTCTCACAGACTGTTTTATTGCTTAGAGGAATTGCTTTCTCTGTTGGGAAAATCCATCATTAGATGTCTGCCTCAAATGTTTTGTGGGTGGTTTATGCTTTGAGAATGCTAATGCAATCATTGAAACAATAATGATGATTTGAGATAGTATAATTGTTCCCCTTTCCTTCACTCCAGACACAGAATGAGCTGCAAGTGCAGCTAGGTGTGGGTTTGTGAGCCGGAAGTTGTCGGGATCCGGGGGGTGTTCTGGTGGGATGCTATGACCTCCCCGAACCGACTTCAACAGAAAGTTGCTCAGCAGCCACTGCATTCACACAGAGACACACACAAGCACCGGCCAGCTTCTTCGACAAGCCGACGGCAAGGAGGCAGGAAGGGTCTTTGTGTGGAATTCCACGGCACAGGTTTATTTAAGCCCCATGCTGAAGGGGACCAAGCACCAAAGACCTTGGGGGATGGAGGTTTTCAGTTCATATACGGGTGCGAGGAAAGCATCGGGGCAGGGCCGGTACATAGGGGGGATTAGGGTACAGGAGCCACTGGGAAAATCTGAGTGAGTGGCAGGGAACAAGGTCCAATGGGAGAGTGGGGAAGGGAGAACTTTCTAAAGAAGGAGCAGATAGGGTATAAGGGGGCAGGGAGGCCAGCTGGGGAAGCAGAACTGGGATACATTTGTGTAATGAAACAGCATCCTAGGAAAGGTCTTTTTAGTTCGCCCTAACTTGGAGAGGATTTCTATCCCTTGTATTATGGGTCACTGGCCCCCACAGGAAGTGAGTAATTTCAGTGTCTGGTTGTTGGGTTCTTGCCCCACCTTTCAGGTTTATTCCACTTTCCTGGAATAGGTAACTGATTTCTGTACATACTAGCTGAGAAAGGTTGTTTGGAAGAGTGCAGGATTTATCACAGTGATGATTACAATTGATTTTGAGGAAAGTCTTTACTGATGCGTTTTTACATGGAACCTCTCTAGGTAAAAATACTGCCTGCCTGTAGGACTGATGTCCTCAGGCTAAAGAGAGTGACTCTTTGCAGGTCCAAATGAAGCTCGGGCCTCAAAGATGTGAATTTCCCAGACCTGCTGGAATTGAGATGTTTCTGGGCATGCCTGTTGGATGTGGAAATTTTGGAACATCCTTAACTTTTGTGATGAAAACCTTAGCATTCCCAGGGCTAGTTGATGCAGGTTGTGAGGATTAAAGTTCTGTTTTGAAATATAAAATATGGGTACCTAAGACTGAAATGTGTCGTGGATCTGTGGCCGAGGTTTGCTGTAGGCACGTGCGCTCCAGGGATGTGTTGAAGCAGCTCTGGACAGCGTGGCTCAGCTGTGTGGTGCCGGGCAGTGGGCACTGGCTGGGGGCTCTGCAGCTCCTCAGGCTCTTCTGAACACTGCTGGGGGAGCCTGGCAGAAGGGTACTTGGCTTATCAGCTCTTTCTGTTCCTCCCATGTAATGATGAACTAGTCCAGCCTGGGGGTGAGCACTAGGCAATAACTGCATGAACGTGATTCTTATTGCAGCTAAGAAGTTGCTCTTATGTACAGTTTTATTTTCTGTTTATTTGCTCTTCCACTGTGAGTGGAGTATGTGTATGCTTTTGTATTTAGGTGAAGGGAACTTCTAAGCTTTCTATTCTAATTTAGTATCGTTTTGCCAGCTCTATGCCAATAGCACATCTCAGCAGAGAAACTGCTTCAGTCAGCAAGGTCTTTCCTTCATGGGCCTGTGTCTATAAAAAGAAACAGAAAAGAGAGAGTGATCTTAGAAACATCATGCTTTGAAGCACACCATGTAACCTCTAGTGCCTTAATTTCTCAAATATATTTTGCTACATGTACTCTAGCTATGCTAAAGGCATCTGTTTCCTGGAGAGTGGACAGCAGGGTAGAGGAGAAGGTGGGAACCTATTTCTGAGTCACTCATCTATTCCCTTTGCATCCTGCTATATCTCCTTTTGCCCCAATGCCTGGTTTTAAGGACCCAACTGAAGCCCTTGTGTGACTTCACTGCTTCTGTGAAGCTGCATTGTTGCATGGATTAGCATTTCTTTTCATTTTCTACTTTCTGTGTGCAATAGGTGTGTTCTGGGTGGAAACATGCTACCAGAGAATCACCTGTGATGTATTGGAGTTTCAAATCTTTGTCTGATTTAGCGTATTTTTGCTTTTTAATGTCATTCATTTCTGCACTGCTGATCTTATTCTGTATTGAAACAGCACATTTGTGCATGATTCAAGTTCGTTTCTGGAAACCAGTTTCAATAACTTTCATTTATTTGAACTATTAAAATAGTTTAAAATACAGAGAACAGTACCACTCTCGCTTTCTATTTAAATTGCTGCTCTAACCATTGAAATAGCCTTGAAATAAAGTATCTTGGGTTCTGCTTGACCTGATTCAATGTAACACTTAAAAAGTAGAATTACTGAAAAGATAGTCAGATGCATTCCCTATTTGGCTCAGGCTATTGAAATGGGAAGGGTATGAGTTTGCCACAGCTATTAATATGATATTAATCCAGGGTATATTATGTATTGCTTTAATGTCTTATCGGGAGGACTGGATATCCTTTTGTAATGTGTTCTTTTGCTTTTTCTATATGCTGATATTTTTTAGATGAGCCATTGCTCAATATGTAAAGTCTAAATGGCTCTTCTTACACGGTCAAGTATGATGTTATTGAATGCCTTACAAAGAGGCTGTATCCTCTGCACATTAAGATTGAGTCTGGTGCTTATTACAAAATCCAGACTTTTCAGATGCTAAATATGTACTCTATCTTACAAGCTAAAAATGGTAGACTCCTGACAGTTTTGGGCTGTTGAGACTAAATGACTCTCTTATGTCCATCTTTCTCTTTTTGTCCTTATGGTTTCTGTGTTAGGCCTTAGTTCTTAGCAATATTAAATATCTCTGTGGATCCAGATGGCTAGAAAGTAGTAATGCCTTTACAGTCTCTATTTTCTGAATCAGGGCTCTCGTTATTTTGACTTTTCCTATGGAATATCACTGTAAAAATATTAGATCTTAACATGGTGAGAGCTTATTTTGTGTCTTCGATTTGCTATAGAAGCTTTCATTGGTTATTTTTAGGTTGTTAAGATGTGTACTATAGCTTAATGGGGCTTAAGTTTGTTCTACCATTCTTATTTGTAGGTGGGTTTTCAGATGCACAAAGGAAAGTTTTTAAATCATCTATGTGTACAGTTGCTTCCATGCTATCTCCTTGCTTCCATGTAAGTAAGTAGTTCAAGAATTTCTTGGTTCATTTCTCCTCTTCTGATGAGAATCTCATTTAAAAATTGCATGAAAACCAAAGAATTAAACTCTCTTGTCTGCTTTTATGAATAGTCTGTCTCTTTCTGTCCTCTAATTTATTATTAATTTATTTTTAAAAGAAGTTATTCTGTGCCTGGTTTATCAATTTGTTGGCAGTGTTGATAAGAACTTTATTTCCATGGCCTAGTCTCTCTGAGATAATTAAAATTAAAAAGTTCCACTCCTGTTTCCTGCACTCACTTCCTTCAGTTCATTCATTGGCAGCAGAGGCACAGTCCAGTCCTTCATCCTGCCCAGTGTTCAGCTTCCCATTCATCAAGATTAATAATAATCAGAGAGCACGCACATGGAGGGGAGGTATTGATTGTCATTAAAATGTTGGATTATATCTTAAGGAGTCTAGTTTTTCTCCTTGCTGTCACAGCACCTAATTGAATTTGGATGGATAAAACTATTTCTAGGCTACATCTGATGCATGATGGTGCTCCAGAGCCCTTACTTGTTTAAACATATAAGCCCTTTGAAATAGGGAACACTAAAAAAAGTTAGTGGGTGAAAAGAAAAATGATCTTATTTTGGAAGGAATGCAGATACCCTTTAAAAAAAAAAGAAAGGAAAAAAAAAGGAAAAAGCTAATAAATATGGGTAGTGAAACTATTCATAAAAGATTCTAAAAGAAGTCATGAAAAGCAAACCTCCTAATTTTATTTTGGTTAGGTTATTCATAAAATTGACTGCATAGCTATCTATGTGAACTTGCTGAAAAAAACGAGAACTCCTTAAACCTTTCTGTACGCTGCTCCTTTTCCATAAATTTTGTGGCTTCTGCATATGTGGGGGAAAATATTCATTTGATCCACATCTCAATTCATTCACTAATTCCAGAATGAAGATGAAAAACTTACTTGTATCTGAATAGGAAAAAAAATAGTTCTATCATAGTGTAGGAAAACTTGGTGGAGCCACCACTAAGAAGACATAAACGATGTGTAATAGATGCATTTTAATACAAAAATAAAAGAATGAAAAGAATATTATGTACCTTTCAGGTTTGGGTAGTAGCCTTTTCCGGGAATTGCTAATTATGTTGCAGTGATTGTTAATAATGCAAGTTTATTATTGGTACATTAGTACATTTTTAATTGTATCCATACAAGTAGGAAATGGGTACAGAGTTCTCAGAACTGGCAGACACAAAATTGAAGCTGTGTTGTGAAATGAAATAAGGCTTCAATTCAGCCTACAAGTTAAATTGCTTTTGAAAAAGTAGTCAGCCAAAGCATGGACTTATTTCATGAATAAACTGGATCTTATGTTGACAGTCCTGTTCAAAATTATTTTAAGAACACTGCAAAACCTTCTTCCTTTGTGCAAAAGGTGAGAATAAATATGCATCCAAAAGTAAACCAAATTTAAGATATATTAGGAAAAAAAAGTAGTCAGATTTTTAATGACCCCAGCTGCAGTTGTTTGAAGACCCTTCTCCCCGGTATGGGCTTTGTATCCCCTGTTAGCACATGCAGCTTCCAGCTCTTCCTTGTACAGGCAGCAGCTAAGGCCTCTCCATTGCACTTATCACATTTCCTCATTTAAAGATTAGTGTGTAATAGGTGGGCAGAAACACATTACAGCATTAAATCTGCATGTGCTCTCTTACTTTGAAACTGATGAAAAATTAGAAAAAAGACCCCAAACCAACACAAACCCAACAAAACAACCCACTAGCAAATGAATGTTTGGTGACTCCTTTGCTTTCCATCTTCAAAGAGAAGATTTCAGCCACATGCCAGTGGTTGTGTGAGGATTGCAGAGCACACCTGGGGAATGAAAATCAGATCTCTTGTCTAAGCCAGGTTGTCCTTTCTTCTTTTGAAATGGACCTGCATATACCTATTAGTTAGGATACTTTCAGTAATTGTTACAGGTAAAATACTTATCTATTTTCCTATCAGCCACCTCTCTCTTTGCTAGTACTCACTTGGACAAGGTGGATTCTCTTTCTTCATTAATTACTGTAGGTGCTGAGTCAGGGAGCAGAGTCTTGTGGAGGTAGAGAGGAGCAGGCGAAAGTTGTGGAACACAAGTTTACAAGTTTGGCCTGAGGCAGACATGTTTCTTGATGCACAGGTGTCAATGTTTCTTGTCCCTTTTCCAGTTTGCACATCTTTGTCTCCTTTGCCACACTCTCCACAGTCTTAAGAAGGAGGCTGGACAGCAGAGATCTTTAACATAACAGGCATATTTCTCAAAGGCAGCAGTTGAAATGATCTGACACTGAATATGTTTAAGGCTAAATTGTGCATATTTATCCTTAGTTGAAAGGGATCATTAGATTATGCCTATGCTCATATGAAATCGATAGTAACATGTGCAATGAGCCTGTCCTCTCTTTTATGGCATTACAGACTCGAGTATTTTTACACATAAATAGGGCAAGATATGAAACAGAGTGCATACTACTTTGAGCTGGGAGACATAGACCATAAATCAGGATATGTGTGCATAATTACAAGGTATCAGAACAAGTCCCAAGGGTATTTTTAGCACTGTAAAATGTTGGATAGACCTGCTTTCCTGCAGAACACTATCCTTCTAATTTCTTCACTCCTAGGTACCAGACAGTTTTGTTGGCCAGATTACTTGATATGGTAGCAGTGTGACAAATGGCAACTGCAAGAGTTTATTGTGTTTTAATTGCACAATCAGAGTTTAAAACTTCTTCTGATTAAATTGTGCAAAGGCTCTGAACTAATTTTCTGAAAATGTCTCCAGAGTTAAACACTTTCTTAGCTAACATTTGGATGTGAAAGTCAGAGGCTTGTTTTTTTTGTACTGATGTGCAATATTTTGGGAAGATAGAATCACGGAATCATTAGGTTGGAGAAGTCCTCTAAGGTCCAGCCATTAACCCAGCACTGCCAAGACCACCACTAAACCATGTCCCTAAGGGCTTATATCTACACATCTTTGAAATTCCTCCAGGGATGGTGACACAACCACTTCCTTGGACAGCCTGTTCCAGCGCTTGAAAATCCTTTCAGTGAAGACATTTTTCCTAGTAGACAATCTAATCCTCACCTGGTGCAACTTGAGGCATTTTCTCTCATTCCGTTGCTTGTTACCTGTGACTGGCCCCCACCTTGCTGCAGCTTCTTTTCGGGTAGTTTTAGAGAGTGATAAGGTCTGCCTCAGCCTCCTTTCCTCCAGACTGAACAGCCTCAGCTCCCTCAGCTGTAAATTCTTGGCTGCCACTTCAGGATCTACTTGAAAGCCATCAGTGAATACCTGGTGCTCAGAATCTCTGAGTGACATGGGCTGTTTAACACAGGCAGTGTCTTGGGCAAAATTCTCATTTTGATGCATGTAAAACTACAGCAACAAAAACAAACAAAAAAATGAGGGAGGAGTGAGATGAATAGAAATGTCCCATCTGTTTGTATTGTCCACTTGAGCTGCCATTGTCTGAGGTGACAGGAAGGAGGAGGATGGAAAACAAACCACCACTGAAATGAAAAAGCAGAGGAGAAGTATCTCAGTGGTAAGAAAAGCCGTGCTTTTTTCTTTTTCACATAGTGGAAGCTTCTGTGCAGCCTGAGAGTGTGTATTCCCATTGCAGCAGAGTTCAGGCTTAAGAGTTTAGTTGGAGCTGTTACATGATTATTGTTCCTAAGAGCGGATTTTAACCCTGCAGTTTAGTCAGCATTGATGCTTACATCCAAACAGAAGAGGGGGTTGTTTATATATTTTTTTTCTGCATTACCTGGCACTAAATTTCTAACTCGGCCCCCAATGTAATGAATCCAGATTCAGTTCTCCCTGACTTGTTCAACTGTGTATTTTAAGTCCTGTGCGATCCCGTGTACTATCCTACGTTTGTACAAAGCTAAAGCAGTATTCTTATAAGACCTTAAAAAATCAGTTATCCCATGTAATTTCATAAGAGACCTACAAGATTCCTTGAGCTGTCCTGTGTGTCATTCCTGTCTCGGTGTAAAAAGAAGCACCTTGGATGGCAGGATGGGTGCAGCAGGTGCAGTGGTAAGAGGGGATGGAAGAACAGAGCTACCAAGCTGTCTTCTTTTTCCTTAAGGAAGATAGGAGAGGGACATGTGAGATAAGAGGTATGAGAGACCTTACCCATTTCATGGAAGACGGTCTAGATGAAAAAATTCTGTCATGCTTTTGCAATGAAACTCTCCACTGCTACTCTAACACCTGTAATCTTCTCAGTGAGTTTCTGAATATGAATTACTTGTCATCCTTTTTTTAAAATGCTTTTTTCCTAAAAGTGATAATAGAAATGTCCTTTAATGTGTTTCTAAGGTTCAAAAGGAAAGACCTTTGCACTGATCTAACTTTCTGAAAGCCCCTTATTCTGATATACTTCTACCTTTTGTGCAGCAACTAGCTGTCATTTAGCTTGATTTAGCTAATTTACTCGTATCAATTAATTGGATAACAAGCCATAGGCAGGCTTTCAGTATCTGGAAACTATTACCTTCATTTTACCATTTACTGCAGGAGAAAATGGAATATAGAACTTCCCCAAATGTTCTAAAAACGTGTGTCTATTTTAATAAAATTAAATTGCCACAACGTTATTTGTCTTTGCTGTTCTATATTATCTTCAAATCAATTTTTACATTGTTCTTCACTTATTTGTACTGCATAAGGATGTTCTCATGTCCTAAAATGGTGAGATCACTCATGATGCCTGAACATCTGCACCTGTTGCTTAAATTTTGTAGCTTGCACTAGTAGCTCTGTGGGTGATATGTGGTAGATAATTTCAAACTAAACTGATAATCATAAAGCTGGTTTGCTGTCATTTCATTCCTTGATCTAATAGATAAAAGAAGTCAAACTCATGATATTCTGTTTACTGCTACGGATGGCTGGGTAATTTCCATTTTTTGTGGCTTGGTAAAGTATTTGTAACACGGCCTAAAATATTCTGAGATTAAAGGTGCTACACCAACTAAAGGGTACATTAAGCAATATGTGTTCTTAAACACAGACCTTATCCAGCACTTAGAAATAAATGCTAAGAAAATACTTTGCAAAGGTATTAAACATTTAACAGCCTTAAAAATATATCTTTAACAACCTTAAAAAATAGACTTTCAGCTTACTTTTATGCAATGGTAATCTTATTCTTCAGATTTTCACATATACTGATAATAACATCAGAACACCTTTAAAATTCACCGTATGAAGTATTTGGGGAATCTTTTTATTAAGTCTGGTACTTGTAGTTTTATTATTGGTTAGAATTATTACTATCTGACTTGTACCTGCCTTTTCTTTATGCTCCCACCTAGGTATATCAGTCAGTTTATTCATATTAAACCCTACTGATTTTGACAAGATAGAGCTTTCAGCAGCAGTCCAGGGTCTCCTGATTTTTCACACTGTGGATGGACTTCCAAGGTGACTGGAGTTCAAGTCCTTTGCATCTTAGAGATACCTCCTCTGTGAGCAGATGATGTCAAAATGTATGTGTCACTTTATCTACTGTGATTAATTTCTGTGGGTTTGAAATATCACACTTCCTATGCAGAAGGGCTGGATCTGTAACTTTCGTGTTTGTCCTCATGACAGGTCTGTTTTTAATATACAGTTCAAATGTATGCCTAGAGCAAACAAACATACTAAAGAACTCACACATCTAAAGAGGGTGAGGTTTTTTCCATATTTGTGTTATTCTTATTTGTTTCAAACCATGCCTATCGTATGTGTTCTTATCGGGAAAAGCGTAGTGGTGAGAAATTTTACATTAGGCCTAAGATAGACCTTGAATATTAAGAGTGAATCTTTTCAGGTTTTAATATGCATTAATACGCATTTTCCAACAATTAGTTGAAACTCTAAAAGTGCATTTTGTGATGGCCTGCAGCATATTCGTGAGGGCTCGTTACCTTGTCAAAGCTGGTAAGATACGGACCCTGCAGTAGTGATGTTGTTCAGTGAGTTAATATGGAGTTAGATTTTTTTGCATGGTGCTAGGAGGGAAATGCCATGGTAGATACCGATGGAGATGAAAATGCAAGACCCTGGTTCTAAATTTGTTTTGGACAAATTGAATTTGTTGCTCTTCAGCTTTCCTTCTGAAAACTCTCTTGTGACTTTATTGTCCGCTGAAGTGTTTATTGGCCGAGAAGTGTGTGCATTTTAGTAATGGATATAGTGATCCTGGTGAACACTTTGGGGCTTTTGTGATGCAATATGCTGTGTAAGTGTTTGTGTTGTTTTATTGAGGGAGTGGGCAGAAGCTTATTTAAATAAAAAGTAGAGTAAAACCCACACAGTTTCAGCAGCCATTAGTTTCATTAAAGCTAGTACAAAGATAAGAGTTAAATGATTTGTGGATATGTACAAAAGTCTTAAAAGTAAAAAAGCAACACAGAATTCAATGCCATTATTGCTGGGAGAAGTGCCAGCATTCTCATTATTTTTAATGACTTCCAAACTGGGCCCTTAGTGACTGATGAGGTAAGCAGTTTCAGATGGGAAATGTGATATATTCAGTATTGGAATGTGCTGAATGCCCTCAGTTGTTAGGGGCCGTGGCTGTGCTCAGGCTACTGTGAGAGGCAGCAGACAAATTGTAGGTTGAAGGTTACTTCTTTAGAAAGAGAAAAATGAAATTTTTTCTAGGTTGCTGAATAAAATAGAACAATCTAGATGATAAAAATTGTATGTAATGACACTGCTCATGAAAAAACATTGATCACTGAAGAAAGGTAGATACTAGAGAAAACAACTGTAGCTCTTTGGATTCATCCCAATATTAAAAAAAAAAAAGCACCAAACAAAACCTTCAGTAACTGTTTCTGTTTATTAAAAAAGATACGCATCTTACAAAGATATGGAAGTGGTTAATAACGAAGTGACTGCTGTGAGAGGCACTTAGCTCAGAAGCGGGTGGCCTGCGGTTCCTATGTGCCCGATGTCCCCCTTCTGCACTGCTGGATGTGCTGGAGAGCTGTGTCCCTCAGAAATCCCACCAGCACTCATCTTGTCTCCTGGGAGGGAGGCAGTGCTTTGGTGTCTCCGCCTGTATAGGAGGGAGTTTGCAGAAGTAGCTTCTCCAAGAAGGAAGGATCCCAGTCGGAAACAGCCCTGACTGCCCGCGGAGCTGCCTGGCTCCCTGGGCATTAAGCAGGACGTGAGAGTCAGGAGTACTGAACAGTAAATCTGGGAGACTGCAAATGCTGGAAGTGTTTCAATGGTAAAAAAAAAAGACTTCTTCAGAACCTGGGCTCCTTTTTTTCGCTCTGGCACGTATTTTCTGTACATAGAACAGGAGGCTGGGCAGCTCCTTGTCCCCATCTGCCCCAGGCTGACCTGCTGGCTAGCCTGGGGGCAAGGCATCCCTTATCAGCCCTTCTGGCTGGGTGTACCTGCAGAGCAATGGTTCCTATTGTGCCAAATATGTTAAAAATTAAAATATTTTCAGTTTTTTAAAGTTGCCTATTGGGATTTCAGGCAATGGAAAATACTGCTTAGTGCAGAGCAGGGAAGTTGTATAGTGCCACTCATGTGATGATGAAATGTCTGCTTTGGAAGTTAAAATTACTGGAAAGATGACCCAGCGATAGCACACAAACCCACAAATTTGGCAAATTTAAAGTAAACACAAAGCAGTGGTTTTTTCTTTTCTTTTTTTTTAATTTTTAAATGATGGAGCTTGCTGCGATGTGATACTTTGAAAGCTAAAAATATAGCTAGTTTGAAAAGATACTGGATAATTTCATAGAATATTGGTCAACTGATGACTATTAAAAAAAGAAAAGCTGACAGGCAGCCCCTATCTTAGGAAACCCATAAATCACTGGCTGCTGGAATTTCAAGAAATAAATCAGAGGAAGGCTCATGCTCTGCGCCTCTCTTCTGGTCACTCCATTACTGATCACCACAGAAATGGGGCACAATGGTGACCTCACCCCAGAGCCAATGCTGTATGCCTGCTCCTGTGTCCAAAGGTTATTTGCAGGGTCAAATGTAGATGTGAGAAGTTATTATTGTCTCATTTATATTTCAGCTGGGAGCCTTGCAGTCATCATCCAAGCCATTTGTGCCGTGGTGGTCCTGCCTGTTTTCAGGCACCCCATATGTGGTCCCAGGCCAGAGAAGGTGAAGAGCATCTCTCAGCAGTCTAAGTAGCCTCTGCGGCTGAGCCACTGCACATGGAGTTGCAGCCAGTGGAAATTCAGGCGAGCACTCTACTGTATAAATTTTCACTGCCCTCGAGTATAAGTTACTCTACACACATAATAATATCCATAATTAAAATGCTCCCTTGAAGTAAATAATTAAATGAGGATTATAGTTATGAGCCACAAAGTGACACAGGTGACAGGCTTACCTTAAGCAGGACAATGAAACTGTAAATTAAAATTAAACTTCTCCACGTAAGTAAAATATTGTTTAAGGTAATTATCCAAGAGTAATAGCTTAGGTCTGTATACTGTATGAATAAATCCTAGAGATCTTTAGAAAACAGACTTTCTACCCTGTTTTTTTTGTATCTGTATTTAAAAAAAATATCCTAGTTTAAATGAGAAAAAAGCCCAAAGTACATTTGCAATGTACTTTGGCAAAATTGATGTTTTATTGGAGAAGTTTGGTTTAAGTGACATTTTTCCTTAGCAAATGCTTTTGGTTTTTTTTTTTGTTTTTTTTTGATGTAGTGCAGATATTGAGTCCTGTGGGAGTATTTGCTGGAGAGATGCTTCTATGCCTGAGCAAAGCTTGGTTAGAAAGAGAATGTACCATCAATGTTAGAAAGAGAAAGTTACAGCTTCTCACTTACAGGATGCGCAATAATTAATTCTTGTTATTAGTACCTTTGTGCAAGCTCAGAGATTATTTAGTACCAAATTACTGAATTCACTGTATTTCATGTTTTTAAAAAGATAGTTTGTGTGAGTTAAAAGACAAGTTTTATTTTATTCTGTTTTAACAGAATTAATTTATTCTCTAGGTACCAAGTTATCCTAGATCTTGACAGTCCCTAAATCAAGGAGTTAGGAGCTGCACAAAATGTTCTCTAGATAGCACAAACATGTTTTTGCTCTTTATTTTTTTTTTTTTAGCAGATCAGTGTTGTAGAAAATACTAGTAGTAAACAAAATTTTGGAAAAAAGCCCCTGGTGTCCTAGTTCAAATTCAAAAAACTTTTCCTGAAAAAAAAAAGTCATGATTTTTTGGGAAAAAGAAAATATTTTTTTTCCCAAGAAAATGGTGTTTGAAAAACACTGTAACTTAATATTACTAGAAGTCCAAAAATAGGGTTTTTTAATAAAAATAGTGAATAGAATTAAGTATAGATTAGCTTTAGGCGAAGTAGATTTTTAAAAATAAATGTCAGGATTTCTGGAGGCAATCTCAGAAGCTTTGAGCACCTTTCGTACTAACTTCAGTGCCCCTTTTGGAGTTACAGGTATTTTGGCTTTGTTCGAGGGAGTGAGGCAGCAGCCGTTGCACGCGCAGTTAGGGCTGCTCTGGTGTGTTAACGGCAGGATTTTCCAAATCCTTACCGCTGGTGGTCCCTCCTTACACAAGCAGTCTGACTTCGTTCATCCGGTTGCTTTTGTGAGTCAGAAGGTTCTGAGCATGTGAAGGGTCCTCCTGTCCTCAGCAGGTTCCTGGCAGGTCACCCCGCTCCTGCCACTGCACAGCCCGGCCGCGCTGCGCCGTGCCTTCTGGGGAGGGAAGCACTGCTGGGGCTGGCTGCTATCTCAGCTGCTTTGCTGGTGTTATTTAGCGCAAAAGTAGGATAATTACGTTATCTAATGCTTTTGTTATGATATAATTTGTTATGATATGCTACGCTTGCACAGAGTTGGATTTTTACTAAAAGTTTTATTCAAGTAAATAATCAGAAATTCTGATTAAAAAATCAAGATTAGGCTCTGAATAGAGTATTTCTGTATCTTTTGTTAATCTCACAATTTAAACCATGCCAGCCTGCTAAAGCAGAGCATCAAAATGCCTCAAAATATTTTAATACTTTTCATTTTTTACTGAGTCATTTTATACTATAATTTTTAAACTCTGCTTCTAATGTTATGTTTTAGCCAATTTATTAAGAGAAACAAGAAACTAATTTTGACATATTTGTTACTCTCAATTCAGGGAGAAAGGAACAGTTCTTTCTTTGGTGTATGATCTTAAAGCTGGAACAATTTAAATCACTTTTTAGATATTGTACTCCGTTTAGTAAAATATTTAGTGCCATTATGATAGTGTAAACCATTAGACTGCAATTACACTAGCACAGCACAGAGCCTAATAGTTCTGTTGGAACACAACAGTGATGCATGATTGCTCCATTAGGATTGGAAGTCTTGAAGCACTAAGGTTATTAAAAAAAATGAATCATGGTTACAGTCTTGATTTTGTTAGATTGTAATAAAAATATCTTATTTATGGATGTAACTACTACTGTGTCAGCCTCTTAATGAAGTATTAAAAAAACCTGCAAGAACTAGTAAGGATTCTTTGGATTATGATTATGAAGTTTTTTTGCCTTGCTGCAGCTGCAGCTGGAAATCCAGAACCTCATCTGTATTTTCCCAGAAGTGTTTCATAGGCAGGTTGTACTGTGGTGTGTTTTCAGGATTGAAATGAGACTGTTTTTACGGATATTTATGAGAGCAGTGTTTTAAAGACTGTGAAAAAGTTCAAGTCATGCTATTGGCTAAACATTCATTTTCAAAAATGCGCAAATGTGCAGCCAGTATACTCACATAACTTCAAAGACAAGTATCGATGAAAGGTAGGAGGAAGCATTTTCTTTTTGCTACCTTGCTTAGCTTGGAAGGCATTTAGTAAGAGGGTTTATATACACAACTAGGTTTTCACAGCAACAGGGGAATAAGAAGCATTTTGAAAATAAAAAGGAGATAGTAAAAATTTTTAAAATGAGATCAAGTACTGAAGAGCTGCATTAACACTGGTAGTAATATCTAACTATTAACTGATTTCATTTGGAATTGCTGGCATTCCTTTACATTTGGGTGTGTGGATGTCAGTAGCATATCTGCCTGTGCTTAATATAGTCAGAGACTGCAAAAAGACTGAGCTAGTCACCACTGAGATAACTGTTGGGGACTAACAACTGTAGGTATTTGAAGATAATTCTTTATCCAGCAATTGATATACTGAAAAATAAAGAAGGGAAAAAGCCATAATTGACTGACAAACTCATTTGAGAAATTAACTTAAAAGTTTAGCAAGAATTTCTGGGGTGTGAAAAAACCCTTGAATTTTGGGCTGACTATTATTTGTGTGTACTTCAAAAGTGGAACGAGAATGAGTTTTGCATATGATGACACGAGTGATCCTGGGCTTACCCTGGTGTTGCAGGAGTGAACAGACAGCAGCTGGGTGATCAGCTGGTGCAGCGGCTGAGCTGTCCTCATTGCATTCTTGCTGCAGGAAAGCACTCAAGAGAGAGCAGAAGCAGAGATCAGAGGGAATATGAAGAGTGAGAAAGATGGTTAGACTGCAAGAGTAAAGAGAAAGCAAGAAAGAGAGTTTATGGAATAGACAGCAACAGTGATGTCCCTTACTGTAAGGGATGCCTTATTTGTGAGTGGTGGATGAAAAAAATTTGTAGACTTTTAACAGCTTTTAGGTATAGTTAGCCAGTATTGTCTGCAGTAGCTCATTCCTCTTAGTTTAGTTGACTTGTCTTTCACATACAAAAGTAGTTCAAGTCAGTGGAAATAAACTTTTGTCTTAGACTGATTAAATATTGTTAAACTTGCATTCTCTGAAATACATGTAAAACATACAGAATATGTTAACTGTCTGCATCTGGAATTAACCTCATGCTTAAGTTTATGAGGATTATGGTTTTGATTAATAGGAATTTAAATATGTGTGAGCATAACTTAAAACACTCTATTAGTGGGAAAGGGGGTGCATTTTAATACAGAATTAACAAATATTACTCAAGGGTAGAAGGTGTTGCTTTAGAAAAATGATACAATTTAAATAAGGCAGTTGAAAAGAACGCTTTAAAATGTCTTTAAGGTTATATATTCTGTGAATTGTGTCCATTAGCTTGACAGAAATATGTAAGAAGTTAATTTGTACGAGCTGTGTTACAGGGGTGACTGGATCCTTTTAAGGGTACTGTGGAATGGAGGGTACTGCATTCTTTGAAGTATTTCTTTTCTTTGAAGTAATGCAGAAATGGGCATGAACCTCTAACATTAAGGGTCATGTCACAGTCCCTGGATTTGGACCCAGCAGCTGGACCCATCCACCAAACTCCTGTGGGCTTGGGACTCTGCTGACTGCCACAGAAGACAGTCCTATGGCTGATAATCTGCTCCAGTAACAGTTCCTTAATAGCTGCCAGCAAAAGAAAAGTAATTTGAAATATGGCAGTACTGAAGGAAACTTGCTTCGGCAGTACTGAAGGAAACTTGCTTCAAAAAGCTGCAAGTTTCTTCCTCACCAAATTTCATTTGAAGAATCCCAGGCAGAGTACCTCAGCATACACAACACAGACTTGTGATCTTTTCTGTGTATTTTAGAGGCAAGATGGATGTTATCTTTCCTCTTATTTGGGATGCTTTCTAACAAGATTTACCTGCCATTGTGCAATTGTCTCTCATCTAGATTATGTGGGAGAACTGCTAAAATGAAGCAACGAAAGTGCTATATAAAATACTTTGTTGTGTATTAGTAAAAGTGTATGTAAAAGAGTCCTGTATAGCCTTTTAGGGCAAATCTGGTTCCTCCCCTGTACTCTGTAGAAGCACTGATAACTTTAAGTGAAGCTTGGAGTGAATCTGTACACTGGCAAGTGACTTTAGCTGTCTGTGCCTTGGCTTTGAAAGCATCCTCTGGCTGTTCACGGCAGTTGGTTCTTCTTTTCGAAGCTCTCTCCACATTTTATTGTTTAAAATGAACTCTGGCTTTGAATACTGTAGCTTGATTTTGTTGTTATCCTGTTTTGTGGCACTCTTGCAAGGTTTTTTTGCCTTCTTTTCTAGAGGAATGAGGCGAATATGGCCATGCTGGTGTCCCCAGGGCACTCAGTAACTGCCGTGCTGTTGCTGAATTTCAGCCACGTTCTTTGGCATGAGACGTGTGGGGTCCTTCCCAGGCTGTGCACCGTGTATCCACCTGTGTCCCTGGGGCACCTCCACTTGCCTTGCTGATGTCTTGTACCAGCAGAGCTGATCTTAGCACTCTCTTTCTTGATTACAGTTTAATGTAGTTAGTTAGGATTTTGAAGTTCTTTGACTTGTTTTTTCTCAAATATCAGCTGTCAGAAGCACACATAGGTCTCATGAAATGGGTGCAGAATTTGAACTGCTTTAAATGAAGAAGGGAGAGACATTTGGTAAATATTAATTGGGAGACACTGAGTCAGGAGAGCAGACAAAATGGAAAAAACTATGAATTTGACAGTGCCCAACAAATGTTGTTCTTGTTGTTGTTGTTGGGGTTTTTTTGGTTTTTTTTGTTTGTTTGTTAGGCAATGTAGATACTTGATTTTGTGATTCTGTGGAGCTCTTCATAAGGCTGTGCTCTCTGACTCGTTAATGGATGGGAGCATTTGTTAACCAATTGTGTGGCACCTCTCAGTCATTATCTTTTTCATCAGTGTATCAGTGTTCCAGTTTTGGATTCCTTCTATACCTTCTAATGTTTCAAAGAAGTAAAAATGATTACATGGGAGATAAACACAGAGATTTTTTTTTTTTTGTCCAAGTAACATAGGTTGCACAAAGCTTACCTTGAAGCATTGAACATGAAGTGAATACAGGAGTCCCAGCCCATTTTAAATACTATCTTGGTTTTATGACAACTATATTACAGTTTCCTAATCCATGGACCTACCTTACAGGAAATATTTGTAGATAAAACTTCTTGGATGGTGATAAAGTAAGGAAAATGTTCCTTTATTCTCTGATGATGCTGAAATCTAAAAGAAAATATTATTGCCTACATAAAAAAACAGGAAAAAAGTTTTTTATACTAGCCGGTACATTTCTACACGTTTTTCAGTGAGATTTTTGTTTATTACTGACTGAAAGGGGAATTTTGACATTGGAAAGAAGAATTCATTGTGTTCAGACAGCAAGAAGGCTATGGATTGCATCAGCCTCTTTCCCCCTTGTGACTTTTCTTCATTTGTGAACTAAATCCTCTGGTACTTGTGTGCTCAGAGTTTTACATGGAACACTTCAACACAATGTGCCTGCTTGGGGGAGTGGGAGGAATGGCACACTTTTAACAAGTGTCCTTGAGGCAGAGAACAACAGGAAGGCACATTGCCATGCATCATCCTTTATTTATGCATATGGAGTGCAAGGTAACCCACACTGGGGTCTGCTGTGGGAGAAGGCACAGCAGTGTCACAGAGCTCTGGAAGTTCCGTAAAAGCAATGAAGGACGTGCAGCTTCTCTGTATCTGCTCTGCATAATGGCAACTCTGGTTTTTACAGTGCTTGGACGCTTGGTTGTTCTGGGATTTAGTGAAGGACATGCAAAACCAGTGCATTTGCTGTGTGTACTTCATGCTGATAGTCTGGAAATGGAGCAAGTCAGAGAGAAATGTAGCTTTTGGGATCATTAAAAATCCATTTTCATTAAAAGCCATGTATTGCAGTGACATACTTATTTATACATTCATCTCCTGTCTGCCTATGTCTTACAGATAGAGTGAAAAAAGAGGCTTTTCATAACAATTTTAAAGCCTAAATGAAAGAAAAGCATTCTATTTACCTTGAATTACTTACATGCTGCACTTGTTTGGCTTTTTTTCACGCTGTGTTGAATGGCAACTACTCTGCATTCTTTCTTTACCTCCAGTTCCTTTTGTCTTATCTATCTATCATTTGTTTTTATCTATATCTTCCGCCTATCTATTTCCTCTTTGTGCTTGGAGTTGGTTGCAAATTATATTTGTGATGCAGGGAGCTTACAATCTGACTGTCTTGATATTATTTTATGCAACCATGACTACCGTAAAAATTGGCTTTACCGCCTGTTTTGTGTTATTGATTCAAGCCCATTTCAGAATTAACTTGTTTGGAATGATCTGGCAATGTTGTGTGCCCTAGGTTCTCTCAAGAAAAATTCATCTCTCATAACTAAATGCAATAAAATGTTCAAATATATCTAAACACAGTTATATTTTGAATTTAGATGAAAACCTTATGGAGTCAATCAAATATACAAGGTATGTGCAAGTTTTAGTCCTAGACTTACAAGTACTGTATTGCAGGAAAAAAGTATTCAGAGACCAGCTTTTTCCTAGAGATCTGTCCCTTATGTAGGCTTTATGAAATGCCTAATCACATCATTCATGTTTCTGTCCTGAATTGGTTGGACATAATTTTGACATTTTGACTGTAGGACTGTATCTGTAATTTGAGATTATTGCCTAAATTCTTTTAGGGGTTTGAGGTTTCAGATCTTAGTTTTATATTTGTCCTCATGGTTAGGTAGAAATATCTGTGTGCTGATAGTCAATGGAAAGTGATCTATGAAAATAAATCTTCCCTCATTAATGGCTTGACTGATCAAGTTTGAACTTCCTCTTACAAACAGAGAAAATTACATGCTGGTATAAACAGAAAGATTTTAGAACATGAATTTATTGCAATATTAAAATGTCCAGGTGTTAGAAATTGTTCACTGACATCAGATCCTAGTCCTGACTATCTTTAACTGACTCATAAAACCAGTTGAGAAATAAGAAGCTCATCTCCAATCAGAATTTTTTTCCAGGTACACAAAAATGGGAAGTAAACTTCTAATGACCTGATAATTTTAGTCTATTTCATTGCCATCAAGACTGCCTGGGTAAGAACTGCACCTCCTAACTTCCAGATTTCAGGTTTGCTGGAGTCCCTGGCTGGTGACAGAAGCCAGGGAGCTACTGGCACCTGTGCAGCCCTTCCCAGCCTCCCTGCCCGAGGTGTCCTGGGATACACTGTGCTCTGGGAGCAGATCAGCTTTTTTTTGGCTGGTGGAAAAAATGTATGCCAGCTACCCTTCGAAATGTGTTGGTAGTCCTGGAACTGGGATACAAATTCTTCCTGTGTTTCCCTTCATGTTTTTTTTTTTTCCTGACTGGTGTATCTTAGTTCTTTACTTATCTTCTTATTGTCTTTCAGAGTACAGAGTCTTTCTTGAGTGTGTATTTTAAATGTGTGGAGAGGAAAAAAGCTACCCAGGTGAGTAAACAACAGATGCAAGTCTATCCTGAGAGGAGTGCAGTATGGATAAAGAACTATTATAATTCCTCCCACATTCGTGTTTCCATCTACTTATGAGATATATACGTGTGCCTTGTTAGCAATGATGTTATAATGCAAAAGCTAAAGTTTTCATATCAGAGGAAACATATATTGTTAAATGAGCTGAGAAAATTCT
Source organism: Rhagologus leucostigma (assembly GCA_013397725.1). Lineage (NCBI taxonomy): Eukaryota > Metazoa > Chordata > Aves > Passeriformes > Rhagologus > Rhagologus leucostigma. The sequence continues at coordinate 1,299,744 of VZTD01001331.1, read as the reverse complement.
CCTAAGGGTTAGCATTTCTCTTGTATGTGTGAAATCCTACTGAAACAAATGGCCCTATTATTTTAATTGGATCTTTTGGTATTAGAGCATTTTCCCTTGTACTGTGGTAAAGAACCTTCTTTTTCTTTTTTTCCTGAAAATGGGAAATGAACAAACATAGTCAATGGATTAAGACATTTTTGACTTCGACAGTAGACTATACAATATAAATAGATGCACATACACATATATGAATTAAATTCATATTTTATTATGCATTCCTCCATTCTCTCTGAAAATTTAGAAACAGGGTTTGCACTTTCAAAATAAGTATGATTAAAATTTTGCCTTGTCCTTTTGATTGATACCTTGTTTGCAATACTAATAATGATAAAGGCACTTAAACCCAAACCAAAACTACAAGAAAAAGTTACCATTTTTAAGCAGAACATAGTAAAAATTTTTGGAAAAGGATTGCATCTATTTAATAAATGAATTACTGCTTGGGATCTGACACTCCTAACAGTCGTGAATAGATTTCAGTTCTTGAGCTACTGTATGCCTTGTTTCCATGAGTGAGGGATTATGCAGTATAATAGGTTAAACTTCTATAGACCATTCTAATCTGTTCTGTAGAAGATCAGAGAAGGAAGGGAGGAACTCTGTTTATCATGTTGTGATCAAAAGCACAATAGAGTAGAAATTTTCTGTGAACGTAGGCTTGAAAACTAATTTGTTGTATGTTTCCTCTCTTTTCTGCAGCTGTTCAATTACAAACTGTTACTGCTGGTCAGAAAACCAAATGTCTATTCTCTAGGGTAGCTACATTGTACTCCAGTGTTTGAAGATTTGGTTTCTTCTATAATTGGACTGAAATATTGATTTTTTTTTTAAGGAATTCTCCCACGCCTCCATCTGAATACTAGCTGAACATGCTCATGTATGTATGCACTGTGTGTTTAATATATAGATACAGTAATAATATACACCTGAAAATAAAATTAATTGCACTTATGGGGGCAAAGCAATTTTTAATCATACAGAAAAGATCACGGAATGATTTGTTAAAGGCAAAAAGAAAAAATTATAGGGTTAGTATTAACTAGATTTTCTTGTTTGCTTTTTACCAAGTCTATGCATATGTCCTTTAAAAGGAGAAATAAGCTTTGAGGGGAAAAACACTTGTGGACCAACTAGTAACCAAAACCTGGGGAAACCTCCCTTTTGGAAGCTGCCAAATATTGCTGTAGAGCCCTTCACTGAGGGAGGCTCCTGTGGGGCCATGCGTGGGACGAGGACTGCTCAGTTCAGCACTGACAGCTCTAATGTGGGATGCCTTGGGAGGGACCAGCCTCTCCCATGCGCAGCTTGCAGAGCGTTGCTGGCTTCAGTTGTTGTCTCACACACGTGTAACTAGAGATCTACTGGTCATCTGTTTATTACCTCGGAGAAGAAACTACAGCTGCAGTGACAAGCACAGAGTTGTCTCATTTTGGTAGTTCTCCCCGCAGTGGAAATGATGGATTTTGTTTTTCATCTCTTCACACAGAATGATCTGCTATTTTGAGCAAATTAATGAGATAACTTGCTACTTACGAAGTAGGTCAGAGCTGCTCGAGCGTAAATTGCAGTAGCTTTCTGGGAATTAGCACTGCTTTCCCCGTCCTCCTCCCTGGCAGGCTGTGCCAGCGTGTGCCAGCCGCCTGTTGGGTGCTGCTGTCCCCGGGTGCCGAGGGCTGCCCGGCTGGAGCCCGGCGCTGCGGGGTCCTGGGGGCCGCACAGCACCTGAGCCTTGGCACAGCCCTCGGAGCAAATGGCGTCTTGCAGCTGTTTCCATGGCAACACACGTGTTAGAAAATAAATATTTGCTCCACTTTCACAATTGTCGTTATGCTAAGAATTAATTGGCAGTAATGTTTTTTCCCCTCGTTGTGCTTGAGAGCATTTTAGAAATAACCCAGAAGTGTTTATGGGACAATGCAGCATCTGAGACTATTGCAGCTGGCTGTGCCCTGCCATGAATTTGGGCTGGAGAGGAGTAGGAGCTGATAAAACCTCTCTGGTTTTGGTTAAAAGGTGGGTCAAATCCTGTTCTGCTCCGCAGAGTAGTCTGGAGAGCAGCTGTGTTGGTGGGTCTGGGAGCACTGAGCAGTATGGCTGGTGGGAGGGCAGGAAGGGGCTGTGGGACGGACACAGCTTTAGGTGGCCCTTTGCTGACATCCTCTGCCCAGCATACCCATCTTTCAGGTGTCCTTCAAACTCTTACTGCCACCCCAAGTAGCACAGCGACCCATGTCAGTCCTTAGAAGTAAAATCCTAAGAGTGGGAAATGTACTGTGCTGGTCCTGTCACTGTGAGTGTACTCTTGGCTATATGTATGCTATTTTGAAATAGATAATAATGGATAATTGTGTAAAATATGGTTATTTCTTAATAGTACCTGCTCATTTCAGTATTAAAGGCTATGAATTCTGATTTTTAAAAAACCAGTTACTTCAAAGATTCCCGGAATTCAACTGGTGTTACAAACATTCAGATTTATAAATCTTTCTGGAATGTATTTATTTAGTTTTTTTGGCAGAGGGAAGTTTTCTTGTGGGAGGAAATTTCTGGCTGCTTTCTACTGGTTTTCTTTCTGAGGTGCAAGCTGGTGTGAATAGACTTATAGAAAGCAGGCCAGAAGTTCTGCCATTGCAGCATTTGCAACTGCGGGCACTACTGTCACGCAGCATATTATTAGCTCAGCTGTATTTTCTTATCTTGATCTAGTCTGTTAGCAGGACACACTGATTTTGCCCAAAGCTAAAATGTGGTTTTTTTTCTGCTCTGTTTGGATTGTGTTATACTGTGCCTACCAGTATGGCATCAGTGTGCCATAAACACCATGACTAGCATCTGTCATTTGTCACGATAAGTGAAACCATGTTTGTCACCAATGTAAATCAGGGACCAAACACAATTACCAGCACAAGACCTTTTGACAGAGCAGTTGTTATTGCACCCCATTCAAAGCAGGGATTACTGAAGTGTTTGAGTCCTTGTTTAACCATGGTTCATCTTTCAGCACTATGAAAAGTCTCTTATCTGTTAATTCAGAGTGACACAGTACAAGAGCAGCTCTGGAGCAAAACTTCAACCCTAGGGGACCAGGAACAGTTGTACTGACTCTTGCTGCTGAATGGGCAGTGGTATTTTGCCTCTACTTCAAGGGAAGGAAAACATGTAAACTGGAGAAAGAATTAGTGGCAGCTGAAAATTAAGTGCATTTTAAAGAACTAGGGCTTTACACTCCGTGTGTGTTTACAGTAGATTGGTGATTTATGTAAAGATAAAAGTAAAAGGTTGCTTTCTCCCTTCCTTCTCCTTTTTCTTTTTTTTTTTATAATCTTGGAAGCACATTTAATGCTGAGGAGTAACTGAGGAGTTCTTATTGCAGGACTTTTCTTGGAAACACTGTAGATCTTGTAAAAGACAGAGGAATTTGGTGGGCGGAGAATAGCTCTCTGTCTTTGGTAGTCCCACTGCTCATACTGTGCAAACACTTTCTGAAGATGGTCTGAGGCATTCTTGTAATTTGATATACACAATGAGCTGAATGAATACCTACTAACTGAAGAAGGTAAATGAAAAGGGCACAGATCTGTTTGATAATTGTTAATTTCCTTAATGTCTGTTGTGCCTTTAAATTTGTTCATGGAGAAATTTTCAATTACATTCGTATTGCTGCAAGGAGTAGGTTTAGAGAAGTATTTGAGTTGATGAACTGCCTAACATGCATGGGGGCCCATCTTTTGCTCTTGTTTTTGCATATCATATGTTTTATCTAGGCTGAGCTGTAGCTAACTTAACAACTGTGCTTGATCTGGGAGGTCTTCTTGTATAAGGTTAGAACAAGCCTGAAGAATGCTATACAGTTGGACTGGTAGATCAATATGTTGATATAATATAGTGAGATGACATGATGTTAATCTTGCTAGAACCCAAACATGGCTTTTTTAGCACCTAGTGGCTCTATCAACTGAACAAAGGAGTTTTTTTATTTAATAATTAGTCTACTATTTGTATTGTTAGTCTAACCACTAGAGAAAAACAATGCTACATACCGAAGCTAGTAGTCATTGTTGATTATTGACTCCAATATTGATGTAGTTGGAGGTTGGAGGGTTTTCTGGCCTTTTTAAATATTTGTGTTTAAATCTGACAAATTGTGAAGAAAGGAATGGTTGTATCTTTTCAAGACTTATGAACGTGAAGCATGGAGTCAAACATGAGTATCAATAAAGAGTGATGCCTGCCAGATGGGCAACAGAATAGTGATAGGAGCTGAAGGCCTGTACAATTTACTTTGCTAAATGAAGTGGACATAAGGGTGATGCCTTATCCTAGCCTTAGAATTAAAAGCCAAACACAGTTAGAGGGAAAAAGGGTTTTACCTTGGTAGTTATTCAAGGATCCTCTGGTGCACCACATCCAGGCAGAAAGCACCCCCGAACGCACACCGAAAGTGCGCACCCGAAAGATGCAACCAGGATGCCCACCCCAAGATGCACAAACACGATAATTCACGTATACAGTTATAGACCTTGCAAATTAGCATATCTATCAAAGATTCCCCAATGAGAGGCTCAAGAGAAGCCTCAGGAATGTTCCCCCTGAATGGGCCTATCTTGGTTTACAGAATGTGTTCTGGAGAGGACCTTGGTGTCGGGGCTTTCTGACCCAACTTCAAGGTTTCCAAGATGTTTAGTCTTCTGGCTTAACGGAACTTTGGCTCTAAGCTAGTTATCAGACTTGGGGAATTACAAGTATGTGGGCTAAAAGCACTAAGGATACATGCAAAGCTGTGTAAAAGGGTATGTGGAAGGGTATATGAGAGGGATATATGAAAAAGCAAAAAATCATCATGGCATCAAGGGGAGTAATGAATTCTTGTGATCAAGTGTTTGTGTTTTGAGACCACATTTGAAATCTGTTCTGCAAATATGCTCCTTCCAAAAAGTCTTTGAAAAATGACTAATGTTATATTCCAAGGCCAGTTACAGATACGACACTCTTCATTCTTGGATCCATGCTGGATTTTCCCTTGAGGCAGAATCTGCATCTATCTGCTTTTTGATGGAGAATGTTGAAAGTTCACCTCACGAATAGCATAGGGACCAGGAGGAGAGAGGTATTACCGTAGGTTGTGTGTTGAATCAAGCCACACAGTGCAAGTAGAAAGAAAACAAGCCCTAACATGGAGAACTATAGTCCTGAGGAAGGGCCCCTTTGGGTTATCACATCCAAGTGTCCCCAGATCACACAGCTTCTCTGGTAGGAGAACTTGGGAAACCTCTACCCTGCTCTTGCATGAGCCCCAAAACATGCACTCATAGTGCACCTGGGCCCTGCTACATGTACTGCTGGTAATGCAAAACTGCCTTAAAATCCTCACAAAAAAATCTGAAGAACTTCAGCTGTTTAAAGGCTGCCTGATTGAAGGACTGCTGGAACATCCACCCAGAGGAACCACAAGTATTGTAAATACTGGGAGTCCAAAGGGGTGCCAGGCATTGAGTGGCACTGGGGTCTTCCAAGGCCAAATAGCTGTGTTTAACTTCTGGGGGCACAGGAACTCGCTGTGTATGCGCTGGTGTAGCCCGCTGTACCTTGCAGGATGCAGGTACACCCCGCGGGATGCTCCCAGGCCAGTCCTGCATGAGCCGCTGGTGGGAGATGGCTGTGCTGGGTGTCACCTGCTGGCTGGGCTCCCCTGGCTCTGACCAAGCACAAATTCATTGTTTTCTGACCGTTTAGGAATGAGCAGTTCAGAGCATGGAGAAAGGCACACGGTGGTTAGGTATCACCCTGGCAGCAGGACATCTGAGACCCACCTTACCAAAAACTGAAATGTAGGGAGGGAACCCTGCAGGTGCATAAAATCTTCATCTCAGTCAATGACTATGAGACTCATAAACCAAGTCCTGCTTTTGTCAAAGTGGCATAAATATTGGACTGGATGAATTGAACTTCTTGTAAATATCTTGAAGAGGATTTGTTGAAACTTCTGCATAAAATTCACGAGACTCACTTGCCTTGTCTCTTTGACAGTGTTGCAGAGCTGAATTGTCTTGTTAGGGAATATCTAGTCTATATATTTTCCTTTCATAGGAAAGGATCTTCATTTGGCTTCTGATTTTTAGTTCTGTCTACTTGTTTGTTGACTTTTGTTATTCTTTTCGTCTAATATCTGGATTGGTGACATTGCCAAGGAAAAGCAACGACGACAGAAAATGAGGTTGCTTATGTGCATATATAAGATGACCTACAGAGGCAAATTTTGGAGACTTATGGGAGCTTTGCTCTTGGCTTAAAAGGGAGCAGGATGGATGTCTGAGTACAGCATTTCAACTAAGCTGAGCTGCTTGTGGTTCTCAATAAACTGCTGAGGAAAAGTGGCACTGCTGCTCTTCCAGGCCTTTTCTGTACCCAGGGCTGACCTAGTAGCAACTTTTATATTCATGGTTGCAAAATATTCTGCACATGATACAGGTGCAGCTGAGAGGGCTGTGAGCCTTGAGGGAGGCAATTCTGCAATTTCAGGAATCCCGTCTCTGCTCCGCCTGGGATTTCATAGTCTGTCAAAGCATAACAGCAGTGCAGGGGAGGTTCACTTTTCTATGGATTCACTTTTCTATGGAAATAGATAAATGGTATACTTACTTGCTTATTTTTTCTTTTTCCTCACAGGGATGTGTTTAAGCTGTATCGCCCATTTTTTTTGCCTTACTGCAAGTACACGTTGGAAAATTAATAGAGAGTAAAGCGGCAGCTCCCAGAAAAAGATTAGAAAAAACAAAGGTAATCCTTAAAAGCAAAACATTATTGACAATAGTATTTGAAATATGCATTAGATTTTCTTATTTATATAGTGTGTAAAGCAAACATGAGTTTTGTGACTTCTTTTGGATCTACACTTTCTTTTGGCTTATTTTCCTTTTAACTTTCAAAATAGTAGGTACCTACTTTCAAATGGGAGCATCTAAACAGTGGTAGATTTAGAGGTGCCCCAGTTGACTCCAGAACATGAAATTTCTGTTCACTTTTGCTGATTTGAATTTCTGAATGCGGGATTCTCAGTCTTCTACTTTAAATTTCCACTTAAAATCAAGCCCTCTGTGAAAAAATCTTTTTATGCCCAGCATTTGTGCTTAGAAGCATATCCTAACCTATCACAGATGTAGTTAAGACAATAATTTCAGTTTAATGAGCCAGACATTCCCCCCCAAAGCAGAAGTATGCTATCATCAGGTTTATATTTTATGATATGCATATGACTCATTTTTAACTTGAAAGTGCCTACTTACAAAAATCCTGTATCTTATTCAGCAGTGATTTTGTTCCATTGTGCAGTGTCATTTTCCTCTTTCTTCCTTCTTTTGAACCCTTTTCCCCTCTTCCTCATCTTTCTTTTCTTTGTTCTACACCCTTTTTATATTTTGTACAGATTTCCCTCCCCTCTGACATTTTTATCATTTTGAGGCATAAAATAGGGCCTCTCTTCTCCGGCAGCTGCGACCCCATCCCCTGCTGTACCAAATTGACACTTCTGCAAGCAGCAGCTCTACTCAGTCACTCGAAGGCTGCTGCTTTCACAAGTGTTGATTTAGTGCAGCAGGGGATGATGTGCCAGCTGTAAAACTCAGACAATAATAATAATAATAATGCTTGTGAGAAGTCTTATAATAAGAGGGAAAAATAAATGGGTGTGGGGAGATATAAGGTAGGAAGGGGCCAGGTGGAGGGAGGAAGGGGAGCAGTGGTCCCTGTGGAGTGGTGGGCTACTCGGCTGCCCAAGGAGCGGTGGGATGGGTAGGAGAGCAGACCATGAGCTAATTCTTCTCCTCCCCACTCTGTCTCCTTACATGAAACTCCTGTGACTGACAGTGCAGATGTTTTGTGTTTCTGTCAAACTGGGGAGTTACTTTGGGATAAAATCGTAGTGGAAGAAGGTGAAGGACTTAAAATATGACTGCGAGAGTGAGGGGCACCTGTGCTGTAGAGTCACTTAATATTTGCAAATGCAAATTTTTGGATGACAAGATACTTGATATTTTTATTCTTAAGTCATATACTGCATGTCCATGGATATAGAGGATGGATTTTTTTGAAATATACAAATAGTGTGTTATTTAAAGCACATAAATGGTGAGTTCCTTCTAAATTAGCCCTGATTTACCCTCAATAACGTTCCTAGAGGAAATAGTTTACAACTACTTTGTATTTGAGAGTTTGATAAGGTGTTGGCCAGACAAAGTTGACAAAATTATTGTGGGTTATATTTACTGACCACTTTTTGCTTTATTTTCCTTCTCAGCCACTAACTCAGCAATTCAGTTATTTCCATGGCTCTGTTTAGCTATTCATCAATGATCTTGAAGCAGTGACTGAAACATAGTACGTGCTAAATATTGATATTGGTAATGATATACATGTGTGATAAGACAGAACAGTTTCAAGATGGACACGCAGAACATGTCAGTGGAGACTTGAAAGGTGTTACTATACGTGTGTACTAAATAGTATTGCTTGTTTAAATCTGGTTACTCGTAGCATTTCCCAGTTCTGTGTAGAGAGTATGAAATTTTTCAAAGACTATTGGGAAGCCTGTTTCTTTTAAGTCTGTTTCAGACATGGGTTTGGGTTGCTTGAAATTAATGGGAAATAAGGACATACTTAAAAGTAAGCATGTATTTGAAAGCTGGTGGATTGAGGTTATATTTGTCAGGTCTTGGGTAAAACTTCCATTGTCTGAAAAGCATCTCCTTTTTAGTATTTAGTATTTAGCTTTGTAATAGGCTTTCACAGTGATCACCTTTGTAATCTTGTTGTTCATCATATTAATTGAAGAAGCTCCTTTCTGATAACCTTTGGCTGTTAAAGATGTGTTCCTAAAGCATCAAAGACTGAAGAAACTTAGAAAAGACATAATAGATCATCCTGCCTGCTTTTTTTTCCAGTGTAGAATTATTTCATTGAGAGCATTTTTTAGTGTTATGTCAACTTTAGTTTTTAAAATCCCAAGTGAAAGCTTCCATATCTCTCCTTGGGAGACTATTTCACAGGCTAATACATCTCGCTGTCAGGAAGACGTTCCCAATATTCTACTGAGCTTAAGCTTTTTCTTTCCATTATTTCTAGTTATATCCTTTTTCCTTGATCACTTTTACACATGTTAAATATTTATAGATTTTTTTTTTCCTTAAGAAACTTTCTTCATTTTATCAATATCTTTTTGGTTTTGAAAAACCCACCTAAGACCTTCTAGGCTGAGAAAAACATTTACCTTCAAACCATATGACAGTCAGATGCTTGCCACAGCATTTTCTTCAGGTTCTCTTTCTCAGGGTCCAAAAACCACAGGAGATTCTAGGTGTGAGAAATCTGATAAGTAGCTTGTTTTCATCAGTGATTTGAGATAGGTCCCTTTGCTTTCTTTCTAATTCTCGATGCACAGCTCTTCTGGCCGTTGTGAATGAGGATCCCCAACTGCTACTCGTTTCTTAATTTCTGACCTCTTAGTGCTCTGCTTCACAGAAAGCCTGCATACTGCTTAGTCTTTGTACTTCTGCAGCTTGTACAAAATCCACTTCGTTCTTGTTAGGTGCAACTGCTGAGGTCAGAACTCAGAATATTTCCCAGGAAACAGAAGGCAAGAGAAAGGAGGGTGATGCTCTACTTAAGTCCGAGGTCTGATTTGGAAGTCCTGGGTCGGATTTTAGCTCCTTATTTGGGAGAAACTGAAACATTTCTATGCAGGGAAATGCAGAGAGCTGTAACAAGTTTTCACCGGGACTTTCTAGTGTGGGCCAGTTCCGTGTTTGCATAGTTCAGGGCTGCAGGAAGGGGTCCAGCCTGTGCCAGCTCAGAGCACAGCAAGCCAATGCGTTCCTGGCCCTGAGAGACAGGCTGTGCTTCTCTGTACATCCCTCCCCCTCTGTAAGGAAGCAGTTGCAGCCTCCTGCTGCGTGCCGGTGGGTACTGGTGCTATATAGACCAGCAACTGTAGGCAGCTGGAAAAATCAGCTTTCTTTTTAATGCAACTTTTTTTGTTATTATTAGTTATGAATGTTCTGGCTTGCAGGGAAGGAAAGGAAGCTGAAATGGCTTACACAGCATCCAACTGGCATTTATAGCTTGGTTTTCTAAGGAAATGTCTGTCAGTCTTCTCTAATTACTTTTGAACACAAGGAATGTTTCCACAGCTGAGTTCAGTGGTGGTAGGGACCCCATCCCACAGTGGCCTTGTGTGGTGGCTTTGAAATCAACAGGGGCACTTTGGTGTCCTGGCTGACAAGCATGGTGCACACCTGCGGGCATCGTGACTGGGTAGCACTGGAGCAGCCCAAGAAGGTTTTGAGGAGACAGTGTGGGGAAGGAGGGCATGGGTAGGGAGTTTGGGCAGTTACGAGTGAGTCACAAGGCAGGAAGTATTGGTTTTCTGCTCAAAGTACTTGAGCCTTTCCTGAGGAGTTTTCAGGCTGTTAGAGACCCAGTGTTTGTCTAATTGTTCTCCCAGAATCAATAGTTAAACTTGCATTGATTTCTGCTGACTTCACATGCTTAGGATTCCACCTGTACTGCAGAACTTGAGATCTTGCTGTTTCACAGAGGCTTACCTGCCACAGCTGTCTGACACTTCCTGAAATATTGAGGACAGCTTCCCTGAGAAGTGTGCAGGGTGGAAACACCGCTCCAGGTGCCCTTGTAGCCTTTGTAGGTGCTACCACCTGCCAGGCTGCTGTTTCTCCATCCGTTTTACAGAGAAAGCCTGTGCCTGGTGTGCTCATTCCCACTTATTCCCAGGTCTGCATCTCAGAATGGCCACTTGCTGCTATCCTCTTCATTTTGGCTATTCCAAGGCATTTTTCCTGGATATTTTAGCTGAGTTTTGCCTAAGATTATTTGCCAAAGAGAATTTTTATTTTATTCCTTTTTATGTGTCTGATTTCTAGGTGCTGCTATGTATATTTTCTTCTTTACTTATACTTGCAATATTTTCTAAATTCATATCTTCTACAGCTCTTGACAATAAGATCTACTACCTAATACATGTTAGTGCCTTTATTTCTATATATAATTGTAAAGAGATGACTTTCAAATGTATTTTTGAAACAGGTATAAAGAACAATGTTTACTAGTAAGTTTCCTTTAACTTCTTTTCATTGAGAAAAGGAATAAAAAGAGTAATGAAATTGCACTTCTGCTGACTACTCTGCTTGACTGATTCACAGGGTATTGCTCTTAACATGTTGTAGGAGTTAAAAAAAAAGTGTCAAACTTTTTTTGGCACCCAGCTACAGTAGATCCTGTTAGAAGAAACATATGGCCTCACACTAACAGTGTTAAAGCACTGCTGAAGTATTGCATGCATGACATTGACAAATTTCCTCTAGGCTTTTTGTTTTCTGTGCTATTAAACATTCAAAGTCCACTATTTCATTACCACTGATGATACAGAGAGCCTTATTGACATTCTATCCATCTGTTCATAACATGCATTATTAAATGTGAAGCAACTAGTAGGTAGGAGTGCACTTGCCAGCTGTAAAATGGATTCTCAGCTGTTTGGTGCCCTCTATAAATTTTCTAGTATTCTGCCAGTTTCTCAACATAATTTGCAGTGGGGATATTTTTTTTTTAATGTTTCACACTGTACAGAGAAAAGTTGCTTCAAAAGAATTCTTTATTTTGTTATCCTTAATGTGAAATCTTTAGATATAGTTTCAAAAAACCCAAGAGTCTTTTAACATACAAAGACTGCTGCCAATATCAGATCTCACTAACCACAATTTCTGGGTTTTTTTTCTTTTTTTTTTTTTTTCCCAGGAGCAAATCTGCTGCATTACCTATGAACAGGACAATGGGGCCCCAATGAGTCACCCTATTCATGTATTTTTGGAACCCAGAGGAATTGGTTTGACTATTTACAGATTATAACAGTTGGTAGTTGAATGTTTTATTTTCATTCCCAGTTGGTACAATATGTTCACAGCTGATGCTAATGGCTTGCCCATTTGATATCACATATGGTCCACTATTTGGGTCTCCTAAAGCTTTCTTTTGTGGTCAAGCTGCTTTAAAACTTGTGTATATTTAGGTTTGTTCTGTCTGCTGGAAAGGTGAATATGAAACTCTGAAACTGGGCAGCTTTAGAGTAAATCAGCAGTTCTGTTGATAAAGATTCAAAGAATTTGGGTCTAAATGTCTCATAAAGAATATTTTTATATAAAATTGATTACAAAAAAATGTCTTAGAACATCTTGTGAAATTCTAAAAGAAATGTCCTTTCCTCTTTCCTTGTCCTTTGAAGCTGTGATTGTTACCCTCCAGTGTACTGATACCACTGAACATCATCAGGACTACTTTTGCTGGATGTTCAGTTGCACTGGAAACCAATTTATACATCATTTGTATTGCTCAAGTCATCATTTGTATTTTTATTTGAATAATAATGTTCCTATAATGTTTTGCGAAAATATCTGAAGAAGCAAATTAATTTTTCCTTCGATTTCTAGAGTCAGAGCATAGGAAAGGTGAACTAAAAAAATATGAGAACAGAAATTAAAATTACAAGCCTGTCTGAAGTTGTTCTCCTATGATACAGAGGTGTTTATACTGACTCTGAAACATAACTGATAAAGCCACAATCTCATAAAAAGATTATTTCCAAAACTATTGCGTTACCCTCTGAGAGCTAGAATTCTCATTTATTCGTAGGAGTAGATCATAATAGCTCTAATTCCCTGAGAAGTGGGCATTGTATGATAATTAAGCAGGGTAGTACATTAATTGTCCTCCACTTCACCTCTAGATGTTTAACTCCTTATCTAGTCAACCAGAAAACAATAATGCTCACTTATTTGTGCCTTACAGTTCAAATAATTTTTTAACTGGGTAATTTATTTGAAATAAAGCAGAATAAGCATATTCATGTGAGAGGGGCATTGAAATCATGTTAGATTACCATTGTTTAATACAATTAGGTGCTAGGATGTGGGTTTTATGCTTGTATTTTTCAGCCGTGCAACTTTAGCTGAATAACAGCAATGTGATTTTGCATGCAGGAATATTTCTCTAGCTAATGGGACAGATTTAGCAGTTTTTGCCATGTGGCTGCTGCTTTCTGGTGGCCTCTCTCTCATCGATGCCTGTTAGGAGAGCAGGTACGTGCATGTTGGATGTGGTGCCTGTGCCTGTGACATCTGGCTCCTGGATTAAATGAGGCAACTGCTGGTAGGACAGAGGCTCTGGCTTGTTTAGTTTAAGGGGAAATAGTGCATGTTGCTGGTTTAGAGTCAGCCCCTGGAAGGAGATTGAAATGGAACTGAAGTAGGAGGCTTTTTCAAGTGAATAAAGTCAATACTCAGCCTGGAGTACTAGGGGAAGAAAAAATTTAACTAAACCAAATGTTTTCTCAAATGAAACTAATTGATGAGAAGTAAAATTCTGCCCTCTACTACAAGCAGTTTCAGGGACTTAGAAAAAAATGACAGTAAAACTTCAGCATGTTAAGAAGTTCATGTGAAGTGTCTTAAAAGAAAAGACTAAGGAGATCAAATTATTAATGAATAATCTCAGGAATGGACTGGTACCTGATGATGTGGTATAAAGTATTTGTTAGACAGGACTTGGTCAAAATTTGGTGAAATTTTGGGTACTCTGACTGTACCCAAGGGAGTTAAAGAAGTTAGTGATGTTGTTTCTCCCAACTTATTAGATAGAAATGGAAGAGTGTGCAAGAAGAATTTGGATTTATTGGACACAAATTATATTCAGGAAAGGATGTATTTCTCATAAGTAGCAGAACTAAATGTTAAGGACTAGAAACAATACTGTTGAAGTATGGAAAGAAGTGTTACACTGATTCTGATCTCTGACTAACAAGATCATTTCTGATTGGTACGTGGAGAATGATGTGCTTCCTGGGGGATTTTCCCTCATTTGTTAATAATTTATTATTATTATAATCATCATCATTGTTATGATATCATCCAAAACGTGTGAATGCTCTGGCAGAAGCATCTTCCTGTGGTGTTTGCCATCTCTCTGGGCCCGTGCAGCTGGGGTGAGTGGCAGTGTTGGGCATTGCCCTGCCCTTGGGGGCTCCTTCTGAGCACATACAGGCAGCCCGTGCTCCTGTGCCTCCTCAGCTAGAGGCTGTTACCCACCCCAGGCCAGTGATGAAGCTGTAGGTCAGACCCTTCAAAGAGCCACCAAAATACTGACCTCACTCTCTGCCCAACAAATTCTTTTCTTCCCAAAGCAAAAACATCTTTTTAACTCTCCACTAAATATACTTTCTTCTTGTTTTGACAGAGGAAGAGCCTGAGGCTGGAGCTTGCTGAGAAAACCATGTGGAAATGGTTTGCTCAGCTGCCATTGCTCAGCAGGGAAGGTGAGGGGTGGGATGGACTTGATGAAGGCAGCTTCATCTTGAAAAACAGTTGATTAGAAAAATAACATCAAATTGCACCTTATCAGCTCTAGATAGATTTCAGGGAGTCCTCTCTCCTGAATGGGCTGAAATTACATATAGTGTTAATCCAGAGTCTTCTGCAACAATGTAAATGAGTTGTTAACATGGCATTTCATTGCAATAATAATTCAAAGCTACTAGCAGGCTTGATGGGTTTGCAATAAATGTTTTATTATTTAGGAGAAATATACTCTACAAGTTGCAATGTGCCATGCTTGTTCATGCTGTAAATCAACAAAGATCAGCAGACTGAATAGGGAAAATGAAAAGCTTATTTAGGAACTGACACAAGCTTTCAGATGAGCGGGGATGGCTGAAGTTAACTGCATTCATTTTTCTTTACTTGTCACAGTTGCCACTTGAATTTCACTGCTAAAGATTGTGGGTAGTTTTACTTTATGAAATTATATCTATGAAAACAGTATTTGCATTTATATAGGCTTTGTTATAATAAAGTTAAACCTAGCACACCCCCTTGCTTCCACAAACAAACAAATCAACCAGCCAACCAGAAACCTCTATGTTAAAATAATATTTATCTGTCAGTTTTCCTAGATCTGAACAGGATTCAGCTAAATGGTTCCCACTGGCTGCTTTAAAGGCCCAAAGCCTGTGGCCGTGTGAAATGCAGAGCTTTGGCCATCCCTTCAACTTCAGCTCTCCTGTAAGGCTGCGTCTCTCCTCACAAGAATAAACCCAGGGTTTTCTTTAAAAATAATCTTGATGTGGAGTGAATTAAGGCACAGACTGGGTGACAGGGGTTAGAGACTAGGAGTTAATGTGGTCCTCATGGTGTGGTTATAAAGTGCCTGAAATGCGCTCCATTACCATCCTTTTATGTTCCCTAACACCTGAAGACCCTTTCTTGAAGTTTGCAGCATGGAAAACGCGGATCCTGAATGCTGAACACTGGCTTGTCCTGAAAACTGTACATGTTTTAACATGGAGTAAAACTCCTTGCAAACTCTCTCTGTTGATGTCCTTAGAGAGATGTGACTTCTTTGGCTGATCAGGGGAAGGAGAAACCAGGACAAGACAAGTGATTAGGATAACTCACCCCATGCCTCTATGTAGGCTTGAAAAGGACAAGGTTTTCTAAGCCAACTTCGGAAATGATTCTCCTGCCCTGACTTAGGCCTCAGAAAGAATGAAGAGAACATGAAAATATATTTTTAAAGCATTTTCCTGATGATGCCACACCCTTGGTCATAGGTCTTCAAAGGGAAGAGCTGCTTTTTGCAGGGCAATTAAGCTGGACCTGCCCAGTGCGGATAGCAGCAGGGACTGAGCATATGAGGAGAATGCTTCAGGACCAGATCGGCATGACTGTGCATGAGCCTCTGACTGCAACACTCTCCTGAGAAAGCAGCTCATGGGTTGAGGAAACAGTAGGCAAAAAGCCAACTAGCAGGTTTCTGTTCAGGTGTGTGCCTGCTGGGGTGTGTTTACTGGAATGTGCATTTGTATGAACATTTCTGTATATATATAAATGAAACAATTTTTGTTTCTCTGTAGTTATCTGTATATTTGTTGCAGTTTGTCAGGTGTTTGTGTCTGCCAGTGAATGGACGTTTTCCTTGGTTGTGGAGTTACTTATCCAACTACAAGATTCACTGACTATCTTAAATACCCATTCTCAGTAGGTCAGTTTGTGTGACTTAAACATAACATGATTTTGTTTTTGTGCCCAATGTGATTGCAGGAGAGGAGCCTAATCTTGTAGCCAGCAAAGCTGGCTGTGTGCTGAGAAGACTGCTGAGACTAGAGTTTGGAAATGATGGAAACACAACAGTTTTGCTGCAGGGGTTGTTCCACTGACTTGGTCTTGAACCTGTTGGGTTGATCTGATGGCATCCCTGGTGTCAGACTCCCATGTCTTGGAAGTAACTTCTTGAGGCGGATGCTCTGCACTCCAGTGAGTGATGGTGAGTTGGGTGTGTTCTTCCAGCCCCTGGGACTGCTGGCGAGGCCCTGTTGCTGGCTGTTGATGGGGTGCTGTTGGCTCCTGTGGCTGGACAAAGCTGAGGCCCTGCCTTCACATCTTGCTGAGGAAGCTTCAGGACTCTTACCCTGAATTTCTCACTTGGAGTTTTAAGGATATACATGATGTGCAAGAAACCCTTGGAAGTAGTGTGTTACCTTCCTGTATTTATTTTGTCAACCATGAAATTGAAATTACTTTGCCCCTTTGGAAATAATGAGTGCTTTGTTTGTGAGAATAGTATATGCAAAAAAAATTAATTTGGAGAGCTGTCTTAGACTTATTTCAAATAGAGTTATCTGAAGCTTTTGTCATCATAATCACTTAAAAAAAGGCAAACATAAGCCAAAGACTCTAAAAAAGTCACTGAGATAAATGCATAGTGAAAGGTTTTGAGTTTGCTTCACTGAAAAAAAGTTTTGCTTCTTGAGCCAGCCATTTATATGCTTAGGAAAAGTCCAATTAAGATGACTGAATTGTAAGTGTCATAAAATAGAGAAGGCAGAGGACATTTAATTATAGCTGTGCTGCCAGGCACCAATAGAACAAAAGAAAAAATGTTCACCTAAAGCACAAAGTATTGCCTAATACATTTGCTGTAATAAAGAGACAGTATATGGTCTAAACACACTCTTCTAAATAGTTCAAAAAGCTGCACCTTCTGATTTCCATGAAGCTGTTTTTCCAGTTATCAACATAGTTTAAGAAAAAGTAATACGCTTCTAATATTGAGACCTTCAACTTTGGTCACAGGTTGAAGAAGAAGCGTCATGCATTAAGACAAAAATGTTGCCTGAGAAAATGAATTTGTGACCCAGAAGAATGTATAATTGATGTGTGTGGTTGTCTGAATGGTAGAATAACAATAGTAACCATTAGAGATGAGAGCTGGAACTAGCCAGGCAGTGAGGCAGGATGTATTTTATAGGTCATCTGGGCTCCATTCAGATCTACAGGTTGCTATTCCTTCTCCATACTTGAAAGCATTTAATAGATTATTACAAAAGGAAAAGGATGGTATGCAATAATGGTTTAAATTGAAGCTCTGTATATATATCACTACTGTGTGACTTCTAAATGAATGCTTCACTTTTAAAATTCTCCCATGACATACTTGAAAGTTTGCCAGAGCATCAATGAATTAAAACAATGAATTGACCAGCAGCAAGAGTAAAAGACTCTGAGCAGTACAGTAGAAACAGTTGTTTTCTTCTGTGGCAGAGACAATAAAAAATAACAAACATCCCCAAGAAAATTTGTTCCAAAGTTGTTGTGTGTCCTCTTCAAGGCAGATGAACTGGTTTTGTTCTCTTGTCTCATAATGTTGAAACAAGAAAAAAATACAGAATTTTGGAAAGAGGTTTAACTGTCAAGCAATCAAAGCCAAAAGCACATAATAGTGAAGTCAAATTCAGATTCCCTTCTTGCCTGGAAAATGCTTCTTTCATATCAAAATTGATACAAGTTAAAGGGTGGAGAATCCTTTGTGCTTTGTTTCACATGAACATAAAAGTTTTATTCCTGCTTTTAATGGGTAATATTTTACAAATGTAATGGAACATAATTTTACCAGGTTTCCCTAAGGGAAAGTCATGGCATGATTACATAGGCAGTCCCATCTCATTTAGTATAATGCTTACAATATACATGCAAATATGCTTACGTAACTCAAGTTAGAGGTAGATTGAATAGCATTCAGATAATCATACAGCAGTGCAGATGCTGAAGAAAGTTTTGCAGGAGAAATATACATTGACTGCCTGGTCCCTTGCAGCCACACATGCCCGCAAGTAATGTTTTTCTGTGATGCAGAAGATTGAAGCTATGCCAGACAGAAGTACCTGGCATGTGTACAATTTGTCACTTCAGGATGAACATCTTAGCTTTCCCCGTTGATAGCATATCCCAGGGAGCAGAGAGAGTGGTAGATCAAGGGGATGGGGACCTTTGCGGCTTGCAGTGTTCCCAGTAGCAGGGACAGCCTGGGAAGGGAGCCATCCTCTAATGGGCAGAGCTCTTGCACTGTCCCTCAGGGTAACTGGCTGCAGGTCAGTGGGACACACAGGGGCTCCGTGGGCATGGAAGGAGGTTTAAGCCACCTCAGGTAAAGGCACAGGGTAACAGAGCTGCGAGCATAAGGATGGCAGTGTGCTCTCCAAACTCCTTGCACAAGTAATTTTTCAGCTAGAGATTAAATAAATCTTTCAATTGTGAATAATAACGATTTAACACAATGTAGTGCAAGATGTAATTCTAGCACTTTTAGTATAAAAAAGCAAGTAAAAATCTGTGTTATAAGCTAGTATGAAGGGTCTTACATTTATGGGAGTTGTAGGAGTGCTCTTTCTGGGGAGGCTTGTGCATTGATGAAAGAGAGATCTGTAAGAAAAGTGATCTCTTTCTTCTTGTAGAGGATGATTGAACAATTTTAAAACATTTTACTAGTACATGTGAGATTGACATATTCTCTATTTCATGAACAACAGGTAGTCTTTTGCTTCTTGTTTAATTTTTTAAATGAATTCCTGTTAGACTCTCTTAGATCTGACTCTTGTTTAATCTGATATAGATCACCACAGAGAAACTATCCCAAGTTTTCATCTAAGTGGTATAACAGCTTAGTGTACATAAACCTAGTTTTGATGCTGGTTATTTGGAGATACACAGAGGAGACAATTGTAACCTGCTTGGAGTCACAGCAAGAATAGTTTCTGGAGCTCTCCTGTGGGACCACTGGCAGCAGAGCTGCTGCTTCTGCAGCAGGTGCGCAGAGGTGTTGCTGTAGCTGGCATGTGGATTGCAGGTTTGAGATCAACAGTGCCTCAGGCAGCTACTGCCCCTTTGGCTAGGCAGATTCCTTCTTGTTCTTTTTGGGGAAAGTCAGGAATTAACAAAGAAATAATAAAAAGTGAAGCTCAACATCTCTCTGTGCTAGATTTCTTTTAAACTTTCTCTCTGTCAGTGTTAATATCTCAGATCCATAGGGAATAGCAATAGATAGGTTAGCACAAAATCTCTATTACAGGTATATGCCTATATGTGCTGTGGAGAAAACTGGATAAAGACAATATTTTGAGAATTAGTTGCCTTTTTTTGTGTGTTGTAGTTAGTGCTGTCTGTTCTCTGACGCATTTGAAGCCAAACTACCTTTTAGCAATCACGAGGAATCTTTGTTTAATGTATTTTTGCTTTATTTTCTTTGCATTACTTGCTGCATATCAATTACCTGCCAATACTCAGCAATGTGAATTGTATCAATTTCATTTTAGTCAAGTGTAAAATTTATCATTCAGATGAGCTAACATCAGAATCAGTATCAGATTGAAGAAGTGTTTGCTCTTCCTTGCTCATTAGTTAGCATTTCATCTGTGAGAGTGAGATGGATAAATTTTAGAGTGCATCTGATTTAACCTCTAAAAATGTATCCTCTTGTCAAGACTTAACTGCAGACAGCAGGTAAGTACCGCTTAGTACCCAGTGGGATGGGGAGGAGAATCAGGAAAAAGGTAAACCTCATGGGTTGAGATAAGAAGAGCTTAATAATTGAAATAAAGTAAAAAAAATAAATAAAATAATAGTAATATTAGGAAAAAGAGAGGGGACTAAACCCCAAGAAAAACAAGTGATGCACAGTAGAACTGTTCACTGCTGTCTGGCCGATGCCCAGCCCATCCCCAAGCAGCGGTCAGCAGCTCTTGGCCGGCTCCCCCCAGTTTATTCACTGAGTGTGACATTCTGTGGTGGGGAATATCCCTCTGGCCAGCTCAGGTCAGCATTACCAGCTGTGCTCCCTCCCAGCTTCTTGTGCACCTGTTTGCTGGCAGAGCATGGGAAACTGAAAAAGCCTTCATTTAGAGCAAGCACTACTTAGCAACAACTAAAACATCAGTGTGTTACCAACATTATTCTCATACTAAATCCAAAACACTGCACTGTATGTGCTTGGAAAAAAATTAACTCTCTCCCAGCTGAAATCAGGGCATCTTAGGTCAGTGACATGGATACTCCAGTGCTGTGCCAGCCCAGCTCAGGCAGGAGGACAAAGATGCCTTCCATCCCAACTTTGTCCCATGAGAATGCCTTGTTTGTCTGTGTTTGCATGCCTAAGGAGGCATTTCCAGATGGAATGTAATGCTGAATTCAAGTTTTGCTTCTTTGTTTGCTTTTCAAGATCAGCAACAGCTTAGTATTGAGCATTGCAGTCTGAGATCCTGTGGGGTGTCCCAGGTTCCACACCTGCTGCTGGCATTTTCCTCTGCAGTATAAAAGGGTTTTTCTGTTTGTAAAACAACTTTAGCTGTATTATATAGGACATTTGTAAACCAAGTAAACTGATAATGTGGTTTAATATCAACACAAGTTCAGTAAAGGAGCCTTTTGGTTAACCAAGGCTTGTTCCATTTGTAGGAAAATTCAGATAAATTAAGGATGTGTGTGAAGTAAGCGCACCAAGCCTACAATGCTTTAAGCTCCTCTGTGGATGATCTAATTCAAAGGGAAAATGGCTGTAGTTCATGGTAGCTTAATCCTCTTTACAGTAAAGTCAACTACTTTACCTCTCAGTGAGAATCTTCACAGAGGGATTTAATGCATTTTGACTTATGTGCATTATCATCATGGGTTTAGTTGGTTTATCTTAACTTCCCTGGATGATCTTTTGTGGAAAAACCACAGACACAGATATCTAGTACTACCTTATTTAAAGCATAGTGATGTAGTCATGTCCTTAATCTGATATGGGTTTTAGTGTAACCATGTTAAGTGCTAAGTGAGAACCACATTGTTAGGTGGTTCCTATACATTCTGATCCCAAAGGATAACAAAGGTAGTTCTTTATTTGTGACTGCACTGCCCAGAAATAATTGAAAAGCCTCAGTGTAAGCGCTTGGCATCTGCTTGTATAATGGGCACTGCAATGCCAGTGACTCCTCAGACACAATTCCAAATTCTGGAATTTTGGAGCTGAGGCTCAACAAAATAATTCAGGTGATTATCCTTATTTCAGTCTGTCCTCTGTTCTGTTTTGCAGACCAAAGATAAAAGGATATTATACTTTGGGGGACCTTTGCCTCACACGGTTGTAAAATCAGCAGAGTGCTGGAAACACCTCTCATCTTGTGTGGAGAGCTTCAATCCCATAGCTGATGGGAAGGAAGGAAAGAGAAAACACTGACTAGAGCTTTTTCCAGTCCTTGAAACAGTTTTCTTTGAGAGAATGACATTATTCATGCCAGACAGTTGGCAAGGGTCAACTGGACAAGATAGAGGTGGAGGCATGTAATGCTGTACGGTGTCATCAGAATTAAAGATTGTGAAAGTCTTCTTCTGAAGAGATTTCACGCCAAAAGTGAACAGAACACACCAGGGATACCCCATGGCAATGAGAGTCCTTGTTCCAGCTCGACTGATTCAACTGGCCACCAAGTCAAATGGAATAGCAGATGCCATCAGCATGATCGTAAGTCATATGAGGAGCGGCTAAGGGAGCTGGAGATGTTTAGCTTGGAGAAAAGGAAGCTGAGGGGAGACCTTACTGGTGTCTACAGCTACCTGAAAGGAGGGTGCAGCCAGGTGGGGGTCGGTCTTTTCTCCCAGACAGTCAGTGATAGGATAAGAGAGCATAGCCTCAAGCTGTGCTAGGAGAGATTCAGGTTTAACATGAGGAAGAATTTGTTCCCTAGAAGGGTGGTTAAGCGTTGGAACGGACAGTTCAGAGACCTGGTGATGTCACCATTCCTGGAGATGTTCAAGAAATGACTGGGTCTGCCACTTGGTGCTATGGTTTTCTTTACACCGTGGTGTTTGGTCAAAGGTTTTACTCTCTGTAGCTAAAGAAATTCCTTACTAGTAAGCTGGGATGGAGGAGGCTGATATTCAGAAACATGGTGGCTGCATGAGAAATGCTCAAGTGGCTGCTGTTTTCATGGCCACTGTTGCCAGCAGAGGGGAAGCATGGACTGTGTAGGAAGATATTTCTACTGCTGCAGCATGTTGCCTTTTATCTAAGTTCCTGTAGTCATCACATGTCGGGAGATGCAGAATGCACTAGGAACACTATACCACAAGAGGAGCCAAGGAATTCTTTGCAGATTTTTTAAAACGTTTTTGTTCTGCAGCCTTGTTTGAGTAGTTCACGTTATAGCGACTTTGGCTTGAAGCTGAGGGTACTAACAAAGCCATTATGTAAAAGATTATTGGTATTTGGGGAATTAAGCCTATGTTTGAGGAGTTCAAGTTTGCCATGTCTTGTGTTATTTTTTATTTTAGCAGTGTTTGTGTACCATGCTTTTGTGAGTTAATGCACAACAGGTCGGCTAAAAGTCTATGGCATCAGTGAAACTGAGAGCCACATAAAAGACTAAATTGCTTTTTCTCTTTCTGTAATTGCTACTACAATAAAAGCTGCCTTTACTGTAAAATTTTTCGGCGTTAACCCCTGCAAAGCTCCCAGGTTGATGAGGGAGAAGTGTGATTAGGGGTGTGTAAAAGGGGTAGAACAGCTGGCTAACAGTAATTAGGGGTGCTCAAGGGCTGTAGGCAGCAGAGGGCAAACCTTGCAACCATGCACCCCAGTTCCCAAATGAATTGCAGTGTAATGAGCAAGGGTCAGCTGTGGTCCCTCAGCACAGCAGCTTTGGCAACCCTACTTGCATCCTTTCCAATAGCCCTGCTGAACATGGCAGGGAATGATGGCATGGTGTAGACAGACAGTCGTGACTGCAAGCAAGGAGGAAAAAGGGAACTGATTTTTTGTGTATTCTCTGTGGCCACTGTTTTGAACAATAGTATAAATATTGTGGAATAGGAGGGCAGGTGGGTCAGTCCCCTTATACCTGTCTGTGGGCAGAAGTTTCATCCAGTAGAGTAATGGAAGGATTTGATGGATGTGCAGTATTTCCTGTGGGATAGGCATGCCTCCATCCTGGTAATTATGCCATCCTTATATTAATCCTAAATATAAACAAATCTCCTTTTACAGAAACATCAGCAATGTGTGCTCAAGTATAATAAATAGTAAATAAGTATAATAACTCACTGCGTACCAAATGTAGGTAATGTAATAGATTGTGAAAGTTAAAAAGAGCATCCACCAGTGGTATACAGGCTTTGTTTTACAAATGTAGTTTTGTTTTTAGAATGTAATAAAAATGCCATATCGTTATCATCAGAGGGACTGTCTCTGCTAGGGAGATTGAACATACTCTTTGCAGTATTCACATTGTCAAACAATCCAAATACTACTACTGATGATAAATGCTTGCCCTGCTTTTGGGTTTCTGTATGATTTGTTCTGTTTTATTGTTTGTTTTTTTTTCTTCCTATTAGAACAGAATAATAATTTTGAAAGCATGGAAAATAGCAGATTTTTAAAATGTCTTAGATACCATTTTGTCTGGATAAAGGTTTGAAATGAGTAACCTGCTGTTTTAAAAAAGGTTGCTAATTATCTGAATTTCACTGCGGTTTAATTAGCAGCATCTATGGTAGAACGTGGGAGGTGGTGCTTATCACCTGCCAAGGAAAATGTTGTCTTTTGAGGAGGGTGAGTTATGTCAACCAAAATACAGCCTGATTTTAGTCTCCAATACCTTTCCCTTTCAAGTCTTGGTGGGCAAGGGTGATTGAGCCTTCCGTGATTAAGAGAGTGGAGAACAGAGGTACTACTGCCACAACTATCTCTGGGCAGGTCTGAGAGCCACCAGTATCCTGGGTGCTTGCTGTGAAAGGAGATGGCTCTCACTGAGCATTGCAACCAGCAGCTTCTTACAATTTGAGAAGAAATTAAACCACGTGGCAGGGTCAGTTCAGGTGTGGCAGACTAATAGTTTGCTATCTGTGAACCAGATGCAGGTTAGCAGAGGTAAAATATTTCTGTTAAAGCATGCTCTGTCTTGATGTTATGCCTTCTTTGTTGTTCTTGTTAGCTTTTTTAATAAATGGAGCCTGTGATTCTCTTTGAACGTATCTGATAGCTAAAGGAGCTGGTACAGGTAGCGGCCATTTGTTATGGAGAGCTCTGCCCATAGCAGCTGCATGTATGGAAATGCTGGAAATGTCTTAACGAGGCCGGTCTGAGCTGGAAGTCACTGAGGTCAGCAGAAAGGTGGCATTTAATGTCCACTGGATCAAACAAAGAAGGTTGTACCCTTACCTTAGGTTGGATTTGGTAAAGTTTCTGTAATCCAGTATAATAATTTCCTTGCCTGTTCTGTGAGTTTCCAAGCATTTTTGTTCTTTCTCCAGAGGCTGAGATGCAGAAAGCTGGTAGCCAGGACAGGTGCAGTTATGTAATAGTTAATATTTTAGTGATTATTCTACTTTCACAAAAGTATTCTGGGAGCTTTCTGTTTAGAAGTGGCAAGGAGTGTATAAATATATTTCTGCTTTGAAATGTAGGAGAGTAAAATGAGACATTCATATTCCATTCACAAGATTACAGACTAAAAGTTATTTTAGACTTCTTTATTATGGTATCCGCAATAATTCTGAATGTATTAGGCAAAGGAGAAAAGTTAATCTTCAGGTCATAGGTAAATTATTTTTAATTGAGTCAATCCATGAAAGCTAAGCCAAGAAGACAAAAAAAAAGCTTTCTATGAATTATTTTTATGTTTTTGTGATAAGCATACAATTTCAATCTGTGTAGTGGTACTGTGTAGACTTTTTGTAGTCCAGTTTATTTTTCCATGGCATGGACACCCTCACATAGGTACCAGTACTGTGGTAGGCTTTATTCAGTGCACCAGATGCATCTGTGGAAATGGTGTGAGTGAGATTCAGTGAGCCCCATACACCAAAATGAATTCCTCCAGGCATTCAAGAAGGTATAGAAACATCACTAGCACAAGCTGATCTTTTTTTTTTCAGAAAAACTGCTTTTTACGTGTTGCGGTGGCTCAGCCCACTTTACACCCCTCGTGTTACTACGAAGTGGTGTCCCCCCACACCACTGTGCTAGAAAGTTCTCCCTTTACCGAGACCCCACTGGGCCCTGGTCCTCTCCTCCCTCCCCTCCCTTCCCCCATTGGCCCCTGTTATGTCACTCAACCTTGCCTCTACCCACTAGCCCTCAAGACAATTGGCTTCTGATGCTCTGCCCGCCCCTGGGACCTTCTGGGATAAAATCATGCGCGGGCGATTGTTCTTTGCCTCTGTTCCCTTCGAGTGCGTTGGTTCCATTAAACGCCTCGGAATTGCACGCAGAGAACCCCTCTTGCCTTTTCGGCTCCGGTTCGCGCATAGCCTGTGTGTGTGTGAGTGCCTGCTCGCGCCTACCTGCGAGGGGGAGATCGTGTGCCCGCGTGGGCGCTAGCAGAGTGCCGCCGACGCGTCTCCACGAGGGACCCTGTGGAAAAAACATGGCATCAATCCACCGACGCCACCACCGCTATATTTATGACATTCTGATTTTCAAAGCATATTGACGAAACAAACTGAAGAGAAAACCTGCAAATGAAAACTCCCCGTTCTAGGAGATGCTAAAAAGCAGGGACCCAACAGAAAGGGGTTGGTTTGGGTAATTTTATAATTTTCATTCCCTTCCTGTGTTAGCTTTTCACTTTTCACTCATGCCCAACTGTCATTTCTCTCATTGCTGTCCCATGGGAGTGAGTGACTCTGGCATGGCTCCCTGTGCTGTGGCCATTTGCTGCTCCAGAGGTGCTAATTGTCCTTTCCTCTCATAATGTCTAATTGATCATATAATAACTTCAACCCAGAGCATAGCTTTCCAGCATGCTTTTGCTGCAGTTTGAAATCACTGTTTCAGACCTGAAGAATGGCTTCTTTGCTTGTGTATTTCCCCCCAACTCTAATAGTTGGTCTCATAAAAGATATTACTTCTCTCCATAAACCTTGACTGTCTAGCCTGCATTTGTGTTCCTTGAGGGCAGCAAGCAGGAAAACAACCTCTTCAAGCCTGGAGTTTCCTTATCGCAAAAAATTGTAGCCATTGAATTATAGTTTTAAACATTAAACTACTTGTTTGACCCCATTTCACTGAATTTGGACATGCATTGGTCTTAAGAATGAAGCAGGATTCCCAAGGCTTTCCAGCCTGATGCTGGTCTGAGTGACCCTGTCCTGCCTCTAGATCCCGAAGTCCCATCAGGGAAGTACTTGAAAGCTTTGGCCGTATTTTAGTGGGAGGCTATGACGGACGAAAGAGTCCCGTTCAGAAATGGGGACCCCAACTCCAGCTGGGGCAGGAGTCCCATTGTGGCAGTGCCAGCAGTGTCCCCGAGAGGCCAAAGACATATAGGGTGGATGGGGGCAATCTATGCAGTGCTGGTGCCCAGCCCTTACCCTGATGTGTCACCTGCAGGGAGATGGGAGCAGAGAGGAATAGAGCAGGGCCATGTCCATGGCTGTCCCCAAGGTCACCAGTTATGAGAATTGTGGCTTTGTCTTTATATACATGTTTTTGCATTTGGCTGTATTGCAGGGCACAGACCACCTTCCATATCTGTGTTCATGGGCACGATTTGCTTGTGGGAAGTTGACTGTGGTATCCTTTGCACAGCTCTTAGCCTTTGGGTGGACATACCTGGAGGGAGTGGGTTTCCCCTTACCGTTTCTAGGCTATTCTAACTAGTCAGCCTTGCAAGGTGAAAAATCCCTGAGCTGTTTCTTAAACCAGACAATAAAATATGATGCAGCAAACTAAGAGTGGGTCTGAGCCTATGCTAGGGCAACCTTCTGGGTCATTCAAAGCAGTCAGACCTTATCAGACTGAAACTGGTAGTTTGGAATGTGCTTAATCCATCCCTATTTTTTTGAAAGTGACTTTATCAATTGGTTGCCTTTAACTTCTGACAAGAGATATTGATGTAAGAGAGAGATTGATAAAGTTTATGACTCATGAAGATATTTGCTTCACTCACTTGTAATTTCTAGTGCAAATGTGTAGTCAGCCTGCACTCAACTGAGAAAGAAATGGCAGCATACAAAGTAGAGCAGATTAATTAAATTGGCTGTTCTTGTTAACTCTTTCTGCTACTATAAAAGATAGCAACATTACATAAGATTAAAAGGTGATAAGATAAGGCATTGTGATTTCTCATTGCTCTAATGTGTTGTTATGGGATAGTCTAGATTCATACTTAGTTAATTCAAAACATAATTAAACATTTATATAAATAAGTGTTCATTATGTTAAGAAGCATTAAAACATGGTTATAAACACTCTTTAAGTAACTGGCCAGCCACACAACATTGTTTTGACTGTTACTCTTCATTAGACAGTTTTCTTTGTGGGTTTTCTAGTAGTATCTTTGGAGTGCGTGGTGCTGTCTGATGCGAGGTGGTGAGCAGAGAGCCCCAGGCAGTGCAGCAGAGTCCCCACCTGCCTGTGCAAGGGGCAATCCTGACACCTAGCTCTGCTCGTGCTGTTTCACATCTCCACATATTTATGGCTGTTGTGTAAAATTCACAAGTATGTTCCTAATTCCCCAAATATGCTGATTCACGCTTTTCACAGAAATGCTTCTTGTCACTTAAAGCTGATGAGAAAAGATGATTTAAGGCACTGGGGAAACCTTATCCTCACTCCTAGCTGCAGTGACGATGCTTGGCTTTCACCTCATGCCGCTCCCACTGAACTGCGGGGTGAAACACAGGTGTAGAGGGGCTGAACTTCACGCCTATTGATACCAGGGAAATAGACAAAAATGTAAAAATAAATGTCACTGGTACAAGATGACTTCCTTGCTTGAAGGTGGGCAGTTTTGCTCTCTCAGCTCATTGCTGTGGAGCCCTGAGCCCTTTGGTGTTTGTGCGGTTCCTCTGGGCCAGCAGTCATCTGTGTGTCAGTATTAAAAGCTGGCATTTTCCAGACTTCTTCCTCCTTCTAGGGTCTGTGCAGCAGCTCCCTGCCCCACTTCCTGCGCTACTGGGGCCATGAGGGTTGAGCAGTGCCGGGTCTGGGTGCAACTGGCAAGGGCAGGGAGGCACAGCCCCAGCTGGACTGGGATGCAGGGCCTTGCATCAGGTGTGCTCTGGTTTTACTGGGCTGCTGGAGTTTCCATTTCTGCTCTCAGGCAGCTTGCTTTCCTCCCTGAACCCTGACACCCAGGAGCTGTCACAAGATTCTGGTTCCCTCATTGCTTCGTCGATGGCTTTGCCCCCTTGCAGGATATGTTAGGAAACAGTGCAGGATGTGTCTAAAAGCTCAGAAATCAGGGTTTTTTTAAAGGCAAGAGTTCTGCCATTGCCCAGGTAGTGGCCAATGTAGTGCAGGTGCTGCCACACACGGGCATGTGCTTCTGGGGCATAACACTTGTTTTCGTCTGTTTGGGGTCTGGCCTGACAACGTGTAACAGAGGAAGGCTCTCCTATAAGGAAAAATCTTATCATGACAGAGGCCCCAGGAGGGTGGGGGAGCCAAGGGAAGCCTTGGTGAGGGATCAGAGCGGTGTAAGAGCTGGTGGCTGGCAGACGGCAGTCACTGGTAGGGACAGCCACAGAGCCGGGAGGGCCATCAGGTATGGAGCAGGAATGCCAGCCAGGATCAATAATTCACACAGTTTGGTCGGCAGCACCAGCCAAGGAAAGTCAGTGTTTAAGTCGTGATGGGCAAACAGCAGGGCCAGAGACAAAGGCAGGAGCGAGAGCGTGGTAAGGCGGTGAGTGGGAGGCAGCAGTAGAGAGCAGCATGGAGCCGCGCTGGCGCGGCCATGGGCCTAATGCAGGGCCAGGCCTGCTGTGGCAAAGCAACTCCAGCATGTCTTGGCTGTGTGGGGGGCTCTGCTGAGCGTACGGGCACGTTTTGTCGCTTGGCAGGGTGTTAGTGGGGACCCTGGGTTTGACTTGGCGCATGCAAGGTGGCATTTCAGCCCTGTGGCAGCCGCTGAGCCCAGGACTCGCCATCCTCAGCAAGGGCAGCGTGTGGCTGCAGGGCAGTGGCACAGCTGCCTCGCCCCTCCGATGGCTGCGTTCGTTTAGATGGTCACGCTGCTGATCTACTTTGTTGGGTTTTAACCTAACAGAAGGAAAGCCTTCAAGTGCTGCTAAAAGGAATAAAATTATAGTTGTACTTTAGGGAGCAAAAATGATCTCTTTTGGCATTGTGCTGTTATTGCAAATCGTGTGTGTGTGATTTATCCTAATTAAAAAAAATATGACAGACATAAGCCACAGAAATGTCTGTAAATGACACAATCTGGTCCTGTCTTTGTTTATCACTGTCATAATGCATTGCTGGCCTCCTAAAATTATTAGCCTTTGTGACTTGCTAATAGCCACAGACTCTTACTTGTGAAATGGAAAGGTGTCCAATAGTAAAGCAGAATGTGAGCATTTCAATGTGGGACCAGCATTTCTCTTGGTTATGCTAGATCATTGTTTATTGCGTTCTAAAAAAAATTTACTTTCTGTCTGTTTGCTTAGTGGGCAGAATTTTTCAAGCTTGTAGTTTAAATACAGAAAGCTGGAGTGGGGTTCAGAATTTTTCCTTTATTGGAGCGAATTAAATGGTTCTCCATTGCATAAGACTGCTCTGTCAAATTAATACCAGTCATTTCCCCATGTGTGTTGAGTGAGTTTTCAGATCAAACCAGACCTCTGAAGGGATATACACTGCTGCATTAAAGAAAGATGCTGCGATATTCTGTATCAAAAAGGTTAAACTCATCGGATTCTATGTAAACACTCATTTTACCCCAGCTAACCTGTAAAGATTTCATTTTGCTTCATTTATCTTCTCCCTTACCCTATGCTAAACCATTCCCAGCTTCGAGGGAAGAATCATGTCTCCATTCATTTCCTATCTTGCTGAATTGCCTTCGCATTTCCTATCATCTGCACATAATCCTATTCTCTCCATTATTGTCTTAATACCAAGTACAGCACAAGATAATGGATAGGCACTGTAATAACAGTGTGGCCTGTAGGAGCCCCTCGAGGGAAATATCTTTGACGCTGGTAGAATATTAATGCATCCCAGGTCCCTGATCTTCCTCTTTCACTTCATCTCCTGTTTTCTAAACTACATAATGACTTTCATATACATGACAAAAGCATTAGAACAGAAAAAGACTCATTGATGAGCAGCAGGGCTGTGTGATATTAAGAAGCACTATTCTCAGTTCTTTGTACAGTTTTTGACCACCATCAGAGACAGTGTATGCAGGTAATTTCTGATTTGAATAGATACAGGCATAAAGAAGCATTATTGTACTCTGTTAATCCAAATGCCCATCACAGGCACTGCGTGAAAATAAATTAAAATGTAATTCTTCAATAATGCATCTGTCTACAGGATGATTTTCAGCAGATTAAAAACAAACAACTTGATATCACTTAGAAAGGCTAGTGGATTGTTTTTGAGAAGCTTAATCATCAGCAGATTATGAATGGAACAGTAAATCAAAGCAGGGTATGTTAAACAATGTAGATTGTGTTGTAGCAGCAATTTACTGTACATAATTTTTTAATAAAAGGGAAAAATTGATTTTTGTGAGCGTAAACATTGAATCCTGTGAGAATTTAGCTGCTGTTATTGAAAAGGAGAATGTAAAAAATGCTATTCTTGTCATGTAGGAGCAATAACCTTTCATTCCTCCTACAAAAAACAGAAGTTTGCTCCCTTTAGGGCTGCCTTTAAGCATAACTCCTTTTCTCATTTTTCTTTCCTTTTGTGACATACTCTACCTTTTGCTATCGTATTTTGCAAATATGATATGTATTCCTGATTCACACTTCACCCCCCACCCAAGGTGTGCACTCTGGTGAAGGGGGGAAACCCCTGAACATTCCTTTTGCCTCAAAAGGAGCTCTCCAAATTCACACTGTGGGCTTTTGCTTTTAAAGGGAGATCTGCCAGCTAATGTCCATTGCTGCTTGTCTTCAAAGTCTGGCTTTCACTGCTCATGGTGTTGGGTTTCAGGTGAAACCTCAGGCTGGGGACTCTGCAGCAGCCCTGTCTCCCCCTGCCTGCTGCCGGTTGCTGTAGGAGCAGAGCAGCTTCTGACCATCAATCATTGCAGATAATATCTGAGGGGAAAGGGAGAAATTATTTCAAATCAAGGGAACTGAGTTAGGAGCAAGAGCCAAGCAGCAGTCTGGTACTGGAAGTGTGCTGGAGGGGAGAAAGACTAAAGTCTGGGAGAATCAAGGATGAGAGCTAGTATATAAAAGTCCTGATGGAATAAGGTCTTGAGATTAAGAAAACTTGAAAAGTACTTGAAAATTAGTTACATATTAAATGAAAGATTAATAAAATTTGCACAAAATGCACAGATACCCTGTGCTTTATGAAGGTGGCTGTTTTCCCTTGTTAACTGCTAAGTAAATGCTAAGAAGCATCTTCTAACTTCAGTGCTCAATCCTGACCCAGCCTTGCAAGGGGCTCTGGGGAGTCCAAGGAAATGTCAGGGTGAGTGACTGAAGCTATACTAAAAGAAATCTGTCTCAAGAGTAAAAGAGGAGACAGCCTGTCTATTCCTGGGCCTACTGTTGCTTATGCTCTAATTTTATTTTCAGATAATTCAATTGATTGATTTCACTGCTTTTAATGTTATTTCTTCTTTTTTGAACTCATGTGGTACTGTGAAATAGTCTAATATTGAATTATGCTGCTACTGCATGTTAAACTGTGCTCAGCAGGGTGGAAAAATACATGTGGATCTATCTAAAAGACACTGGACTGTACATCAGAAACCTGAACTTGTCCCTTTGGAACCAAGTAAAAACTATGTTAGCAAGTTCTGTTGCTATCATAAATGCAATGCCTTTTCTTTCACATGTATTTACTTGCCAAGAGAAAAAATGACATCCTGTGTGACACTGGTAGTGTGGTATCCCAGTTTATGAGACTGTAAACAAGAAGAGGTGAGAAAGAACTCAGTTCATTTCTGTTAGTATTCACTTAAAAATTGTTATGGTCTAAATTTAAGTCTGGAGTCAAAATATTAGGTTGTTTATTTCACTTTGTCTTCAAAAATGTTTCTGGTGTATGGCTTTTGTTACTCTTCCGTAGCTGTCCTAAAATGAGGAGAGAAAGTACTTTAAGATCATACTGTAAAGACAGTACCTCTCAAAGTCTTTTGCAGCCTGGTCACCAGCATTTGGGGGACCAGCCTTTGGGGCAGCCTTGGCAAACACTCTCCAGAGGCTCTGGGAAGATCCTTGATAGCCTAATGAACCAAAGTCTGTTTTATCTGCAGAGACCCTTTATAGTTTTCCTTGTATTTATTGACTTCACTGTGTTTGTCACACTTCTGTGATGTTTGGTGTACCATAGTAAAGTAGGAATTATTACTCACATCATGAATACAGGAAAGTCAGTGACCCCTAGCAAAGGCTGGAGACTCTGTTTTTTGTTTTGCATTGGCTTAGAGTAGGAGGAAAGCAGGTTCCCATCCTCAGAGACAAAAACCCAGGCCTGAGAAAAAATAATGGCTTGTTGGTTTTGATTTTAGTTTGGCTTCTTTTTCTGCCTCAGTCTAGGAAACCCAAGGACATCATGGTCCCAATCCTCAAAAGAGCTATATATCTTACGGCTCTTGTACCTTGGATCAACTTTGTAAGTGAAGAAAGACTTTGAAGGTATTCTGATTACTCTGTAAGAAAGATAAAAATTGATGTATTTGTTTTCAGTCTTGGTTGTAGGTGAAGCCAGGACAGGCAGGACAGGAGTCTGCGGCAGTCAAGAATTTGTCTGGGTCATGAGAGCTGTTTCAGAGTGAGCGAGTGGGTCTTCCCAGGGACTCTGAGTTGAGTGGTTGTGACTCCAGAGATTTAAAGAATTCACTTGGCTCCTGTTTGTTGTTTCTGACTGACTAAATGCTGCTAATTATTGCTAGGGTTTTTTTCTTAGTTATGATCACCTTCAAGGTTTTGACCAGGAAATGTGCTGTCTTTGTAGGGCTGAAGTACAACTTGGATGTCTTTCATACGCTAACTTCATCTCATGACCTCTGGCATATGGCAAAATTATCTTTTAAACTGACTTCTAACAATTAAGTGCAATTCTCTAATTCAAAACCAGTTTTATTAAACAAGAAAAACTCTTTTTATGACCCCTTTTGACTACTTTTTTTTAAAAAACATTCAGAATTATAAAGTTGAAATTTGCAGTTTAATTTAACTATTATATCTTGGTTTACAGCTTGTTATGCCTCTTCTTTTAAAATGTACATTACTAGCAAGAAATCTAAATAAATTATCATAATCCATTTTCTCTGTTCTCTCTCTATATATTTCTATTCTTAGAGAAAAAGATGCCCTCCATTAGAGTGTCTTTGATACTATCTTTTTTCATATTTTAAGAGGTACTGCATGTGCTCTGCGTGAAATACACTTGAAAGGATTTTTTTTGTGATAGCAGTTTATGTTGTTTCTAATCTTAATCCAGGCATCGCTAATTTTGTGTTTGCAAGTAAACATGATAATGAATGAGAATCCTCCTAGCATTGTAATTGATGTTGCTCTTTTGTATCCTGGGTTTCAAATCTGTGTGCAATTGTCAGTGCCTTATAGAAATGTTAATTATCTTGAATAATCCTGTTTGCCTTCATCAGGCTGGAGCAGTCCTAAGCAGTAAGAAAGTATCATCCAAGATAGTTGGAAAGAAATATGGTATTAAAACGATGTGAAAAACCAGACTGGTACAGTTGTAGCCAGGATA
Organism: Rhagologus leucostigma; assembly: GCA_013397725.1. Classification (NCBI taxonomy): domain Eukaryota; kingdom Metazoa; phylum Chordata; class Aves; order Passeriformes; genus Rhagologus; species Rhagologus leucostigma. Next base: position 1,265,640 of record VZTD01001331.1, on the reverse strand, counting down.
GAGAATGCTATGGCACTGGGGAAAGAAGGAGCATAGGCTATGAAAAATGGCATGGGCTGTGTTTAGTAGAAATGAAGGAGATTACCTAAAGGACAGTAATTGGAAGCAGCTGCAAGATGGAGAGCTGGGGCCGTGCAATAACATCTCCTCCCCACCCAGGGGCTTGAGAGGGCCATTGTCTATTCCTCCACACGTGCACAGGCATTTTGTGGTGGTGTAGAAAGGAAGGAATATGACAGCCCATGCTTTTGGCAGGATGGCTCCTGGAGCGCTGCTCGGGACTGTGGGAGCTGGTAGGCAGCGGTGTGCCCATGGGAGGCTGCACTGCAGGGCTAAGGGGCTGCACTGGCACTGCTGTTCAGAGAACTGCATTTGCTGCATTGCTGTTTGACTAGGCAGCTTCCTTGGGCTTACTCCTGTTGTTTGAAGTAGAGGGAGAAGGTGCTGCGGTATCTCCCGTGGCATTTGTTAGTAGCAGTCAGACTTCTTTTAGGGATGGTAACTGAAAGTGAGAGTAGGGTGGCTGCAGTGCAGCTGAGTCAGTATATTCAGACAGCTAAGCTGGAATGTGTTGGTGCACCAGGCTCTGCTACCTGTAGGACATGTGAACATGTTGGTGAGTGGGGTATGCAGTGTAAGTATGGTGTAGGTTCCTTATCAAAATGTCAGTTCACAGTCAAATTGCAAGTCTAGAAGTCAGTGTGCAAAAATTAACCTTGTCATAGGAGTAAAAAATCATATTCATATACTTGCAGAGGGATAGGGGCACTAGAAAGCCTGTTATCTCAGTTATGGAGTCCTCTGAGGTTCCTTGATTTGGAGGGGAAAGTAAGTGAATTTTGAGAATAATACATTCTGAATGTTATGATCACCTGAAGTCATCCAGAACAGGATATGCTTACTTGAACTTTGAATCAACATTTGTGAAACTTTGAACCTGTGTGTTCATGATAACATGGACAGCAGACCTCATGTTGTGCTGAGAAAAGAAAAATTACTGCTACAGAGCACAAAAATGGCTCTGGTTTGCAATTACTTGTTAGTGTAATTATTTTGGCTAGTTGATGCATTAGTAGAATGCTTTGCTCATGTCGTACTCAAATTTGGACTGCAAAGGCGTGGATTTTTGTAGGAAGACCTTATGTAATTAAATTTAGGAAGCTGTTGAATAATTTGTAATGCTTAGTGATTACTTTGTGGATTATGAGGCATGCTTAGTGACTACTATTTTCACTCTTTGTTTGTTGAGCCTAGGTTGCACAGTTTTATCTCTTTAGTTTGCAACCACTTTGCTGTGGTGTCTTCTGTGATTGTCCATTTTTCTTTCTGGAGACAGTGTCTCGGATAGCAAAGCGGAGGCAGAGCCATTTCTGGTGAACTCAGGCAAAGTGAAACTTTGCTGTGTGGTGGTGCTGGGCACAATTCAGGACTTCAGTAGGTACCTGCCGTTATCAGGGGCTCTACCTCAGTGTGCTTATTTCTGACGTTGCTCTATCAGCATCGCTTCCTCAGAGATGTAGGACTACTGCAAATTGTCTCTTAGACACTGATGAAGGAACGTTAATTACTGTGGTGCCTTCTAATTTCAAAACTGGAATACTGTAGTTTTTTCCTTAATGGACTTCCATACTCTACTATGTGGAGATTGAAGTGAATTAAAAAAACTCATCAAGAAATCTTTCATGGGCACCAAATTTTGCACTCACATTAAACCTGTTCTCAAATACTCCCCTGACCCCCTCCTTGATATAGTTTCATATTTTTTTAGAACACGGTTGATCCCATTAAAAGACATTAACATGTTTTTAATCTCATCATCAAATTAATCCTGTTGATATTGTTAGTATCTTTGTAATGCAATACAGAAAAAAACAACCTGTAATGTGGCCTTTTCAGATTTTCAGTGAAGCTAAACTGACATGCTGAATTGTACCAACCCTCATGCTGTCAAGAGATGCCCTGAAAAAGCTCTTAGCCCTGATTATCCATTGGAACAATGGCTGTGTCTCTAATTTTAGACAGCTGCAAGCGGGGTGACTCTCTGTGAAGAAGCAGGACATTTTGTGCTGCATTCCTTTCTCAGGAACATGAACTCTTCTCTGCGTGCTTAAAGCCCTGCTGTTTACAAGCCAGAGATCCTCTTGTAAACACTCGCTTCTGCACCGTGAAGACTTCAGCCTGTAGCACTGTCCTGTTCACAGACACCAGTCCCAAATCCCTGCCTCTTTCAGCACTCAGTGCCCCGCTGTTCGCACCTCTGAAATTCTTTTATGTAAAAGCTGCGGTGTCTGACTGAAGTCGTGTTCTGCTGCCCTCTTGCAGAGAATGCTTTGTGCGAGCATATACGTTTTTCCTGGGTAACATTTTCTTTTCTCAGAAATTCAGAATATAAATATTCACTTAGACCATGCTTCCTAAATTGATGACATCTTGTCGATGGGAGTTAAGTTTTCATAAAAATACCATTGTCAGGCAAGATTTGTACAGCAGCTACTAACTAGATGGGAGAAAATTGAAACTGTGAATAACTTGCTATCTACATATCCCTGGTGACTGAATCACACACCTGTAACTGAGGACACTTCTTGTAACACTGCTTTTAAGTGGGAAAGTTACTGAATATAGTGGAAAAAAAAATCCTCAAACCCCATAACCATAAAAAAACCTGAGTATAGATTTGGAAGAGGGGATATGTAAAATGCCTAGTTAAAAAAAAAATAGTTAAAAAAATCCTGTGTTGAAGTTTCAAAACTCAAATGAGCATTGTGTGTGGAGATAAATCATTCCCAGAGGCAAATGCTGCAAGAAAATTCTTCTTGTCATTTTCTATTCATTTCCACTACCTTGATTTTAAAATCGACTCTTCTAAAATACACACATTCCAAGCTGTATCTGCAGCATGCTGCTATGTGTAGTGTTGCATCACACCAGGGCAGGCTGTGCTCCACTCTCTTCTAGGTGGAAGATGTGCCATTCCTGGCACTGTTTTAAATTGCTCTGTCCACCTAATGGAAGTGATGACTGAGAGAAGTTGTTCGTGTCTCTTAGCGACCCACTTATTGTCTTCTGTTGTGATTCTTTAATTTCTAGAGCGTATTTTGGGCATTGCTGTTACACAACCATCTGGTAGCTCTTGAATTTATGGAATCTGCCAGGGGGACATGTGCTGACATTCAAAAAGAGAGTGAAAGACTGTTAACCAAAATATTCTCCCTTTTGTTTAATAGTTAATAGTTGGCTTGTACTTGTCACACCAGAAAGTTTTTCTTTAGAAATAAAAAAGCAAATTAAAAAGATGTCATAAAACCTTCTGTAATTCATCAAGCTGTGCTCCTACTGCTGGCTGACCTGCTTTCATATGGATATTCCTACCATTAAACAGTCACGCGGTAGTCTTTGTGTGTAGTAAAACCTCTGTGCTACAAATTGGTGGTGCAAACCCTTGAAATGTGCATAAGCAAAGCTTACATGTATTACCTACTTGCCTTTCTGTGTGAAGGTTTTGAAGACATCCCATTAGGGTTTCCATCAGATGGAGCTCTGCAGTTGGTGCTTCCAGCCCCTGCCAGGATGTGGCATCTCCCCACATGCAGCTGCCAGGTCTGTTCTCCTTCCCTGTTGGCAGTAACCCCCAGTCCACCACAAAAGATTTACCTTTGGTATTTGATTAGCAAGCAATGAGTTTTATTTTACCATGCAGAAGGCACTAAAGGAAACTGTTTTGCCTAATTGCACATATGCATTTATTAATTTTCTACTGCTCGTTAGTGGTGCAGTGAGCAAAACCTGCATTTCCACACAGAAAGCCTCTAAAGCCAAACCCTTTGCACTGACACAAAAACTAATTTGTCTGAGTTCTCTGGAACTCAGAGCTGGAACATTAGTTCTCTGGAACTAATGGAAGCATGAGGAGAGCCTTCCCCTGGGAATCTCTTTGTTTACTATCTCCTATGGATACTAGAAAACAGTTATGAAATCTTTCAGTGCTAAATTATTTTCCAGATGCAATTTGGTTACTTGTGTTTTCATATAATTCCTAGAACACAAGTTCTAACTTTTACAGGTTAAATAAGCTTACTAAGACTAACAGAAAATGTATATCAAACTTTTGTGCATTAGATAGAGGTACCATTCAGAAAGGTCTTGTGGTAACCTGCATGTATATGTGTATTGCAGAAGCTACAGTGATTCTAATGCTACTGAATATTTAATATCAACTCTAAATCGTTGGGCATAATCATACTATCTTATTGTTAATTCTTTCCTTAGTGGTTCTTGCCAACAGGAAGACACTTGGCTAACATGAGCTGTAGTCTAAAGGGTACTCGGGAGGCAGCAGGACAATGGCATATATGGAACCATTTCCCTTTCAGAAAGGGTGTAACACCTCTGGGTAAGCAAGAGTTTGCCTATGCTGTGACCATGCTAATTTGTGGTTGAGTGCTGAACAAATCACAGCTTTCTGCTACAAACAGCAATCAACAAATCCCTGCTGGGCACATGGACGAGGTGCATTTTCCCACCCTGTGCTTGCAACAGAGTGCAGTGCACTGCAGACGCGCTTACAGCATCGGTGGTGGCAATGCAGTGATTTGAATGATCTGGTGCAAGAGACTCTTTCTGCTGCTTCTGTGGTGGAGTGCTCAGTGGCTGAAATGCTGCACCCCTGAGGTGCTGCACTCACTGACTATAGGGAAACCAGGTGGAGGTTCCCAAAAGGAATTATCCTCCTCCATGATTTCGTGTAGTACAGTGAGGCTCGGTGTGGCACATCCAGGTTGGGATGGGATGTACAACACAGGCTATCACTGATACAGAGTTGCACGTTGGGTGCTGAGGTCATGTGTCTGCTGAAGATGCTGCTGTCATTTCAGGGTGTTGTTAAGGGCATGGAAAATAACATTTAAGAAGTGCTAAAAGTAGACGTCATGGGAGTGAATTGTAATGCGTTGAGGGGAAAATGTGATAAACTACTCATAGTCTTTGACAGTACTATGTGACACCTCAGTTTTTGCAGAAAATTATAAACTTCTGATAAAATAATAAGAAAAAAAGAAGAAAACAAGTCTATCTTTCATCTGCTTCCATCTCTCTAGTTCACAGGAGTGAATGCTGGTACAGGAGCAAGAAGCAGAGGGTAAAGGAGGATTGAGGTGGGAAGGATTGTGTTTATACCAAGAATAGGGGATATGATCAAGCAACACAAGATTAAAGAAGGAAGAGAACTCTATATAAGCTTAAAGGGGAAGAACTTGGTATGCTGCAAAACAAGAGACAAATAAAAAAATTGGCGGTCTTTTGTATTCCTCCTGGAAATACATATGTACAATATAAAAAAAAAAAAAAAAAGTATTAGTCTTTCCAGTGGGGCTGCAGCAAAAGTTTTGCTAAGAGATGAACTGACAGAATAATAATGAAGAATGTTGCTATAAATTCTCCTAAAACAAAGAGGGTTTTTTAAAAAGAGGTATTTTTCTAACATGACATTACTAAGGAAGTTTAGAGCGGAACTCATTTTAGAACCATTTTTGTAGGTTAATGTGAGCATGTTGAAGGCAAAATAGGCAATAATGGTGTAGTGGTTAGATGTGAACTACCGCCAATATTCAAGTTAAAAGCTAGCAGAAATACTAGGGTAAGTAGAGGACCATTAAGTTTCATCTCACTTGTTTCCAGTCTTTGAAAGGAAAGTGAAAAGGCAGGAGGAAAAAGCAGTACTACAGAAAACAGCAGGAAAAATAACTTGATGAAAATGATCCAGATCTGTAGAACAGGAAAGACCTAAAGGACCTATTCCTAATCAGTAACATCTCTGAGATAAAAACAATGGAAAAGACAGAGGAATTATTCATCATCTGAGATGGAGACAAGAGTGAGTGAAAACACAGAAAAAGTTTAGGATAAATATTAAGCCAAGTTCTCAACAGTATGGTTTGCCCATGAAATTGTGTCTGTGGTCTGTGATGTGCCATGTTTTGGTAGAATGCAAAATTCACTCTTGAATGCATTTTGAAAAAAGATCATGTCATAGCAATACAGTGGGGTTCTCCATCATCCTGTGCTCAAACTCTTCTCAAAGCCTGAATATGCAGGGTAATGTTTCTCCTTACAGGGTAGAGACAAAAGCTTATCCCTTTCCAGCGAAGAGCAGGATAATTTTTGGGAGATGCAGTTGAATATGCCATACAATATAAAGCTGAAATTTGATACAAAGTGGTTTTGATACAAAGTTTGGGAACACTCCTCCTGTGGTTAAAGGCATTGTGAAGAATGTGATGTACCTGGTGGAAGCTGCAAGACTCCTGCTGAAATACATTGGAAAGCCACAGTGCTGTGTTAGACAAAAACGTTAAGTGTAACTTGGAATTTTCAGGCTTAAAAAAGAGACAAAATGAAAAAAGAAAAATTTACTTTCAGTGTCTTCAATGAAAACCTTTCCTGGGCTCAGACCATTTAATCTGTTACATCCATATAATGAATCAGTGCACGTGGTATACAGAATGGAAGAGATATCTAAGAATAACAAAATAATTTTTTTAGCTAATACCGGCAGATGTTAACCTCCATCACGTCACTTTCTGTAGCCTGATGTAATGCTGTGTGTTTAGGGTCAGGGAGCAATGACCTGTCCTGGAGGAACTGCTCCTTTTTCCACAATGAAAGCAGTGAAGAAGTCGGGAAAATACTGGGGACTATTAGTAGGGTTATTTTGGGTTCCTCTCTTATGTATTGCCTATTGGGGATGGAAATCCCCATGCCACATTTCTGTGGTGGTATGTGGAAGAAAGCAGGCAGGCGTGAGGCGGGCAGCTGCTGTGCAGGAGGCTTTCACTCCGTCGAGTGTCAGCCTCTGCGGTGCCTTTGTAGGAGCTTGCTTTATGTTGCAGTGTAGGGAGTTGCCAGGAGAGGGGGGAAAATGGGGAAAAACGCAGTTTGGTTAATAAAGCAGGCTTGTCCCTTGAGTGAGAAGCATGGTTGATGTATCAGTGCCTGTACCAGGCTTTAGCTGTAGAGCTGTACATCCTCAGTTGCTTATTAAAGGTTAAGGAAAGACTCCAAAAGCCTAAACTGCCAGTCTCCCTGCATGTATTTCTGTGAGCATCAGCTTGTGCCATGGGTTCAGGTGATGCTTTCTTGTTTACACAACCACAGGCTTCTTGGAGCATCTGCCTTTTGCTCACGCCATGATTAAATTGTACAGGAAGAACATGTGTTTCTCAAATCACCCTGCAGCCCTTTGGATATGACTGTTTTAAGTTTGACAAGAGGAGGCAAGGGTGCACATGAAAGTGTGCAGTTCTGAGTTTGTTCTTTTTGGTGCTTTCATATTGCAAAGATCAATAATTTACCTCCTGTCAGGTGAAACCAGGAGATTAGTTGCATTAATTTTTGAATGCTTTCTTAGTGTCTGTAAATTGATCTTACCTTGCTGAAGTCATGTTTGCAGTCTTGCTGTACTGTGGTGGCAGGGGAGCTACATTGAGCTGTGCTGGCTGAATGTACAGCTTAAAAAGCACTATATGTGAATAAACATAGCTGTTATAACAGGAGGCAAGGAATCATCAACAAACTGGGGGTTTGATGGGGCTGGGCACTGTTTTGGTTTAGGCTGCTTATCGGATTTTTCATCCAAGGTAATATTTTGTTGTTGTTTGTTGTTTTCTTCTCAAGTACATCCTCTGCTCTTGGTTTAGCTCATCATCCATACATACAGCACAGAGCTTTAGGCTGATTTCCAGTGCTCTCAAAATGACCAGTCAGCCCTTACCCAGCCTTGTATGATTGCCAGTGTCTCGTGTATATGATAGGGGTGCAGAAATTCTGTGCTAATGTTCTGGGGGGTATGTTTTCAGCTGAACTCAAAGCAAGTGGTGCTGCTCGTCCTGAGCACCTCGGTGCAGTGGCACTGTAGTGGCTGAGGTGCTGTGTGTCTCTGACTCCGCAGGCACTCAGTGGGTCTCAGCCTCCTTCTGCTCCTGCCTTGCTGCCCAACGTGGGGACATGGCCTCAGGTGCCTATGACCCCTCCCAGCTGGCCATATGATTCTCTACATGTAGGTTCGGGCTCATTCGGTGGGCTCCTGGTACTGAGGAGCACTTGCTGTAGGACGGGAGTGATGCCTGCCCAGCAGTGTCTTTGGATGAAGCAGAGGTTCTTCACACAGGCATTTTTGCTCCATTATCCCTCTGCAAATACTGTGCCTGGTGGATATTACAGTGCCACCTAAAACATTGCTTACTTACATTATTCTGGAAAAATGCTGGTGATACCCAGCTACCAGCAGGCAGCAGTTGCCTCTGAGTTGAGAGGCATCAAAAGCATGATGCAGCACTGCTCCCCTCAATGGCTCAGGAACTGCCCTTGGCCCATGGCACTGCTCTCTGTGCTACTGTGAATGGATGTAATTCTCTGATCACATCTCTCATTTGTGCAATGATTTTGAACTAATGATGTGTTTCTGTGTGCATACCTAGGGGGAAAAAAAAAAGGCAATACTAGGACTCCTCCTTTGTTTTGGACTGTATAGCTCATAGCTGCTGTGGAGGCACTGCATATAGCACTGCTGCTGTGTCTGGGATTTTATGAAGTCCTTGGAAAGATTTAATTTAAACTGTTTTCTAGATTTCGTCTTCTGCAGGAATGGTCTTTTAAAGATTCTACCCGTGGGGTATTGTTTAACCAATTTAAGGTATTGAAATGCAGAATATTATTCTGGTGTATTTATTCTGTGGAAATCTAGACTTAATTTTTTTCCTGAACAGTTTGCTGTTATGTGGAGGAGATGCAGTCCATGTTCTGCAACTGCTATGAGAGGTGAGATTGAAATGAGTTTGACTCTCTGCTGCATTTTATCTAAAGCCTGCAGGTAACTTGGCCTCATTGGGTCTGAACATCATAAGTATTTATTGTTTTTCTATTAAAACATTTCCATAGATATCACTGTCATTTATATTGCTCTGTATTTAACTAAAATATGTTTTTCTTCTTGAGATTTTCTCTACTTCTGGTCACAGTACCGCTCCGTTTGTCCACACAAGCTATTCACTCAATCTCTAGTGCTTGCTGGCAGGGTTTGTTTAGGAATTGAATAATGTGATGTTCCTGCACGTTCCCACAGGTGCACCATGAAGGCATACCTCTTGCATTGCCATTGCACCAGCACTCAGATTCCCTAAGTTTCTGAGTGTGCAGATCACAGCTCACAATTTAGCCAAACCGTGAAGTTACCTGTGCTGGCACTGTAATGAAAACACTCACGGCTCTCCTGTGCTGGAAATCCTGTTTTCACACTCGGTTGCCCACAGCTCTTTTCCCCACACATCATCCTGGTTTTGCAGCCTCATCTGCTTTGGGGAATTTCTCACCACATACTCAACTGACTTTTCTTACTGAATATTGAGCCACAGTAAATATCTTACATGATCAACTCTGTTCACCCACAAAATATGGCTGGTCCTTTTCCTCAGCTCCCAGTTAATGCCTTGTCCTTTTTATTTGCTCTACTTTCTACCTTTCACTTATTTATTTCTGCAGCCATATTCCCAGGTCATTCTCTAGCTCTATTCAAAGGAGTTTGCACCTCTGCTCTTCAGGATGTCTCCAAAGTCAGAAGCTCTTTTCTTTGGGTAAAATGCAGTCCTTACGTCTTTGCAGACCTTCCCCCATGCCAGAAGCTCTCCTCCCTCTCAGACACTTGTCCTGGTCCAGCCTGCTCCCATCTCCATGAGACTCTTTTTGTTCTTGCCTAGCCCCAGCCCTTGGTGGGGTCTGTCAGCCCTGAATCTGCTTCCAGCCTTCCGGGCAGGTGGACTGGGGATGGAGGTCCCAGGGGATGCAGCTGCAGGGCCATGACCAGCTCTGCCCCCCCTCTGGGGAAGTGACCAGAGAAATTCCTGCTATGTATCTAATTTTAAACTTGTATGCTTTTGAGTTACATGCACAAAACCATACCAGCTCCTACCCTTACAGTATAATTTCCCCCTGCTAGTTTTCCTTTTCTTGTATGGTGCCAGTTCTGTATTATTATTCATTTTATGTATCCTTTATCATATTTGTCAGTAAGTCTCCAGCAGACACAAAGCAGCAGGCTCTGTTTGCAGCAGTACAGCTACCAGAGCTTGGCAAAATAGCAGTGCAAAATCATTTGCATTAGAGCTAATAAAGACAGCTGGAATGGGCCCCAAAATATGTTCAATAAACCAATAAGAGTGACTGCTGTTTATACTCCTACTTTAGTAAAACTAACTGGTTTTCATTCAATGTTTATAGTACTGTAATTGTGTAGTGTAGTATTTTCCTGCAATTTAAAACTAATATAATGGTCAATGCCTGCCTTTAAATGCCGACAGTTTGCTAACAATTTCCGGTCTCATGCCTTGTGCATTTTATTTCCTCCATATGAGGGGAGGGTGAATGTCTCGCCATGTACTTTGCTGTAACTCCTGGTAAATGCTGTTTCTTTTATTGTGGTCATTATAACTATCACTTCAGGGAATAAAAGCACGTTGAGGTTTTTTTAACCCCAATTTCTGTATTCAAAATTTTTCAGAAATCTTCTGGAGGAGTAGAGAGATCATAATTTAGGAAAATAAATATGTGAATTAATCAATTAATAGAATTCTTTGAAATTCTAGATGCTAACACACTGCTGTAGCTTCCCTCTGCATTCTCCCGTAGCAAGTTTAGCTTATCTATCCCATGGAAATGATTTATTTAGAATAGAAGTGTCAGACCTTGAGACAATATTATCCTACCAAATCTAAATGTCTTGGAAAAACGTGCTTATTCTGAAACATGCACATATTGGCTTCCATAAAAGAACATGCCTATTTTTTAGCTTGCCTGATGCATGCCAGCAATTTTTTATAAAGAGGATAACTGATAGACATTCTTAATAATAATGACAAATAAATAACATCCCTTTCTCACGATGCTTGACAATGCAAGGATGCTGTACAGGATTATATAGGCAAAAGTAACAGGCAGAATTTTCCTTTCTCCTCTGCCATACATGAAACAATAAATCAGTCCATACTAAGTTCATTTAGCCATATTTTACATCTTCTAGAACTGGAATTGTGGAGCCTACAAAACAATTTATATTTTATCTGTACCATCTAATTAATTAAATGGCCCCAGAGTACCAGACTCACAAATCTCGTTAATAGCTGAATACTGAAATAAAGACTGTTCACCCCTACTAGAATAATATTTGCATATCTCCACCTGCGATGGGTAATAAGTACCTGCCACAAATCAGAATTATGAATTTTGCACGCCTAACAAAACCGCAGGGGAAATTATACCTCAGACATTCCATAATAATTGCAGCTAAGCTGTTTAGTGCCATCCACTTATTCTGCCTGAAGTGTTTAAAGCAGCAACAGTTGTAAATGAATTCAGGCACACATTCAAGAGAAAATGTTTTAAAAAGTTTTTCTGTCTTGCCATATGTAATTATCTTTATAGAAATGTTCATCTACAAGTTATAACATGCTCACATTTAAAATTGCAGATTAAAAAGTAATCTCCTCCAATTAAACTACATTTTATAAGAGCATCCTTGTAAGTTTACTATGATGATACAGGAAACAGTTTGGGCCATGTTTATCCCATTGATCTCCCAGAATTGGTGATCTGTTCTATAAACAATTGCAGCAAGGGGCCTGATTTTTCAGTGCTTCTTTCCCCAATAACAAGTGAGTCCTGGGGGAGAGTTCACTCGTAAGGCTTGGACAGAAATATACTGCAATGTAGATAGTCTTTCATAGGCTGGGGAATTGGGACATTAAAGTAGGCAGCACGAGTTTCCTCTGGTTTGTTTATTTTCGTGACAGGAATGGAAACTTCATTTGGAGTAGAGCTGGAGGAATGGTGAGATGCTGGCGGTCTCGTCTTCTGGCTGGGAGTGTAAAGGAATGATAATGCCTGAGTTTACACTTCATAGAATGATACGACTTCTAGAGAGCCCAAGAGCTCTTTATAAGCACAGGTCCTACTCGGTCAACCGCATTAGGACAACAGTAGGAACTGGACCATGCTTTGCTTCAGGAACACAGGTTCGTCTGTGAATGTGGCATGAACCCACCCACTGTGTGTGTATCTGCTGCTTGTGCACTGTGTGACAGTTCCCACTTTACTAACAGATGCTAAGAGCAGTGTTTTGAAGCCACAGCAGCACATCCACCTCTGTCTCCAGATGAAGACACGGAGACATGGGATAGCACCTGTCCCTGTGAGATCCCTGGTCCCAGCCTGCCACTCTGCAGGAGCTGGCAGGGGACAGATCTTTGCTACCACAAACATGAGGTATTAGGCAGCAAACTGGTGGTGACAGCCCTGCTGCCTCTTGTGATGTGTATGCATGAATTGTTACAGACTTTAGAGAAGGCAATGGACCAACAGAAATAACTCCTCCTTCACTCTGGGTCTCACTGAACACTTGGTGTTTTATGAAGAGCTAGACTTCCCCTTTCTGCAGCAGAGGTGAACAGAGCCAAAACTGCAATCTGAGCTGTATTTGTGATCACTGAAATCAACTTATCATTTTAAAGCTAGTCTTCTGATTTTGGAGTATTTTCTCTTAGAAATGCACAGCACAGGCAAGCCTGGGTATGCATATTTACACTGCAGGTGAGAGTGCTCTAGAAGGAAGGGAGACACAGGGGAACCCTATTTCCATTAAATGAGAAGGGCAGAGACAGCCCAGAAGAAGGCACTCGATGGAAGGTGCAGACCAGGATGTCTGTGAGGAAACCATATCCTGGAAGGGGGCTGGCAGTTTGGGTAAGCATTCAAATGAGTACGTGTGTAGACAAGCAAATTCACCTCACGGTTAGGACGGTTAGGTTTATGTACACCTGTCCCTGTGGCCTTACAACATGCAAATATAACCTCACTATAATGGTTCCTGTCCCTCCAGAAGAGGAGCAGGAGAAGCCAGGAGAGGATTGCTCCTGGAGAGGCAGTGGTGCCCTCTGCCAAACCCCGCCAGTGACACGCAGCACCCAGGGAAGGAGGCCTTGGAGTACTGCAGCTCCTGTGCCTATGAACTTCCACATCTGTGTGCTGCGAGGGGAGCAGTCATTTTGCCAGTGTTTTAGTAAAGGATTAAAAAATAATTAGGATTTATATATGTTCAAAAGGAAGGGGCACAGTGCAGCAAGTCACAAGATGATTAAGTCAGGTTGATTGGCTCTGCCTAGAATGACACCAGTGAGTGTGAGGGTTTAGGAAAATAGCTGATAGCCTATTACCATGATGAAGTGCAGCTTAACACTTCTTTTTATATTTTAGAGGACTAACAGATGAGGTTCCTCCGGATTTTTTTTCCCTATTACATAAAATGGCTATAGAAGCTGAACTATAATCCCTCACTAACTTACACATTAGCCCAAGGCAATAAAGATGTTTTTAGTGGAGGCAGATTTCATGAAAAGTTGTTCAGTTTTATCTCTGAATACTATGCTGTGTAGAAGGCATTTAAGTGTCCTGTTGGGACACTCTGTCCTGGAAAGCAGTTACTCTCAAAAGGACAGTAAGGTCATTGGAAAAGCTGTATCTTCTGCCAGAGGATCCTGCCCTTTCCCCTCAGTTCATCTGCCACTTCTTTGTCTGAGCTGTGAACAGAGGCCAAGCCACACTGTCAGACTGCAATCCCTGCTTGCACTCTGGTGGGTGCAGATCCAGCGCCAGACAAACATGGTTGAACTGGAGGCCCTGATCCTCTTGCCTGCTTCCTCAAGCTTTGCTGAGTCCGCCTTCCTCTCTTCCTGCCAGCAGTAAAGGGTCCTGTGTCTCTGCAGCAAGGTTGCAGGTTTTCTCTTCGGTTCACACCTGTTACCCGGGCTGTTCCCCAAACCAGCAGTCTGGTTCCCTGCCGTAAGTTGCCACTTTTCGTGTCTTTTCTAGAAGCCATTAAAACTTGTAACCCAACTTCCATCATCTTAGCTTGATTTTTCACAGAATCCTTTTCTCTAACCTTGAAAAATGCAGCAGTAGTTCAACCATTCCTTCCCCAACAGCTCATGCTGTCCAGGCTGCCTCCCTCTGCACATCCCTCCTGGCTAATTCCCTTGATTTCACAGATAACATAACCCACTTGTCGTCTTTCACCCATCACTTGATATCAGACTGCAGCTGTCTCTTGACTCTCACTGTCATTACAGGATGGTTACATTTTCTATCAAGACCTTCATGCCTTTTCCTCTTATTCCTGCGCTTTCTCTCCCTTCAGCTGGCAGTGGCACCTCATAATTACCCATAAACCTGGCTTCTAGCTGTGATTCAGTGCTGTACATTTCTCTCTGTGGCTTCTATGTTTGGAGGACTGTTGGCAGTTCAGGGGTCCTCTCTCCCTCTTGGGTGATCCCTGCCTCCCCACAGACACTCCATCTTTCTTTTGGATTTTGTTGTCCAGTTCCATTCTTATAGAAGCTCAAATACATGCAAAAGGTGTGAGGGTATCCCCTCTCTAGAGCCAAAGACTTTATAATCTTTGCTGGTAGCTAAACTAGCATCAGAAAATGCTAGTTTACTGCTATGTAAATGCAGCAGTGTATGGTCTAAGCAGCAGCACTACTTGGGCTTAGTCCCCTTCCAGTCGTATTCATATCAGCTGGCCTCTGTCTGGAAGGCAGATGAGGAGTTGGCGTTAGTGGTTTCTTCCCATAAACTATTATGCAGAGAATAATCTCTGATTGATGAGGTCGTGCCCCACTACCTTACAAAGAAACACGTGTGTCTTTCCTAGGTTTAAACATAAGGCCGTACTTGGCAATCAGTCAGCAGTTTCTCATTGATTATGACTGGCAGGGATTTTTATTATGCTTATTTTTGGTTTTATTTCCTTCATTTATCTAAATCTACCAAAATATTTCTATTTAATCTTTCAATCTATAAAAAGTACAGATTTCATCTTATAAGGTGCTGTAAGTATGTATAATAAAAAGATAGTTTTCCCTTTACCTTGCACATTCCATTCATATTGTAATTTTTTGTTCAAGCTTAAGCAGTCCATGTTTCATTAAAAAACCCCACACTATTCCTATTTCTTTCATCCCTTATAAGATGGTAAAAGCAATGTTGCTTTGATAAAATTTGGCAGGTAAGAGGATCTAGTTGAATCATCTCAAACCCCTGGAGTTTTGGGCCTCCAGCTATTATAGTAGAGCAGCTATGAGTATTCAAAAATTGGTCCTTTGTTTGCACTGCATTTCCAAGCCATCTGTAGCACACAAAAGCCACAGCTCTCTTTATAGTTCAGAATGAATATTTGAAAGTTCAGTTTTAGATTTTATTTGTAGCACTTCACATCTTTCTGTCCCATCTGTCTTGTGTCTCAGAGCAGTTACATTCAACTGTGCTAGGCAATGGCAGTACTTGGTCTTAGAACCACAGGTAAACGCTGGTTCCTTTCCATCTGGTATCACAGAGCTTGCACATGTGTGATCAGGATCTGCACTGAGCACATATGGGTTTATTTATTCACATGCACTGAATTTTTATTTGAGTATTGACAAGCAGCTGCAAGTATCAGGTCACCCAGTCTGAAACTTTTCTGCGTGTTCCCAATGAGTGGCAGAAAAAACTAGCAACTGCATGAGTGCTGCTGGCCCTGGATGGTGTAGCCCGGCACCGTGGCGTGGCTGGCAGCACCCACCCCAAACCAGGTTGCCCCTACATTGGAAAGCTGTCCTTGGACCCATGTGCTGAGCCTCCACTTCCACAGTGTGGCTGGGAAGTGACAAGTGCCCTTGGGAAAAGGGAAGGCACGAGGATACGTTGCAGTGAGAGGGGACTTGTGTCAGCTGGTGTGGAGGAGGCTGTAGGGAAAGGGGTTGGAACTGCTCACTTCAGATGGTGTTAGCATATGCGTTCGTATATATTCATATATATGTTCCATGGAAAATTTAGCAAGGAGCAACAGAGCTTCTCTAAATTAGAGGAAAATAACTCGTAATTTATCCTTTTGGAGTATTATCATCTACTTGTATCAGATTCAATATTTTGTATCTGTATCTTAGCTGCATCTGACAACAACGTGCAATTTTTTTCTTTTCTATGTTTAACTAGATATCTGAAGTCACCTCTTTTGAGTCAGAGGTATGAAAAGAGAAGCAATATATCTTTCAGATAAAAATGAGAATCATCTACCTCCCATTAAGTCATTCTTCAGTTTTGTTAAATTGATCATCCCTTGTTTTTATTTTGTGCCCTGTCCTGGGTGTGGATGTGACACCCTGGTGGAATGTTTGTTAGACTCTTGAGGTGTAAATGAATCATTGCCGTTAATGGATTCTTACTTTAATAGTTTTTTTAATATAGAAGTATATCAGTTTATACATACATATATGCGTATGTATATATGTATATATATGTGTATATGTGTCTCACCATCCCTTTCTACAAAAATTAGTGAAATATGTATGTTAACACATATCACTATGAAGAACTTTTCTATCTCTACAAGACCTTAAATATAGCAGTCATGTTGCAATTCACCATGAAAAATCTGTCCTAGGAGTTATATTGTCTTCATCTGGAGTGAAATTAAAGTAAATGAATGAAGACTGGTATCCTGAACTGAGATCCTGGGATTAACTAAAAAACTAGAGCTTGTAAAGCCAGCAGTAGAGGTTCTTAAGAGTATATTATATATTGCCATCTTGTGAGATAAACTTAAAAGAGTAAGAATTATTCAGGTTATTGTTCTGTTACTGTTTAATAGAATTAAAAAAATTGTTTCAGAACAAGCAATTCTGAAATATTTGATAGTAATTTAAAGCAGATTATTATTTAGATAGATCTTTAAAGAAAGCTGTGTGCAAGTCTGGCAGGCATGTGTTTTCATTGTTTCTCATTCAGGTCTTCCATGAGGCCAGATGCTTGTGTTTCCAAAGATGGGCACCTTATATAATATTTTAACTAAATTTCTCACTGATCTGTGAAGGTTTATATCCCTTTAAAGAAAAAATGAGGCAATAAAGAAAATAATGTTTTTTCCTGAATTGAGCAAAACATAGGGAATAAACTGTTGTTTCTGGTAGCAGTGCCTCCAACACAGAGGTCTGAACCTCACTGGGAGTCATAGGAGTGCTTCATGGCTGCATTGCCTTGCAGATAAGGGGTGTTTTTGCAGCGGTGGGCCTTTTCCTAATGAAAGGCAGCCTTACCTTCTGGCTCTGCATTTCCTTACGTGTTCCTAAGTACTTTTTATTAGGATTTGAAATAATGAACTTATCTTCTCCACAGACCTCTGTCATCTCCTGCTAGTGCTCCCTGGAGAATAGATGGTCAAAAAGTGAACTGTGTTTCTGGTTGTATATCCCATCCAGTTCTTGAGTCCATGCACTGCCTACGCAACCATTGCTGCTGCTTCAAACAAGCAGCCCTAAGTAAGTATGAGAATTTCCCTTCAAATGTTGTTTTGGTTATTTATTATTTGGGGAACCTTTGTCTGTTATCACTTCATGAGAGACTGAAAAACACAGACAAGTAAAATTATATAATGTGCCCGAAGCACTTTTTACTGTGAGCAGCTCAGCTCCCATGGCTGCAGAAGTGTCATGAGGATGAGCAGATGACGCATGCTTAAAACTTCTTGGGGCTGGGAAAGGACTGTGCTAGAGGTAAGGAAGGCATGATAAAAGCATTTATTGTACATTGTCTATTGTATATATCTATTGTACAAGAGCTCCGCCTTACTCTCCTTTTGTATGGAAATGGGGAATAAGCTTTGATCTTCAGATTGCAAAATCTAAGCTAAAAAGAATTTAGAGGAAAGGTGAAAAAAAGAGAATAATTTAGCTGTTAGTTTCCTTTACCTTGGGAAATGAGTGGGGCAAAAGAAAGAATTTATGGAGGATGGGGATGAAAACTCTTCTGGCTGAATGGCCCAAGTTAGTTTGTTAAAGACAGAACTTGCAGAGTGTTGTTTGTTAACATGAGCTAGCCACTGTTAGCTAGACATCAGGTTTCTGCAAAACTCCAAGTGAGGGAAGTAGTCAAAAGAAAGAAGAAGTGTTGCTATTTTCTCCGTAATAACATCTTTAAGTAGAAAACTGAAATGATGGTGCTTTAGACCATGTCTTACGAAGGAAACACACTTAAACCCAAACATAACAAAAAAGTCTTTCTCTGGGGAGCTCTGTACGCTTTAGTCTCCAGCTGACCTTCCTCGCCCCATTGGAAAGGCCTGAGCTCCCCAGTGAGCAGTCAGGTCTCTGGAAGCATCTGGCAGCCTTTGGTCTGACTAATACTTAAAGGTCTCTAGAGCTGCCTATAGTCTCAGAAACTTTTTTTTTTTCATTTATTCTTTTATGAAACCTTTGTTCCTTCCACAGAGTTCTGTGGCTGATCTATTATAAATCTTTGTCCTATATGGTATTTTTAATCCTTTTTCTTTGTGTGTGTAAAAAGCTGCAAGTTTTCTGTGCCTTGCCTGTCTTTATCCTCAGCAGTGAGGTTCCTTCCACAGCAGTAAGTCAGCAGGGTGGAATGACTGCTCTGCCTGCATGCTGCCTGCCCATTTGTGCAGGTGTCCAGACTTGTTCAGCTTTTTCTGCTCTGTAGTGCATATAAATATCAAGGTGGGTCTGGTTCTAGTCCAGGATTTCTTAAAATGGGAACCTGGACTTAAGTACCAAAGTACATTCAGAAATACTGAAGCTTTGTCTGGGCTCAAAAAAGCTTCCTTGTAGTTTAAATTTCACAAGAGGTTGTTTTTTAGGCATCTCAAGCATTGATTTAGGAACGTAGTTTTAGACATCCAGATTTTTGGATCTGGCCCTGATGTGTAGGTACATGGTGGGACTCCAAGCTGTAGTCTGTCTAAGCAGAAGGATGTTGGAATCCTCCAAGCGGACGCATGCTCCCCTCTCCTGCCTTGCACACCAGGAACATGCAGTCAATAGCAGTGTTTTGCACCGAGTTCATGCTGTCTGAGGGCATAATCCAGCTGCTTCAGTGTAAATCAAAAAAGATTTCAAAAATGTGCAGGTGTTAAGTGCTGACAGAACAAGCAATTAAAAATACAGGAACTGTAAGATCCTAAGAGAACATCTAACCTGAATTTTTCAGTTAATTCCATCTGTTTTGTGCTGCTCTTCAAAAAGCAGGACCTATGGCGCTGTGTGCCAGGCCTGAGAAAGCCAGCACATGTCTCCAAGGGTTTCCTGAAATGTTATATAATTTTTCTTTTAACATGATCTAGTGTAGCCTAGGGACCAGTTTCTTTATGATAGCTAGTTCTGAAGTATTCAACAAAGTTTTTCATTGTGAAATATATTGCATTTAATGTCATTTAATATCAAGCAGTGTGACCAGTTAGGGTGAGAAGGGAAAGACAGTTGTCTCTAAATTCCAAACCATATGAGGCAGCTGTTCAAGCTTTCCCAGCTTGACAAATCTGCTCCCATGGAGGAGGATGGGCAGGAGTGAGTCCAGCTGGGCCATGGCTCCAGAACAGGGTTGTGCTCAAATGCTGTTTTTCAGCACTTTGTCAAGCTGGCACATGCTCACTCTGAGTGTGCAATTGCACTGCCACACTTGGTGTGGTCTGTGCTAAAGGCTGGAAAAGGAAAAGCTGAAATAGAGAGACCAAGGGCAAGGATGAAAGTCCTCACTCCAGAGTATTGGTGTATTTGGGTTTTTTACCCACTTTAATTTGTGAATGGCCAGTTCAGGTCAGAAATGCCCTTCTGTGCAGCACGGCCGGAGCAACAACCTGAGTCCTACTCTGTCTGGTGCTGCCAGCCTACTTCTTATCCTTGTCCTCCATTAGGAAGTTCTGTAAGTCATCTCAAAATCAAGAGAACAGAAAGGTACATTTGAAGTCACAGCATTAAGGTTCAAAATATCTAGAGGATATTTTAAAATTTTTGGGTTTTATTCAATTTTTCCTTTCATAGCATGATCAACATTTGCTGCCCCGTAGCTGAAATTGAAATGAATATTCATGTAATTTTGCAAAAGAATAAATGGTAGACAATAGGAGGTTCATTGGTAGCGATTATGGTTAATGCTGAAAACAAGAATATACACCTCAAACCACATGTGTGATTTCCATAGGTCAGTTTATGAAGTTGCAGAGAAGGAGGATATTCAAATATTTACTTGTTTTTGTAAACCTGAAGAGATTTTTCAACCACACATTCACTGTTCTTCCAGACTTCCACCAGGCTGCATGTATGAACTTCTTAGTCCTTAAAACTAGTAAGATGTCATTTAAAAATTCATTGACACAGCCACTGTCTACGTTAGCTAGACCTTCAACATTACTAATTCAGCTCTTCCTACATTTGCATGCAGCACTTCAACTACAAGGCTTTAATGCTGTTCTCTGTTTTGTTCTGCTGTCAGGTATTGAGCTCTGGTGTCTTCTTCACGGAAGAATTTCTATATTACAGCTCTGAATACAATCTGTTTTGTATGCTCATGAACTAGCTCTAGGATTCAACCCCCCCCCCCTTATTTTATATCCTGCTCTGGTTAATTTTTCATTTCTCTGGCGCCTTGGTGAAAAGTAGTCAACACAGTTAACAATATACATTGTGCAACAATAAATATTTTATTGGCTATATAATCTGCACAATTCACAAGTTTGATTTTTTCTGGAAATTTGAATAAATCTATAATTTTGAATATTTGGTGAAAACTCTTTCTTTATAATATATTACGCTATAATCACTGTAAAACGTAAAATGTAAGATCTGGTTTTTAATGGGAGCTATAGACATTACTTTCACTTTTTTCCTTAACATTGCTAAAGTCTAATAAACCTATTTTATAGGCAGAGTAGTTTGGAGCAAGAAATACAGAGGTTTCACCCTGGGAACAGTATATAATTCATGTGATAGTAAATTATAGTGTATTCCTTACACAAGATAGGATTAAGGAGTGTCTTTTTTCAAATGTGTCTAAATACTTATATATATACTTTATATATGAAATTGTTGTACAGTTGTTTTGTTGCCTTTTTTGTTTATTCTGTTGAAACAGACAGGTTTCTTTATTTATGTCTAGCTTGTGGTTCCTATCCTTGTCTTAAGCCCATTGTAATTAAGGAAAAAATTCTGTTCTTTTCTACTCCAGCATTTCCGCTCTATATGTACAGGTTTGTGTTTCTGTTCATGGTTTTATATACAGGAATGTAGGGATGAAGATTGTTTGGTTTCTTTATATATTAATAGATTGGGCTTTTATTATTGCACACACCTAGAAACTGTACTTGATCCAGGAGACAAAAAGATAAATTACTCTGTATGCAGGGTATTGAACTCCTATCACTATATTGTGATATATTAATTCTTTCTTAATGCATTCATCCTCACTGTGTGCCTATGAGATAGGGAGTCTAAGTCACAGTTATCTCAAAGATGGGGGATTAAGCCACAAAAAACCCCTAAGCAATTTGACTAAGGCTGCACAGTGTGTTTGTAGCAAAATAGAGAGTGATCACAGCTCTGAGTGGCGGTGTTAAGTATGGGATCACTCCCCCTCTGTTCCAAGTCTTCAGCTCTTGCCTCAGAAGCTATGCTTTCATTCTGTTTGAATAAAATTCCATTTGAAATAAACCAGTAGTTCTAAATGCAAGTATCATAGTCTGCAAGCCAACCAAGGGATTTAGAATACCATGTTACTGGGAACGTAATTCCCTCTCATTTTCCCCTGTGACTTTTGCGTTTTTGGAACTATTGACCAAGTCTCTTGACAGGGCACAGCAACATTAGTGCCTATTTGAATATAAACAAGATTATGACAAGAAGATGGAGCAGCTGATTATTGTTGAAGGATTTTAAGCACACAGGGAGAAAAATATTTTCATGTCCTCCAAAGGATGAGTGAAAAAGGGAGAAAATGAACAATGCCTATCAGAGCAGAGTTACTCAGCATAGCTGGCTGCATTTAGGATAGTGAATACTTTCCAGAGAGGAGAAATGAAAGCTCAGGTGCTCAAACAGTTTGAAATGAGACTGGCAAATGTGTTCAGAAAACAATCTGTGATTAAAGAGTGTCTGTTCTGATTACAATGTTTGTTTCTGTGAAAGAAACTCATATTTGGTAACACATTTGTTCCAAAACTGGTAACCTAAATATTGGTGCATGTTTGAAAAATTGTGCAGTAGGTGCATGGATTAGCTCAAGGTTTAGAATTCCCTCAGGTAACACGAACTATCAGTTGTTTCTCTCAGATGAAGATAAATGTGTTTGCTGTCGACAAAATAGTTGTCTTTATTCTTGTAATGGAGGACTTTACTACTGGTTTTTTAAAATGTCATCCACCTTCCCAATGTCTTTGTTTTCCACCTTATCTGCTCTCAAAAAGATGAAGTAACCTTACTGAACATAAACAGTTGTTGAAGTTTCATTAACCTCATTTTTCCTCTTTGTGTGAACTTAGTGACTAGAAGATCTTTACAACCACTTTCAAAGTGATTCTTGTTCTGACAGTACCTCCACGAGGCTTGCTGGCTCGCCACTGAACTGAATGGGCTGTGCAGAGGACACTGTCTTGCGTTTTAGCTGGGAACAGTAAGACACAGATAGAGGAATTCAATCATCTTCCTATACTAAGTAGTGCACCTTCTTTGCTTTTAGACCTATGGATCTTTGTGTAAAACTCCTTCTGCATTTTATTCTTCCTTTACTGTCCGAGTTTTCTGTCTCTAATCATCCTTTCCCAGTTTTTCCTTTTCCTTGTTAAAGACACGGCTGTCACTGAGCTGCCCCTTGCTTATCATCAGCAAACCCACCTTTCAGAAAGATCTACCTTTTTTGGCATGTCTGAAGTCAGTAAGATTTAGCCTTGTCATCCTTTATGAGAGTCCCATCATTGACTATAACCCCGTGGTTGACTGCTGTGTTATGCAGAACTAGGCAGGCTGCAAGGATGTCAGATGTGGTATTGAGTCTGTGCTTTGACAATTGGAAAAGACACCGAGAATGAGATTTCACAATCCCAAAAGACCTTTGAGTGATCAATGAATTCTGAGTAAGTGAACTAGTAAGTGAACTGCTGGTATAAGGGCAAAATCAAATTAGATCCATCAGCTGTTTCTGTCCTGGATAGCCACTGTCGCCTAGAAATTATACAATAAAAAAGGAACTAAAGCTGATGTATGAGACAGAGGATCAATGATGTGTTAGAATAAATGCAATGTAGCAGTAAATCAAGCACCTAAAATACAAACCACAATCTAAAAATGTTGCCAAGGAAAAGACGTTTTCTATTTTCAAAATTCATGAAAATTAGGACTGAACAGACTGGGGAATAAATCTTGTTCAAAGTTCACTTAGTAAACTAGTGCTGTTATGAGATTGAGCTTTGATACCCTCGTACAATACAGGCTCATCACATTACAAGTTGGCATTCTGATGTGAAAACGCTTGTCTCATTATTAATAATTGACAGAGCACATGATGTTATTCACTACAGGAGCCTATTAACTGAGCACTGGCAGCAGGATATAGTTGCAGGGAATAGCCTTAAACATAAAATAAAGGGTATTAACTAATCCATGTAGTTTCCATTCACCTCTTAGGAGAGCGTTGACCTGCCATGTTGGGAGAAGGTTGCTCTGGTCAGTCTGGAGAACACCGTCTCAAAGGCTGCACCCTGAGGCTCCTCAACTGTCCAACGTTCTGCATTTAAGGAGGGAATTGGTGCTTAAGTGAGGCCACTGATACAACTAGTATTTATTAATTTCTGTGAAGTGTTGCAGAGAACAACATCCCCCAAAGAGCAAAGCTGCTTGTGCTTGGCCATATGCCTGTGTTCTATTATGTTCACCACTTTCTTCCCTCTCTGCCTGACACGTCAGTGAATATTGGTCATTGAAAGAGGCAGCTGAGTAGGATCTGGTTATAACTATGGCTTGAGAAAGTTGAAGTCATAATTCAACACTCAGATCTGAATTAACAGCTTCACCCACATCGTAAGTTATTATGCAGAGAGGTAAGAACCAGAAAATTATTTTTTTTGTTTATTTATTTTGTTTTCTTCCCTTAGGAGAAAGACATTATATTCACAACTTATAGCTCCAAGGTCCTTAATTGGTTTACAATCAATCTGCAATTGTTCTTGGTTCTTCAGGGACAAGAAAACCTAAAATATCCTGTTTTATCATTAAAATCATCAGATTTATAGAACCAGTATTTTGTAATCAGTATAGTCTGTTCTCCCAAGTGGCAGGCAATATTGATGACATGTCTGCAAAAGGTGGGTTAGACAGATCAAGTTGCTTAATAGTAGCAAGTATAATGATACTGGTGAAGCAGAGTGTTCTGTGCTGGAAAAGAACTTGGAAAAAGGTGTATCTTTTCACCTGGGGAGAGGGAGGGGAATGTTGTTTTTCTCATTCAGGTTAATCTTATTTATAAATTGTTAACTTTGTGTCAGTTAACTTACAAGATGAAATTTTTTCCTAATAATAAAGCAGCAAGAGACTTGTAGATATACCGAGTTACAGCATCTATTGCATCTCATTATGATGTAGTAAATGGTCCCTAGATACTACAGTATATTCAGACCAAACCTATTCTTCACTTCTCTTCTTAATTAGCAACTAAAAGATAAATAATTTGGCTGTCTTTGCAGCACAATAACAACCAGGGCAAGGCAATGACCAACAAGCTTTGCCCTAAATCCTGTAGCAATAAATGTTCAAACAAAAAAATCCCCCTCCCCAACTTTGATTTATTAACTTGAGATGAATGATTTGGCTGTCGAAGTCTGTCAGTGTCATGCAATGAAAATATAATCGGTGGCAGTGCCTCGTGTGTGAAGCCACTCATAGTATCTAGCCTTAAACGTTAGCACTGAAGCTCCAACTGTAGCCTGCTCCCCACCCCCATTCATTAGCTTTCTAAATCCTCCTGTCTTTGTGGAATCACTGCAGCAAGTTGAAAATGATATATGTAATGAAAAACCCTGTCTGCCTAGTGCAGAGAGGATGGAGAAAAAGACTTTGCTTAGCAGCCGCTGCTGTGCTGATTCCAGCAACGATTAGTGCAGACTTTGTTAGAGAAGCTCACTAAGAGCAGAATATTAAGGCACAAAAGGGAAACTCATTGTTTCTAAAGATTTGTGTCTGCCTGGCTGGTTTTGTTTCCTTTTTGAGTGCTATGACCAGATATACATAGAGACTTCAGCAGGAAAGAAATACAGACGTCTTTGAGGCTTTGTTGTAATTTGGGGCTCTTTTCAATATTATGCTATAAATACAACATTATCTTTTCAGTACGGGTACTTGATTAGCAGGAAACCATTCAGTTTCTGCTTTAAGTGCAGGCAGAGGCAGAGGGAATGGCACTGCATCATAGTTCAGTCCAGTTCAACCCAGTAAATGATTGGTATGGGGAAAATATCAACAGATAAATGTTTCTGAGTTTTCATGAACTGGGTACACACAACAATATGTTGGTTATTTTTAAAAAAGACTTCATACTCTTCTGCAAGACACACAAAAGATTTGATTTTTCAGAAGCACTGGATTTCACAGTGCTAATCTAAGTCAATGACAGTGTGGGTGTTTGGCATCTCTTATGCCAAGCTATAATTGTACCTGATAAGTCAGGGTAAGAAACCTGGATGTTTAATTATCTGATGCATAACAGAGGACTCAAGCACATTCTGCCTCATAATGTGAAACAAAATCTGTCTCATAACTATACAACAGTGGCTATTTTCTTGGTGGGAATGTAAATTTATTATAGTCCAGATGTAGCACAACCTAACAGGCCAGCAATGCAGCTTTAGGGCTTCCAGTTCTACGGCCATCCCTTTGGTTTCAATAAATCTGCGTGCAAGCTGTTGTGGTCTGGGCACAGGAGCTTTTGAGATATTTGCATTCACACATACACAGCCACATTTTTCCTTCAGGTGTCTGGACAAAATTTGATCTGTTTTGGAAGCTCTTTTGTGTCGTGCACTGTAGAATACATCTTGGAGCCAGATGCTGTTCTAGACTGCTGGACTTTATAGTCAGATTGTTTCGTTAAAGATGCTTTTTAATTGACTTGGTATTTATCCCACACACAGCATATAATCCAACTGTTGTTTGTATCCTGGTATACCTTGAGGTGCCCACAGAGATAAAAGCTTGTTTAATACCCAACATGCTGGAAACTTGTATTATGAAAAAGTCCTTGCCCTTGAAGAGTGTTATAATTTTCAACTAATGTGATGTGAAAAACAGGAGGAAGGAATATGGATAGCATGGAGAAGTGAAATGAGTTGCCCAAGTTCTGTCAGCTGGTTTCCAGCTTGTAATCCAGTCCCTGAGCAATGAATCACACTGCTTACCGAAGGCCAATTTGTGAAGGAATGAGCTCCTACTGGGAAGCAACAGGCTGGTACATGCCTATTGACTTCCCTGCCAGATCCTCCGTGTCTTGGCTCTGTGCTGTGCTTTATTACTTAGCACAATGTCCAAAAATGTTCACAGCATAGCTCAGAGGTAGCAACAGACTTGGAAGAAGCCACAGATGACCCTTTTCTCTGTGTGTGTGTATTCTGGATGCATGCATAAAACTCCTCAGGATGGCAGAATATTACAAACAGTTACAACAACATTTGATTAATGTCTCGTCTCAAAATCCACTTTGGAAAGATGCCTCAGGTATTAAAATGATAGACATGTAGTGGTAATCAAAATGATGCATATTTTTAGGATACAAGAACTTAGGGCTAACAGTGCTGAGTCTAGAAGTGCTTGCTTTTTGTTGTAATCAAAGATACACATTTACTTCTGCCATCTTAGCATAAGACTTCCTGAACCCATTGGGCTTCTGTTGGGGTTGCTCAGACATGGTCAGATATTATTTAAGGTTAGGTGGCTGCTTCTTTTGAATTGAGCAAATATAGAGATAGTCTTACTTTCAAGTTCTATGTCTTTTAAGCTATTGTGATGCTTAATAGAGATTCCTTTGAAAAGATTAATTCTTAAGTTTGCTTTCTTTTCCATTATAATTCCTTCATTGCATATATTAGATACTGAGTGAAAACATCAAAAATGTGTTTATGCCAAATGCTCTCAAGTTCTGAATCCTATGTTCTGCGGACTGTAGGATGTGCTGCTCTGTTGTCTTTTACCTTTGTTCCCCGAAAATTTTATTTAAAAATAGCCAGAGAGAAACAGATGACAGCCTAACAAAAGGTCCACACTGTACTGTGTCCCCTCCTCCATCCCTGAGCCCCTTGTTCTAGCAAAACTCCTTTGCTTTCTCCTTTGATTTGCACCAATCTACCTTCAGAATTTTTCAAACATTGCAGTGCATTAAACACTACAGCAGATGGTGCTTTTTGACGATGCCTTTCTACACGAAACAACATTTTGTAGTGTATGCTGCATTATCAAAAAATCAAACATGTAATTATGCAAATATGTATGCCTTTATAATAATCAAGTTTTATTGTAAATGGTTGATGCACATCAATTTGATCCTGTAGTGCTGCTTTAAGTGCAGTTTAAGTGGCTTTTCAGTGTACCCAGAGGCAACACAAATGCATCTCTGGAATATTAATAAAATTCAGAATCTTTGAGACACCAACTGGTACAGCATTGCTTATACTGATTGAAACTAAATGCTAATCCTTTCCTTTATTTAAAAAAAAGTCCCCTTTGTTATTTAAAACACTGATATTAGTGCAATATAAAAGGCCATTTTATTTTAAATTGTATTGTAATGTAGTTGTTAAAATAATGTCTAATCATACTACATTCAGATTCTACAATGTAAATTTGATGAGACAAGAATCCAATCATTTTACAGCCATGAAAACAGAGATGTATGTTAATATGTCCAGTTGTTCTAATTCTGTAAATTTATTAAGGAAGTATCTGGTTTTAGATTTTAATCCTGAAGGCTTCCCAGTAACTGACTCCTGAATGCTCCCTCAGAGATGGTTTTGCTTGTGAAATTTAATAAGCTAGATACTTGTGGGGAAAAAAATTCAGCAAGGATTTTGACATCCATAATGAAGTGTAAACTTTATTACTGATCTGATCCCGCCTTTTATACATTGGTTAACTTCGTTGGTCTAATGACAGCCATCTCTCTGAATGCACACATACACATTCTGCTGTGTTCAAATCAGCAGACGGGCTGTGGATACAGATAAACCAAGACTGTAAATTATGTTTTGCCTGTTTGTTCCTCCTGTTCTGAAGGCAGGGCACGAAAGGAGCAGATTGCATTGTTCACAGGGAGAAGGCAGTAGCTATACCATGTCCCCCTTACCAGTTCCAATAGGCTGGATGTTTATTCTTTGGGTTTGCTACAAACAGAGGCTCTGTTAACCCGAAGGCAGATTGAGAAGGCAAAGAAACGGATATGCTTCCATCCTTGCACTGCCTGGACTTTCCTCAAAACTAATTTCCTGTAAACTTCATGAAGCTTTATAGGTTGAGCTTTCACTCTGTAAAATTTTTGCCTTCTTTTTGGATCTCTGTTTCCAATTTACCTTCCTCACCGTCTCTCTGCCCTGCTATTTTTGTTCCATGCAGTTGGTTATTGTCTCTCTGCCCTTTGTCCTTCCTCTGCCTCCTTCAATGGTATTTTTTTGGTTCCTTTCTGTGCTTGTGTGTTACCTCCCTTCACTTTTCCCCCTCACAGATTTTGCCTCCTCTGTCAGCCTTCTGCTCCTCAGATTTTTTTCCAAATGTTTCTCTCAGTTTCCCCATTTGGTTCCTTAGTCCTTCCACAAATGTGTATTTCCTATCTCCCATTCTGCTTTCCACATTCCCCTTCCAGGTTTTACTCTGTCTGATTTCTGTGTTTGTCTTTTTTATTTTGTCCCTGCTTTTCTCAATTCAGATTGGTTTAAAATATTACAGGAAAAGCTGCTCTTGAGAAATTTCATCCAGATTGCTCTCAGAGCAGCTGCTGTCCTGGCACTTCCAATACTGAATCAAACCTGAGCCTAGGGGATAGGAGGTCCTTAAAGGATCAAAGCACAACTTCAGAATACTACCCAAAATATTGGCAAGCAGAACGTGGATATAAACCCACAGCTGAGAGTAACTGAAACCTCTTCCCACAGTTTTGACATGATCTGGTATTTTAAGGGTGGTGTTTGGTTTTGGTTTGGTTTTTTTTTTCTTCTGAAATAAGGATTTTATTCTCTCCTTATTTAGCATTCTTATGACTCCAAAGCAGGGAAGAGACATCATGCATCTTGAGAAGGCCCTAGGGCCCCTAAAGTTTTCAGTACATTTTTGCTTCTTTGCTTAATATATAAGCTCATTTAAATACTAAGTTTTGAAAAGCTATCACAAGAAATTTCTGTGTCAATAAACTTTCTGCTCTTACTGAGACAGCAGGTTACTTAAAGTAATCAGTGATGCTGAAAAACAACTGAGAGATTTTTCTGAACTGGAAAAAGCTTCAGAAACTTCAAATTAATAGAAACATTTTCATAAAATCATCAAATAGAAATATATAAAGAAACAAATTAGTAAAGTAAATGACTTCTGCCTTCAGGATTTGTGAGTTAATTCTCATGTATGCAAATGTGAAAGTAAAATTTATTAGCAACACAATGAAAATTGCTGACTTCCCTTTTTTTTTCAGCTGTGAACACTTAACTTGGTTTCTTTTTAATAGTGTGTTTTGTCTCATTATCTTAAATGACATTCATGGTAAAGTTACTTGCTTTTTAAAAAGTTGCCCTTTAAATATAAATTCTGTATGTCTGTAGTACTGAAACAGAGAAGCTGCCTGAGTTAACTTACTTGATTATTCACAGAAGCCACCCAGATCCTTGAAGTTCAGTGAGCAAATGGTTTTTATCAGTTTCATAAATCTGTTTGTATGTGAAAAATCTATAAGTACTATTACCTTTTGATTGCATTTAATATTCAGAAACCAAACAATACCCTGTTCCGCTTCTGATTTTTATTTCAATTGCATGGCATTTCAAGCTTAATTTAAACACAATAATAACAAAGCCTATGTCTAATGCCTTGATTTCATTTGTAAAGCCACCTAGACAGCCACACACTTTGGTGGGTTTTTTCTTAGTAATTATATGTCAGGAATGCTTTAGATATGCTGTACCTGCATTTTATATGGGGCAAAGCCTTGAATAAAAGATTATAATATTTGAATGTGGTTTTGCACAAAAAAAATACAAAAAATTGTGGGAAATCTGAAAAAAATATTCTTAATGGGGTAAGGCTTGATAATATAAATTTTAAAAGTATGAAATGATAGGTAACGTTCTGACTTCATAGAAAAGATTGAAACTCATGGTCAATTAATAAAGTATTTCATAAGATGTTTGTCTTTCCAGGCTGCACTGGTCACATGATAGTGAATAAACCATGAATAAAATACAGCTCAGTAATTGCCTGGTGTTTTGTTCTATATATGCAAACATCTGATTACTGGTGTGGCTATAGCAATCTGGTAGAAATCCCCATGAAAGCACAGAAGCTTGGTCTAGGCACAAGGGATTTCACTGCTAGCTTATATGCAGTGGTGTATAGGCTGTCCATATCTCTTGATTTACTTTATCCTCTTTATTCTGCCTGCTCTGGTGGTCTATATTAGACTGCAATTACATCTTAGTTACAGATCTTGAAAAGAGTGTGAACAAAGTTTTAATGTGGTCAGAGACTGCAGAGCCAAACCCCTCAAAAGTCTTATACTGCTTATAAGCCACCTTTCCATGCTTTGCTTAGTGAAAAAAGCAGCTCATCACTTTGCAGTGAGGGTATCTGGTACCTCCCCAGTAAATGCTCCTCAATGCTTCAGTTGCTGAATTCCTCACAAGACCTTCAGATGAACACCCATCCTCATAATAATTTCTTCTGGTCGGTTGAAGTGCTTTAGCTCTAACCATTTATGATTCTATTTACTCTTTTGAGGATAACTTATCCAAATTCAAAACCTAAGATGTGTCAGTGCAGGTGTTTTTAAGTGAAGGTGGCTGGCTTAATGACTGCATTGAAAATAAACACATTATTACTATACTCTTTAGAGGAAAAAAGGTAAAGAGAGACACTGTTTATGTTTTATTTTTTAATGATCCCACTAAATCCCACTCTTTGCCATTTCTCTCTTCTTTTAAATTTCTCCACAGAGAAATTTAAGTCTTAAATTTAAGAGAGATTAAAAGAAGGAAAAATATTGTTTTCCATGGAGAAACTGAAGTGCAGGAATATATTATTTTGTACTGATTAATTTTATTCTGATTTTTAATACATTGCTTACAGGTGCAGTGAAAAAAGATTTTTGTCAGTAAAATGCTCTCTATGGAATCATGGTTAAAACCATATTTTCCTCAACCAGCTTCTGGTACACTCATTTGCCAGGGCAAGCCCAGGTGCCATCCTTGCAGCAGTGTAAAGGTTTGGAGCCCTCGTGTCAGTCCCAGATGTGAAAGCTGTCCCTGCAAGGCAGACACAGGATGAGCACACATCTCACACATCTCTCCCTAATCTCAGAGGCTCCATCTTGGCTCAGCCACCTGCAGTGTGGGCAGAAGAATTTCTTCTTTTCCTGGGCTTCAGAGGACAGTCAGCAACCATCAGGTAGTGTGACAAAGGTGATGGCACTCTCTGGATTGGAAAAAAGGCACAAAGAAAAGCTTGTGTGAACATTTTCACTATGTTGTTGGGTTTTCCCCTCCTTTCCACCTGAGGATGTAATAGAGGACTGTGTCTTCTTTCGGGTTTATGGGAGCAATTGCTGCCACTCCATACACCTCAACTTATAAGGAAATGAGTAAATCAAAGTTACAGGAACTAGTGAAATAGTCCTGAAATAACATCTGCACCAGGCTGTGTTCAAGAATAAGTGGGTTTGGTTAGTAGGATAGTAGTCCTGCAATTTCCTTGTAGGAGTAAACTTTTGAGACCGGTGAAGTTCTGCTGAGAACTGTGGAACTTGTCATGACATTCTGCCCACATGAAGAAAACCAGCAGCTGGTTTTCTTTAACTGTGATTAGGACAATGTTTCTTGAGAATTGCCGAATTAAATATTATTTCACAAGAAAATCCTTGAAACCAAACTTTCTCCCAAACGTATCCCAGAAATGCCAGCTGCTCGGTGGCCTGGCTTGGCTATGGTGTAACCCAGGCATGGTCACTCCATTCGCAGATGGATGCCTCTGCGGTGAGGATCCTGGCTACGAGAGACAGGTCTGTCTCACTTTTGGTGGAAAGATTCAAAAATCTGACTTTTCTTCGCAATATATCTCTGAAAGTACTGAAATTTCTTGTTGAACAGAATTCATGTTTTCAGACTAGTCCTGTGTTTTAAGTCTGTATTTTCTTCTGAACCTAAATTCAGATGAAGTTTCTAAACTTGTTTGTTGCTATGTTCTTAAAAGAATGTAGGTTGAATTTCAGGGACATTTCCGTTGCTACTTTGTTCAAGAAGGATTTATGCTTCTGAGAAGTCATCTTAAAAGAGTTCTTTGGCAGACTCTCACTTTGCATCTTTGGCTTTTAACTTTGAAATTGGCAGGAGAGGGTTTTTTGTCTTATTTCTAAGCAAAATGAGACCTGTGTGACTGAGCTGCTTTTCTTTGCTCCTCTTTTTCAGTGCCTTCCATCAAATAATTGCTGAGCCAGTTGATCAATTTCAATCAAGTGGGACAGAAGGAGAGAGCTGTGAGACATGAAGTTTAGGAAGAAAACAGGTACTTCAGAATGTCCAAGGGTCCTGGATGAGCGCTTTTACCAGGGAAAAGGGATCACAAAGCCAGGAGCCAGCTCACCAGTCATCCCCTAGACTTTGCACCAGCCACAGCAGAGGCTGTTACCTGCCCCAGAGGAGAGGTTTGAGGGATCCTTTGGGAACTGGCACCTCAAGGACACGGGAGGCACCTCTGCCACCAATGGCACAGCGAGGTATTTGTCAGCAGGTTTACAGTGAGCTATTGCTCAGGAGCAACTTGTTATCTTGTGCTTCGGTCTCTGCCATGTAATATACTTTACATGAAGCCCAAAGAACACACCTATCTTGGGGTGGCTAGGTTAGTCAGAACAGACAATTAAATGTTAAATAATTAAATTGTTTTAGCTATTAATTGTAAGTGAATGTTGTTTTTAATTGCACTTTAATAATGCCATGCCCTTTATAACCAAAATTAATGTTTTCTGTCTCTCTATTTTTGAAGTACATGTCAGTTTAATTAAACTATTAATGGTAGACAGATTTTAAGTACTTTATATTCTTCATTAAATTGTATCTGTTCAACAAGCATAAACAGGAAAATAGACTCAGAAGCAGATTCATGTTCTGCCTGATAAATCATTCATCATCAGATAAGATGATGAGGCATGCTTGTTTTTCTGTATGCTCACAATGATAAACAAATCCACTTTTGTATTGTAATATTTATTGAGTTCATAGAAAAATAAACAAGACTGTTCACTTTTCATATCAGCAACAGGCCTGAAAGCTGCTCTTTGCATTTATGACTGGTCAGTCAAGCAATATCTTGATGCTCTGAGGGTCAGTCTTAGTTCATTTTGTTTAGGGTGCTTGTTAGCATAGCATTTCTCTGGTCTAAGATACAGTTCTTTCAGGGCCATTCAACTCCAGTAATGATGAATATTTCTACTGTTCCTGCTGTGTTACCCAATTGTGTCTGAAAAGAATTAAAATAGCTTTTGATTTGGCAGAAATGATATATTTATAATGCAAATGTTGAGTTAGTCTCAGTCCTTGTAGGACTGCAGGAAGGCTCAGAGAAACAATTTTTTGAAGATTGTGAAAAAAAATTATGGCAAGGTCATTTCTTCTCTATTGGTGAAGTCTGCAAATCCTAGTGGGCTGTTAATGGGCTAACAGGCAGAAATTAAGAAACACTGCAGCAACTGCTTGTGATACATTCCTGTGCATATTATACAGGCAGACAAAGATGTAACTGGTTATAATAGAGACAACAAACGTCCTTCCTTTGTGTGGCAGATCAATCAATAGCCAGGCATGTGATCTTGTTCACTATTATGTTAGTAATGAAACCTTCTTGTGATGTGACAACTGTGGAATAACATTTGGTCACAAAGCTGGTGTTAACAAGCACAACTGGCACTCTGGTAATTAGACTGATTCCTGGTCTACTTTCACAGATTGTCGATAAATGCAGTAAACAACAGGCTGCTTTCTCTCAGAAGAAGTTCTATGAAGTTGTCATCTATTTGACGGTATGTACTGTATTCTCCTTCATCTTTATCAGATTCTGCCAAGGTGGGGATGTGCATATATTTCTCTATAAAATAACGTTTTACAGTAGAAACTTTGTGCACATTGTTAGACCATCACCTAATTAACCTCAACCTTTTTTTTTCCTCTTGGGAAGAAAGCTAATTTCTCAGTTACAGGCAGGCGGTTAGATGGAGATGTTCTTCCTCAAATTTTCAATGTTCTCTGCTCTGATACAGCTGTGTCTGGTGTGGACAGCCATTTATATTGTTTAAGGATAAACTGAAATCTTAAAAGCCATAGATTACCCTTGATTTAAAGGCCAAGAATATAGATCACATACAATTGTAGTATAATTTTTTACAATAAACAAAATAACTACATTCAGCCACGGATGTGCTAGCCAGCTTTTCCATCACCAATTTAGGACTGTTATGTCAAAACACATTTGCTGTGTTTTTCTCTTTCCACAGACCTGCAGTAGTGCAAAGGTGAACTGTAGTTTCGTCTTTTCACCGTCATGGCAGAGTAAGAAGGAATGAGAGCTCCTTCCCTAGGCCCTGTACCTCCTCCAAGCCCACAGCCTGGCTCTGCCTGTAGGAAAATGTGTGAGTGCTGTAACTGTCTCCTCCACTTCCAAAGCAGAAGAACTGAGTCAACTGAGGTACATCTGGGGAGCTGTTCAGTTTATTTTACACAAGCTACATGGCAAAGCTTAAGTTGGAGGCACTGTAAACCATCAAGGGTTTCTATGCTTGCTCTTCTTTCACAAGGTGCACTCAAACTGGAAACAGTGCATAGGGGATGGTGAGTAGTGGCGATGCTGTGGCGTGTCTGGGCACTGGTGCTACCTAGCACTTTGCTCAGATGTGCTAAGTCCAACTCCATGCTGATTTCAAGCAGCCTTACTGGTTTGATTTGATCAAGAAGTGTTTCTTTCTTGTACTGGTTCATGTTTTGACCACTTGCTGCAACTAAATTCACTTTGAAATATCAAGAGAGTAGCGAGCATCTCTTCATGGCCATTATCAATGGTTGCCAGATCATAATTTCCTTTGTAATCGATGAAAAGGAGTAGGAAGGAGTGTTTTACAGTAAGTACCTAGTTTTATGCAGGTTTAATGCAGGAAGATATCTCATTAGCAGTCAGTGAACATAAAAACTAAATTCACAGTCATAAACCAGGGAGAGGTTTTGGACACATTCACTGAGCCATAGGTATCAAGAAGTTAGAGGATATAAATAGCAGTGAATGCAGTATGCTAATCTGAATGGTTGGAAATGAGTATCAGAGGTGTTGCTGCTCCCTTCAGAGCAGTCTCTGTTCTGATAAACCACTGAAGAAGACCAGTGAGGCTTTGTAAGGCTTGTAGGTTTGTACCCTAGAGGCTCCTAGGAAAGGAGAACTGTAGAAAGTAAAAAAAGGAATGTGTAGGGTTTTGTCTGATGGGTCAGAACAGTGTTTAGGGAGGGATTATCAAGAGGCCTGTAGGTGTACCAAAATGCCATGCACTCAGGGAAGGAGCAGAGTGAGAATCTCTTTTGACTTGTGGCTGGCTGTAGGTGGTGGTATGATTTTGAGTGAGACCTCATGTCGCACAGAATGGGTAAGGTTGGAAAGGACTGCAGTGGATTGTGTGGTCCAACCTCCCTGCTCAGACAGGGTCATTGTAGAGCATACTGCACAGGATTTCATCCAGATAGTTCTAGAATTTCTCCAGTGGGGGAGACTGGAAGGCAGTCTGTTCCAGTGCTTGGTCACCCTCACAGTAAAGAAGCTCTTCTTCATATTGAGGTGGAACTTCCTGTGCATCAGTTTCTTCCCATTGCCTCTTGTCCTGTTGCTTGGCACCACCCAGCAGAGCCTGGTCCATCCTCTGACACCTCCCTTCAGATGCTGACAGACATTGACATGACCCCCTCTCAGTCGTCTCCCCTTGGCTGGACAGCCCCAGCTCCCTCAGTCTTTCCTCATGAGGTGCTCCAGTCCCTCCATCATCTTTGTCAACCCCCACCTGACCTGCTCCAGGAGCTCCATGTCTCTCTTGCTCCATTGTTCCCTGCAACTGGAGGGACAGAAATGAATCCAGCTTGTGCTACAGATCCTTTGATCTGTTGACCTAAGACCCCGAGATCCCTCTTGATTGTTTGCAACCTTCTTGTTGGCACCCTGTCACTGCCTAACTGGAAAACCAGTAGAGAATAATAATCAGTGTGCCATAGCAGGCTGGGAGGTTTCTTGGTGATGTCTATTGCGCGGGCCCCAGGGAGGCAATGCAACTCCTTGTGGGTTGGGTCTGGTCGGTGTATCGGGCCCTCCATTCCCCTCAAAAGACTTTATTTTCTGACTACCAATGACTACTACCTTTCTTTTTTTCTTCATGGAGGAGGTTTTGATGCAGGGGGTAGGCTGCCCAGTCCTAGGTGATGCCTCCATCTTGGAAGAACCTTCATCCATGTACACATTTCCCCAGTCTTCATTTTGCTGGTTCTCAGATTCCAGAGCCTCATACCTATTTTATAAGGGCACCTGGGAAGGTGAGGTAAATCATGAGGGGAATCACCTGCAACCCCAAGCAGAACCCATTTCCACTCCACACAGTCCTTCCTTGGTTGGGAAGGCACTACAGAAGGCACTACAGAAGGAGGAGTCTGACCTCCTCCTGAAAGCAGGGTCAGCCATGAGGCCAGACCAAGTTGTTCAGAGTTTTGTCTGGTCTGCTGTAGCGAACCTTCAAGAGTGGAGATGATGCAGCCTCCCTGGGACGCTGCTTCACTGCTGTTCTCTTACCGAGAAATCACACTAAAAAGTAAAAATGCATCTTTTCAATTGTTTCTCCAGTTTCAACATGATTTTGTTTGGACTCAGTGCTTCCCAGAAACCCACAGAGATTTCTACGGCTAAGCCTCACATCTATTCATAAAAGACTCAAATCTGCTGCGGACGCAGCACTGAGATTGCATTGACCTGTCAGTGGGAGTCCATAAGCAATGAATATTTTTTTGCTGCAGGAAGTCGGAAAATAAAGTCTTAGCTTCTAGAGGAGACCAGGTTCAAGCACTACTAGCTGCAGTAGGTAACAAGAAGATTCGTGTCGTTTAAAAAACAGGTGGTTGGTCAAGAGTATGTTGAAAGCATCACGTGTTTGGAGAAACAACCTCTGCACTTGGGAGGTAACTGAAGAAACAAGACAAGGAGATGTTTTGCCATTCATATCATTTAAGCTCTGTTGTTTTGAGATGGTTTTACCACACAGAATACTTTGTCAAATTATGACAATGCAGAGTGTTTCCAGCACACGGCCGGATAAACATAGCCACAGCTGCACTATTCAGACCTTGTCGATGCACTGTCTGTAGAAAATGTTTTTGTCAGGAAAAAGCACAGTGTTCTCCCTTCTTAGGAGTATATTTCACATTCTAAAATGATTTCTTTAGTAAGACTGAATAAATTCCAGTTTACTAGATTTGATTTCTAAAGAAATATAAGGAACAGAGTACAGCTAAGTGACAGAGAAGTTGCCTTGGCATTTTGTGTTTATTTGCCATCAGTTACTTCCATATTAAATTGCTCCATTTACAAGCTAGTATAATTTTTTCCTAAGTGCCTGCTGCTCTGTCTAGTTGTGGAAAATGAAGCTCAGTTGTTTATGACCTGCACTGTACTTCATCACTAACCTTCAGCAAACGTACAAGTCCTGGAATGAGAATAAAGCTTCACCGGTGGTAGCACAGCATGAGACAAAGTATAATGCATATTATTGTGGTGCACCTGTGCTGGCTTTCCCTTGCTTATTGGGATAAAAAGTGTGCTTTATTAGCAGGCAAATAGGTAAAGCTTAAGAGGCCAATCTTCTCTGCTTGGCATATGGGGCTCCCATTGACACTAGTGAGTAAAATGGATATATTTTGACAAGAGAGCAGGGACTTGAAGGAACAGATAAGTGCAGAAACCAGGTGACACTTTCATAGTCACTTTTCTGACCAAAACTGAACTTTTTGAGTCTCTAAATGTAAAGATTGCATAATGTATTTTTATTACTTAATAACTGTCAAAAACCTAGTGAGGAAACCAGGTCTAGTCTTCACCTTCGAGAGAACAAAGTACCAGCTTCTCCCCAGCCAATGCCTAGGCCTGTCCTCAGTAAAACACCTCTTTGAAACCTTTCCCACACTCATAACAGTTATCTTCTTGTTTTTGTCTTCCCTGTGGAAATTATTAATTAAAAATTCTTTAAGAGGGAAGCTTTTGTCACTATCTAGATATCTCAGATTTTTATTTGTACCTTTTGAAGGCTGTAGATGCATGAAAGAGGGTGTGGGAGAAGGATGAAGATCACAGATTTTCTTCTGGTGGTGGACCGAGGTGTTGTGGCTCTGTGATCTCCAGCAGCATTTCATGTCACAGCCCGTGCAGACCAGACCTGCTGTTGGGGTGGATGCTCTGTGATGGCTGGAGGGAAGAGATCAGCCTCTCCCTGAAATGACAAAAGTGGCAAGCGTTTCCTCAGTGTTTAGTTTAGGCAAAGACAATTCTCTGAATGTCCTTCTGCACATGTACAATATATCTGTCTTCCCAATTTCTCACTGAGAGTTAGATCCTGAATTTTTAACTTGACTGGATAAGGCAACTACCCAGAAGAAATGAGAGATCAGCTGAGGAGGTTTCTAAACTAGGTTTGCTGGGGAGCCTCAGGCTTATTCTGGCTTTTCAGGATGCAGCAGTAGCCAAGAACATTTATTCCCATTTCCACTTGGCAAAGAAGATTTTTTTTTTTTCTTCTCTTTTCTTTCAGCTATGGGCTTCATTGCAATTACTTCTTTTCTGTCTTTCCAAAATCCAATTACTGAAAATCTACTTTTTGGATGCCCTTAGCCAATACCCTGAGTGTCCATTTAAAACAGCTAGACACAGATATGATGTATAACAGCTTTTTGGTTCAGTGGCAAAACTGAATCCAACCCAGATGAACCTGAATCAGGCAGTTTAATGAGTTTTTTACAAAGTTAACAAAAAGTTATTTATATCCTACATCCAAAGAAAAAAAGCTTAAATATTTGATGATTTCTTTCCCAAGTTTTTAGTAGGTATTTTTTTCAATCATAACACATTTTCATTTCCTAGTGGTAAAGCTATTTTTAGAAAAAAACTCACTTTGGAATCTCACATTCAATATACTAAAAACTGTTTAAACATTAAAAAAAAAAATAAAAAAATCCCTTCTACCTTTTCTGAGCACAACAGCAGGAACTGCCCGCATTCCTCTGTGCCTCAGTTTGTGAGTGAAGGTAGCCCGGCAGGGGAGGGGCTGCATAGCCCTCCCTGGAGATGGTGGGTGGTGCCAGAGACTGCTGTGACCAGCGCCAGTGGTCTGCTCTGTCCTGCGTGTGTTACTGCGGTGCTCCACAGACTTGCTCAACTGAGTTCAAATATTTTCCAGGCACACCTTAATGTGCTGCATTTGTATCTATGAAGCTGTGGTGATTACAATCTAGGCAGGGCATGATTAAAGAAGAAGACCCTACCTTCCTGCTGCCCAGCTAAGTTTCGTGAACTTCTGGGTAAATTCAAAGCCTGGTTACTTTTTTAGTGTCCCTGCTGGGGAGGTGGCTTCCTGGTACATTTGAGATCTTTTGTCACTTGGAAACATTAAGCCAATTTAGTTAACGTTTTAATTTTTGTTGGATTTATAATTGTCGTCATGTGTCAAGAGGTCAGTTTAGACAGCTTGGTAAGCTGGAAGAGCTAGCAACAAATTGAATCAAGTGAATATCCTTTCATTTCAGCATCTTTTTCTCTCCTTGTTTCGAGCCCAGAAGGAGGCCTTAAAGTTGATGAGAAGATAAATTCAATTATACTTAAAGCTAACTTTGGCTCTTAGCTCTCATACTACCTTTCCCCATCTTTGCCATCCATCCTATTGCAATCGTTTAGATTTGCCCCAATAGTAGTTTGCCTATTAGCTTTGCTAATGAATTTACTACTGCAGAAGACCACTTGCAAGGCTGTCCTAAACATAATGAATGTAATTATTTAGCACAAAACCAGGGCAGCATCTTTTTCTCTCTTGACAAGAATAATTCTTTATTCTCTCATTAGCTATGTGCTTTGGTCTCAGTAAACTAGTTATTGACCTGCTCATTTAAGGAGCTTCACTCTAAATGCTTCTTCCCTTATTTAACTCAGACAAGTTCCTCTAATTTCCCCTCACCATGCAATGCTAGCCTGTAAAATGTAACCATTGTTCATTTGTTGTGAAGAGAGCTGGAAGACAGGAAGCTATTCTTAGATGGATGCTCAGCCTCCTGAGCCCTGCTTGCTTGTCCCTGGTTATAATGGATACAAAACTGTATGGGGCTTAGTAGACATCATGTAAACTCTATAGGAAATCTGAGCCAATGAATCATGGAGACAGACCCCCACTGAGCATTGTGTGTCTGAATAGACTGCAAATAGATAGAAAAGCAGCTTAAGCAAGTGGCTTTCATATGACAAGAATGCATAAATTAGAAATGAATTGGGAGTATCTGTTGTTTTAAGGCAGTTGGATTTTTACTTTCTTTATCATTTTCCTCTTGTAAGAAACCACTAATTACTCAGACTACACTGAAGACTGATGCAGAGTTTTTGTATGTGTGTGGGTTTTGTTGCTCTTTAAGCCTTCTCCTCTGGATTGTGCTGGCTCGGCCTGGCAGTGCCATCCCATGCTGCCTCCCCAGCAGCTGTACAG
Source organism: Rhagologus leucostigma (assembly GCA_013397725.1). Classification (NCBI taxonomy): domain Eukaryota; kingdom Metazoa; phylum Chordata; class Aves; order Passeriformes; genus Rhagologus; species Rhagologus leucostigma. Next base: position 1,224,747 of record VZTD01001331.1, on the reverse strand, counting down.
CTACCCCATTCCATCTAGCAGTGTCTGTTGGGGCACCCTGGGAGACTCCCACCTGGAGCATGACACTGATCCCTGGGGAAAGCAGGGATCCAGTGGTGTCAGGTCTGTAGAGGTGCAGGTCCCCAGCCCCAGCCAGGAGCACAGCACCAGTTGAACTGGGGCTATCCCTTGGCAGAGGTGGCAGCCTCTCATCTCACCCTTGCAGTACTCAGCGCTGAGCAGCAGTCGGTTGCCTCCTGTTCTCCTTGGGCTATTTAGGACTCCCGTCAGGTGGGCCCTGACCATCAGTGAATAAAAGCACATGGCACTTCCAGGCAGGCTTTTCCTGAAATCAGCCATTGCCTGACCAGTGGGGACATCCCAGGGACACCAAGGAGCAGAGTCTTCCATCTGTCCTAAGTCAAAGGGTGGGCTGTAGGTACAGAGGCTGAGATTGCAGGGCCATGTAATGAAGGCAAGGCTGAGGAGAGTGCAAAATCCCAAGACATAGTCTTTCTCTAGCCTCATGGTAAAAGCCTCATGCCAGAAGGAATTTTTTGCATAGGGATTCGGTAGGCTCCTCCAAGAGGGATACTCACTCGCTACATCCATGGTCTGGAAGTGGGAAATAGTCAGCATTCACAGCCCCATCTCCTGCTGATCTGCTTAGTGACAGCAAGTGAACCACCCAAGAAGCAGCTGCCATCTACCTAGCTTTCTCTGCAGCAGCATCACAGACCAAAGGCCAGGAGTGTAAAGGTATGTCCTTCCCCACTGCCTTTCCAGCTGGGGCCCAGTGTGTCATTCAAGCCGTACCTCTGGAGTACTCTGTCTCCCACTGCAGCCCTGTGCAGCCTCTGCAAGGTGCAGCTTGCCAGGGATGCAGAGGCCCCTCTGCCAACAGCAGCTCCTGCATGGGAGAGGAAGTGGAGGATGGTGATGGTGTGGCAGAAACAGGGCAGCCTGAAGGAGGACTGGCAGTTCTGGTGCAAGCTCACCTGCCAGCTGGGAAAGGGACACTTCACTTGGAGATAGTGCCATGTGGGCTGTGGCTGTTCTCATGCCTCCTGCATGTGGTGAGCTGGTCTCACAGACAGGGTTATGGTGCTCTCAGAGAGCAGGGTCAGGTTTTGCAGAAGGAGTGCTGCTGCTGGCACCCACCTTCTGCTCAGCAAGAGCAGAAGTCATCTCTCCTCTGAGGCAGGCAATGTGGTGGTGGTGGGTCCAGGAGCTGCTGGGTTCAAGGGCTGGCAAATGGGGCTCTGCAGTGGCTAACTGCCATTTTGTTGCTTGCTTTTTAATTGTTTTCTGACTTTTTTCTGTGCCTTTTTTGTTAACTTTGCTATTTTTGAAAATGAAATATCCTGTCTCTAATTGTTCACAGATTGTGATAATAGACTGCGGGCAGATGGCCCATAGTTTGTGGCCCAGCAATGATATGAGGGAGACAGCAGCCCTCAGTTGTGTTTATAAATACTGGTGCTGAAGCGTCGCTGTTTCCTGTGGCCCAGTGTGGGCTACATTCCCTCCTGCTGCAATGATCTGGGTTTCTCACTGTGTCCCTTATGCCAGAGGCCCACATGAGGTCCCTGGCTATCTATAATCTGTGTGGCCTCTGATGGGTCTCCAGATGGGCCCTGGGGGTGGCATCACTTTGTCTAGGGAAGCAAAGAGGTCTGTGTCTTTTCAGGTGGGAAGAAGGTGACACCTGAGGGACCTGACTAAAAATGGAGGGGAGGAGAACAGGCAGGACACCTGAGAGACCCAGCTTGGGGGGCTGACACCATACAGTGAGGGCAGGCTGGAAATGAAGGGGCTGTGCCTGTGGGAAACCTGTCAGAGTCCGTGTCCCAGGGACACATCTCCTCATCCAGCACCTCTGCTGACAGCATTCCAAAAGCCGGTGCCAGGAGTGCCATTGCCCTGTCCGAAAGGCCGCTCAGCTTCTTGTGAAGCACTTGTCCCGTGTGGGCTGGGGAGCTGCTCCAGGGCAGCAGGCCAGGCACGAACCACCCTGTGTATATGTTTGCTGGCTGCAGTGTGTCTGTGTTATGACAGCTGCAACAGATCTATGGAAATGTGGCTCCTGCAGCATAATGTAAAAAAAATCAGATTTTGTATTAGAAGTGAATATAAATTACAAACTTACACACTGCAGAAAGTCAGTGCAAGGTATTTTACAAGGGCAGGTAATGATAGGACAAGGTGTAATTGTCTTAAACTGAAAGAAGATAGGTTTAGATCCGATATCAGGAGGAAATTCTATACTGTGAGGGTGGTGAGACACTGGAACAGGTTGCCCAGAAAAGCTGTGGAAAAGGAAGTGTTCATGGCCGGGTTGAACAGGACTTTGAGCAACCCAGTCTAGTGTAAGGGTCACTGCCCATGGCAGGGGCGTTGGAACTAAATGATCTTTAAGATCCTTTCCAACGCAAGCCAGTCTGAGATTCTATGGTTTATATTTAAGGAGGGAAAATAAGGCACTGTATTTTAGCTGCCTGGCTTTCTCAAAGTTATCCTTAAAATTCTAATATTTTTAATAGTAAAGCTTTTAGTCAAGTATTTGATATGAGGCAGCTTACTTTCAAGGTGTTTTTCCATTTCTCTTAGGTAGATTTAAAAAAATCATCTTTATTTTAAGCTAGCATTTGTCTGTTTGAATGTAATTGTGCTGCAAAAACTTAGCAATAAACACCTTCACCTTAGGGAAAGGTTAACAGTTTCATTGCATTTTTATGTTTAAATAATGATGCTTTAATACATCTTTTTCCTGACTGTAATTCCAGCTGTCTTTATAAGAGTAACTTGTCTTGTCAGTGCGTGAATTCTCAGGTAAAAATTAGACAAATTATGAAGAAGTCTACTGTCAGTGGAGAGCAGGAAGCAGGACAAGGTGGCATGACTAAAAAGTATTGTTCAGAACAGCCTTCAGCCTGAGATTTAGAAGGCTGTGCATCCTCGTTCCGTTCCAAACTGTTTAATTACAGGTTCTATGGGGCTTACTGGTGTGTGTGATTGCAGGACCAGGTCTCAGTTCCCTAGTCATGACTCATGGAGCTGCCCACCACAGTGTGGCTCTGCAAAAGATGGGAGATGTGCAAATGTAAAAATGGTGTGCGAGGCACTGACTGCTCCCTGATGCCCTGCAGTTCCTGAAAAGACTTTTCTTTGGGTCTTGTTGAGGACATTGCAGGGAGTTCTCATTTTTTCTTGGCTTCCTGCACCCTGAAAGGCAAAATTAGTTTTGAATGGCAGCATTTTCCTAATGGCCCCAAGTTTCACTTGTAATGGCAACAGCTGACAGGAAGGTAGTATGTTTGTAACACGAACTCTTCTTGGTCCTCAGCAGAGGGAGTATAGTCCTGTGGCATCACGTTTTTCCAACTGGTCAGTACATTTCTAGCTCTGATAGCTGTTCTTTGCAAATCCTCATTAGTTATTTCATGTCAAACATCAGTAAGGAAAGAAAACAGTGCGATTGCAGTCACTTAATTCTACAGAGCTCTTTCTATTTATTAACAGTCACTGTTTTTCTACAAAAAATGGTGTGGCACTGAAATATTAGACTGTAAATTGCAAGAGGAAGATTAGTATGTCTTCTGTCTTGGCAAGTTTTCCCATTATGTCGCTAGCACTGAGATCTAAAGTTTAGCTTGTTTTTCGAGGTTTTATATAACTCACAGAAACTTTGATTTGATGCACACGATCTTACTGTCTCTCTTCCACTGCTCGACTGGTCTTTAATGCAGATTTGGTTAGATTTATTTAACTGCATTTTAGCAGAATCAACTGTGTATCAAGTGATTACCTGTAATATAGTTACAGCACTTCCACAATTAAGTAATTGCTAAAATAAGAAGCAGGGCAAAACATGATGAGCATGTGTTAGGAAACAGTGCTGAGTTGTGAGTTCTGCCTGTGCAAGACAGCAATGCATAAAGGCATTCCCCAAGATTTATATTTCAAAATGTGAACACAAAAGATGAAGGGCTTAGTATCATTTTTACTTTTAGAGGGAATGTCCTTTTGAGGGTTAAGGTGCAAGCTGTTTCTTCATCTCTAGCAGTGGGCTTTGCCTCCCACCCACTAAGAGAAGAAAGTGCCCTGCGACACTGTGTGGACCTTTGGTGAAGTTACCTTTTTTAGTTGCTCTTCAGGAAGCCTTTTCTTGTTCCAGCTTGTGAGACTCTCAGGTAGTCTTGTCAGAGCTGTTATTTCCAGCCTCACTGTCCACTTGTGGTATGTCACCTGAGTACAGGACCCTCCTGTACAGTGGAGAACACAGGGACACGTGTCCCCATCACAGACATCTTACTGTTTAGCAGAAAGTGGGAGACAAAAAGCCCTGTCATCACAAAGGCTTGTGCTGTGTGATAACCTTGAATCCATTATATATTTTTCTTCTCTGCAAATATGTATTTGTGGCTAAAACCATCCTTTCAAGCTTCTCTCATGAGACCGATAATTTCTTGGCATTCCAAGAGAAGGGGGTCACTGGTGTTCAGAGGAGCAGCTGAAGTAGCAGCATTATACAAAGCATAAACACTTTCAGAGTCAGTAAATGAAAGCGATGTACTTTGCTCCAATACTCATCAAACAGAAAGAAGAATCTCTCTCAGCGTGCTGTAGGATGATCATTAATTTTTAATAGTGTTAATGTTTATTAGTGACAGATGATTGACTTTAAGTGCCTTATGAATAATAAATAAATGATGTGGATTTTGGGCATCTGCCTTAGATTTGTATGCAAAGCCAGTGGGACAAACCTTCACAGTTTGAGAGAAGTGTAGCTTCAGTTCCTCAATGTATGCTGTAACACAGACTGTAAGACTTCTTGGGCTTTAGCTCTGATAAACCTGGAAGGCCTTTCTTATCCCCTTTCTTAGGACACATTGACTGCTTAGCAGCTTCAGGGTGAGAGGGGAGCTCGCTGCAGCTCTTTTGGCTAGGGCAGAACTGCTGGAAGGTACATTATTCACTCTGAGGCTCTGCTGGATTTCATAACACTTAAACACCTGTGTCCATCAAACAGAACGCACAGGATCGCAGCTAGAGCTGCTCTTGACTTTGTAATTTCATTGACTGACAGTTTAATATCTATTTATTTTCACATCTGACTCTGGTATAGACAGGCTGGCATCCTGAATGTCAGGGTATTATGCTGACAACTGTGTTTTTTCATTACTATAGAAAAAAAAGGATTCTTCATAAGTAAAGAGGTTCTTTTCAGGCTCAGCAACTGTAATAAAGACCAAATTATACCTCATATAAATTTGGTAGTAATGAGTGATAGGTTATGTGTACATATTTATATAGGAACAAGGGCACACAGTTTTAAACTTTCTAGTAATCTGTCTCTTCCATCCTGTGAAATGCCATGTAATCATATTGTTTAAATAGCTGGAACAACTGCCTTTACCACAGATTCTCATAAGCAGCACGATCTTTTCTTAAATTAGATGTTTAAAATTGCTGTCTTATTTTGATTCAATTTTGTTTGCTTTCTAAACAGAAACAAGTGGCTTATCCCATCTAAATTCTACAATATTTGAAGCTACTTAAGAGAATGTTTTGAGAAAGGAGAAATATGTGTGTTTTGGTGAGGCTGTGCTGATATTTAGAGAAAAAAGGGTAAAACTGCTTTCATATTGGGCACTGGCCAAATGGCTGATGACTCTGTAATAATGTTCTCCAGATGTTAGGCAGTTAAACCAGACCAAAACGCTGTTGCTAACTTATTGTTATTCAGCATTTACTATATAAACAGAAAATTTGTATTTAATTCCACTTTAGTTCAATGGATTGTGATTAATATTGTAATTACCCCAATTCAGAGAACTTTTTAGATCAGACTCTTCTGGGTTTTCTCAGAGCATAGCACACCATACATCAGTCCTAATTACATGGTGTATCTGACTGGCATCTGCCCTGTAATCACATGCCCTAGTGTACCCTGAACTATTGGGTGTTGTGTCAGCAAGGAGGAGACACAACTGCACTCAGTAAAACATTTCAAGACACTGAAATGAAATTGCATCTTATCTGGGAAAAAAAAATTGCTCTCAAAATTCACAGCCTTTAGCTGGTCATCAGGTGATGTGAAATGATCAGAACTTGTCTGATTTCTCCGCAGTCACAGCATTAATTACTTTCATTAATGAAACACCTTGCTTACGATTTTTGAAGTTTTTTATTGTGCTTAAGTGCCTTATTTCTGTTTCAGGGTGTAGTCAGGGCATGACAGTGTTGCACACATGTGGCCAGGGGATGTGGCACTCTGCTGACAAGATATAGGGCATCCCAGTCTCTTTTGGCTGTGCAGATACTCCCACAGTAGTGCCTCTTACTGTACCACATCTGGTCTCCCTTGCCCAGCCCCGGCTTGGTCCATGCACCCATCTTCAGCCTGGCCTGCTGCTCCTGAGCACGGGTGGAAGTCTAGGCTGGGTTGTCTTTAAGGGTGGGAATCTAGGCTACTCCTGTTCCTGGAGAGCCACATCAGTGCCCACAGTGGGTTTCTGCATTGCATTTTCAGAAATCATGGCACAGCTTGGACACTCGGAGAGCCTTGGGTGTCACACATCCCTTTAGGAACTAGCTGGAGGTAACAGCACGCCTCGCTTTTCCCCGGTGTGTCCCTGTGATAAGTCACCTCACTGCTCTTAGACACTTCAAAATCCTCAAAAATCAGTCTTCTGGTACATGTTGGGTGCTCTGCTGTTGCCACACTGTACAAATACAGATGCACAGAGACCCACCTTGGTGGTCAAAGGTAAAGAGAACGCAGTGTTTGTACCTTTTGGAGTACATAACCATCAGGGTCAGATTTTGCATGATAAAAGCAAAACTGATTTCTGTGCAGCCAATCAAAGGGGCAATATTTTAAGCCCTGGTAAGGGCTTTGTGCTCTGCTTCCATTTACAGCAATGTCAAGAGTATAGCAAGGACAAATGGGAATCATGCGTGATCATAATGTTCCTATTTATATACACATAAAATAGAACAGGCTTTTAAAAGCTAATACAGTTTTCTATTATAATGATAACCTTAATAACAATATGGTTTCACTGCAAAGATATAAACAAATATAATAGAAAGTGAGATAATGCCATAAAATGGATGCATTATTTTTGGAATTTGAAGGACACCTGCCAGAAAACATTTACCAACTTGTGCAATCCACAGCAAATGAAATACAAACTTACCTTCTGCTGTTGCCTGGATATAACATATTTACTGTGCAGCTTTCTTATCACTGTGGATTTCTAAGATAATTAGTTGTTGTTATTTAGTGTATAATATCTGACCTAGAATTTACCAGGACTCACTAAATAAAATTAGAATTGTTGAAATAAGAAAAGAGATAGTACTCTTTTCTTTAATTCATTGGAAGATGCAAATCTGATAAATAATGTGTGTTTCCACAGTGGAGCCCTACATGAGCTAGATATGTTATGATTATCTCAAGCATTTTATTGAAGTCTTCTGTTTCGATTTTGCATATACTTTGCTGCTAGCTCAATTGAAATGAACTGCAGTATCAAAGTAAAAATTAGGTTTGTCTCCTTTAATTACGAATGTTAAAAATATTGTGAATGAAGGAAGAGCTCATCAAAACACATCTTATGAACATTGTATCTATGTATCTAGAATGTATTTTTAGAAAATATTACAGATTTTATTTATGAAATTAGCGTTCTTCCTCTTATGACAGAATTTGTCCCTTCTATCTTTGCTTGTTTTGCTGAAATCACAAAATACTAAAATTCTCATAAGCCATTGTTTTTTTTTGTAGCTTCCATTTCAGTTCTTTGCTGATTGTGTATGTGTTCCTTTTAATCATTTAGCAGACTTTTGTCACATAAATGGCCAGTCTTTCCTTGCATTATGATATACCATAACCATGAGTGCCAGAGTGGATTGCTGGATGGTGTTCATTATCGTGTGTTACTTTACCACGTCTTTACTTATCCACGTTCTTGGCACATTGGCAATCTGCTGATTTTCCCTCCTCTTGGCACTGAACGATGTCCGAGGAAAAGGACCCATCTCCCACCAGATGCTGAGGTAGCTGAGCTATAATGCATTGTAGCCAGGAGCAGGAAGATCCTTGAGTTGGAAAATGCAGGGTAAGAAAATGCAGAATTAAAAAATTCAAGGATGGCTGGTGTCTTTGTTGTTGCTGGGTGACTCCTGCTTTCTGCCCAGTTTAAGGGTGTCAGAACTTGAACTTCTCTCTCTTAGGGGTGACAGGAGCAAGAAGGAATGAGAAATGTTTGTTTCTTGTTTTCTCAGGCATGGTTTATGATGCCCAATACATTTGGAGGTGGGCTCGGAGTATTTGGCAGGGGAGGGAGGACCTGGAGGCCAGAACTGTCTCACCAGTGTAGGAAAATTGGGAGCATGGCTCTGCAAAGAGCTGGAAGGGGATGAGTGCTGAGCTTCTGTGTCTGCTGGGGGTCTGGGGCAGCGAGTGGGGTGTCAGGGCACAAGGCTGCACACACAGCCCCTGGGGCAGCAGCCAGGGCTCCAGCACACCAAGACACGGTGCTGCCCTAAGCAGCGGCCTGCTTGTGCACAGCTGTGTCTGAATGGGCCCTGGGAAATGGTTGCAACACAGGCAGAATCAATACACCTACCTTTACTCCAGTTCCACTGCCTTTCCCTCCCTGACAAAGTGTGGGGTTTTTTCTGGTGCTCCCAGTTGTCGTGATTTCACAGATTATCAGGGCAATATACCATAGATGCTTTCATTATAATAGAAAATGCAGTTAGGTATGTAAAATGTCAGTCTGAATGCTTCCTTTTTCCTGTGTGATGTAGGTTTAAATCTTTAAATCAGTGCATGTGATTTCAACTTGCCTTGAGCGTAATAAGGAAGTAATTATTCAGCTATTGAGAAAGGTCCTAATATCATTACAGCCTGAATGTCCAAGCAATATCTGTCTATTATTTGAAATGGTTTCAAAATACTTGAAAAAAAAAACAAACCCAAACCCTCACATTCAAGTCACATGGGAAGAATACGAGTTATCATAAAAAAGTGTTACGAGATAATTCTAAATGTCAGTTTAGCATATTTTAGCCTATTGGATCTTTATACAGAGTTGAATAACATCTTTCATGAAGTAAATGTCTTTTCGGTAAACTGAAAGGGACAATAATATTTAAAGGTCAGTTAACATGGAGAGCTGGTAGTAGTTATTATTATTAAAGATCCAGCTGTATTACCTTTACACAACATTACCCCACAAATCCTTATTAAAACTGCAAAAGCAAACCACATCTTTCCTTCTTTTCCTCCCCCCTCCTTCCTGCCACGATCCTGAGATCCTTGATTCTGCCTTCTCTTTGTATGTAACAATTTCTCTAGTGAATAGCACTGGATGATCCTCACCCTGCTTCTGCCACGCTGCATCCGAAAGAGTCATACATTATAGTTGCTGTCAGTGCTGCCAACTAGAAAAAGCCCTTTCATTTCTACATTACATTTCAGCTTCCCACGTATGACATGAGCTACCCTGCAAACAGTTGTTTAATAGTTTTCAGCTGCTTAGGAAATGGTAGTTGATTTCAAAGGGATTTTTTTATTCAGAAAGAAGTTGCAGTAGTGTGTTGTGTGACTGCTACCGCGTTTAATTGGAAGCAGGCAGGCTGTCTGTCTGCCCATCGCACTGCCCACCCAGCCATGACCAATTGGTATTAATAGTCTGCACAATGCCATGGTTCATTTATGCACAAGCACCCCCTCCCCAGAAAACTCTCCTGGGAGGGATTCTGTCACAGGGTGCATGTCTCCCAGGGCTGGGGGCTCGGGGGGCTGTGCTGGAGGTTGACAGCACAGGGTGGGCACAGGGCTCTGTGCCCCTGCATGCCGTGAGGTGACTGTTCCGGGCGCATGGCTGGGGGCTTCCTCTCACAGCCCTCTGCCAGTGCCCGAGCTGTGCTCTGCTTGGGTAGGTCTCCTCTTGTCTCTTAGCCACTACTCACAGGTGTGAGCTGTGAGGGAGGGTCTGCTGCATGGGATGGAAGAGTTTGCTCTGCATTCATGTCTGTATCCGGATGTTTCTCTGGGCTGTGCTCGCAGCCCTTTTGTTACCAAGACGGCCTTGAACAAAGAGGCAGTTGGTTTTGCTGAGGATCCCCGAGGGGAAGGTGCTACAGAGGACAGTGTTGGCATGAGTGAGGTAGCCGGCCAGGAAGTGAAACAAAAGTGGAAAAGCAATGACCGAAATAAGGAGATGGGATCGTGTTTTCTTTCTTCATAGTGCTGAGTGTAGAGAAACCCAAGTGATTTAGGGGCTCTTTCAGTCAAGGTGGACATAGAGTGGGACTGGGGCTAGGCTGTTACCCTGCTCCCGGGCACGCAGAGGATGAGCAGGGACAGGATGTGCCAGGCCGTGTTCCTGGTAGGCAATTCACATGTAAACCTCATATTTTAACATATAGAGAGAGTTTAGGTAAAGACGTATGAACTGTGCTGTGTCTGATGGTGGCAGTGCTGGGGGCAGCCTGGCAGCCCTTTCCTTCAGTTGTGGAGATATATCCAGTGTGCCCAGAAACAATGAAGGACAGTTGCACAATGTTCAGTGCGGTGAGTGTTTCTCCGTGCTGAACAACTCTACTAAATGCAATATGCAGTTTGTAAAATGGCTTCCATGGAGAGACTGCAAAAGCTGAGTGTCAGATTTTTTATCCTAATAAACCTTAAAAAAAAGGTGCCACAGTTTCTAATTTCCTAAAAGCAGAAACATGATGTTGTGCAAACAGAATGGTTTGCTGCAAGCTGTGGCTTTGATGAAACATATCCGTGCTGTTACCTAATGTCTTGTTACTGCTCAGTGAACATGAGGATTTGATGGGTAGTGCACCCATGACCATGGACTCTAGGGAGAGCTGTTGGTCAAGGCAGAATACCACTTTGCCTGTAAAAGGCTTGTCCAGAATCAGGACAGGCCCTTAGATACAAGTTAATTACCCAAATTACCTGATGGCGACAATCAGGAGAATCATCTGCTTGGCAGGGGAGACCTAGTGTGCTTGCTTCCATATAGTGTTGTCCAGGAGCTGATCATGGCTTTGGGAGAGGGAAGGGGACTTGAGAGCTTCCTGGCATCTCTGCTCTGGCAGCTGCCTTGCTTCCCTGAGAGCTACCTTCACATCTGAGACCAGTCTGAAAGGTTTCATCTGGACATACCAGCTTTTGAGCATCAGAGGAGCACAGACAGGCTTGTCTGTGGCTGAGCTTTATCTGGGCCACACAAGAGATTCAGTGCTTGAGTAGCTCATACCTGTGCTGTGCCATCACCAGCCAGCTCTCCTCCTCTTGGCACTGCACAGCAGCCAGTTCTGCTGGCCTGAGCGTGTGCTGCTGTTAAGGCAGCCAGGTTAGCAACAGGCATGCAGGTCACAACAGCACAGGTGGCTGGACAGGGTGGAGGGCAGCCGTGTTGGAAAGTTTGTCGCCCTTGGTTACTTTTTGCAATTCATTAAGCTTGAGGCTGCAGATATCCAGAACTAGCACTAGTGGGACACTGCAGAAATATCCCCTTTCCATTGCCGTGGGAAGTTCCAGAGTGCCAAGCTTTGTGATGCTACTCTGGTAAACAGTAAAAACACATGGAAGCATTCAGTCTTCTGTTTTTCAGTGTTCTGGGCTCCTTCATGAGCTCTACGTCCGTAGTTACACCCTTGTAAGAAAATGTGCCTTCCTGTTTGTGTTTTTCAGGACTGTTTCCAGAGCATCCTAATTTCCTTTCTTTCCTTGTGTCATTTCTGGATGAAAACCCAAACCCACACAAGCACTTAGTTTTCCTTGCTTCTGGTGTCCTTGACTCCCTCTAAGTGAAGGCTTTAAAAGTGTTTTTTTCCCAGCTTAGTATCCTCTCCCCTCTTGTGCCTGTTCACTGATGACCTCACTGCTCTAAATACAGGCTCACCTCCCCCGGGCGCAGGACAGCAGGACCACACCGCAGCTGTGGAGGTGATGGAAATGTTGCCTTTCCTTTTAGCAGCTATGTTGGCTTCCATGATTGAAGCCTCACTGTGTCCAAGCCTGCTGCAGCCTGTGCAGCCCAGGTTTGGTGCTGCAGAGCAGGGTGTCTTCAGAAGTGCTTCTGCCCAGCCTTAGTGCCCTCGCTCGGGGCCTGCAGAAGGCGGAGGTTGGAGCTGGCCGTAAGAGATGGATAGGGTGGGTTGGCAGGGCTGGGACTGGGACGCCTCTGCCTGCTGGGGAGGAAGGCTGGCCATTGCACAGCTCCCACAGGAGGAGGTTTGTGGTGGGGAAGGAGGTGGGGACAGCATCTCTGGGGCCTTGGAGGGCTCTTCTTCTTGAGGAAACATAGAAAGCTGGAACATGAGCCACCTGTCTTTTACCCCTCCAATCAATGTTGTGCCCTGTGCCCTCTAGATGTGAGAAAGAAAATGTGATTAAAATGGTAAAATGCTTTTATTTGTGAAATATTAGCTTTGTGTAATATGTATGCAAAAGCAGGATACTCATTTAAAGGTTATATTTAATATAGCTCTGCTCTAGTTTTTCTTTTTTATTATTTTCTTATACATCTTTTCACTTTCTAAGGCAATGCTCCAGTGACTACTGCAATATAATAGCTGCTTTCTCTCTCAGTACACAATTTGACAGCATTTATTCTTTCCTTCAGTGAACATAATTACTTCACATATGGAACCTGTGATAGCCTACAGGCATCTGAGAGAAACCAGAATCATACAATCTGTCCCCTTTGTGAGCTTAATTTACATTCACAAGTGTCATTTTAATAGTGCTGGCAACATGTAGGATAAAAATTACAGGTCAGCTGCAGCATGTCACAGGGAACTGTGCTTAAGTCAATAACATGGTATTATTACATTCTGGATAATTTTACAAGGTAGATCTCACAGAAGGAATTTGACCCCTATTTCTTTAGTTTTCTGCCTTTTGGTTTCCTTCATAAGGTAATTCACTTAGAAATGGATGTTGCAAAACTGCAAACATGTTGACAAAGAGGTTAGACTGTAGTAGGCATTTCCAAATCTGAAAGCAACACCTTTCCCTTGCTGTAACTTGTATCAGTGCTTAGAATTACCGTGCTCTGGCATATTTAAAAATTTACACCATTAATTCTTGAAATTTGTTTTGCTGATCCATGTAATCAAAATACTGAGGGGCATAGCCTTCTGCCTTCTCATTTCATACAGTTGACAGAAGTTTGAGCTTTCTGCAACTGATTATTTTTTAGCCAGAAAAAGCAGTCTCAGGCTAGGTATTTTACAGACATTTTGTACAAGAAAAATGGTGAGTGTCGCAGAGACATGCTGCATATAGACCTATGTGCAATTCATGATTTAATTTAAGTATTTATAAGACCTAAAAATAATAGCTAATTTTTTATATGGGCATCTGTAATATAGATAAAGGTGCAATAAATAATCTAATAAACATCAGGTGATTTGTTTTAGTGAAAACTTGTTTTGGGGTAGAGCACTCAATTCGAATATAAAATCAATCTTAGTTACCATTAGTGATTATTTTCTGTTTTTACAAACTCCATAATTTACTGCATTTTAAGCTTTCAAAGTTTGTTTAGGGCTTGTACAGTTTGCCCATAGTGCTATGACATTCAGAGAGTCCATATACACACAGACAAGGCAAATACACTCCCAGGTGCCTCCCCCCTGCACACATACCCACACACATCCATTCCCTGAACCACGCAGCCATTTACTCCTCCTGAAATTTGCATCCTTCTCTTGCTGTAAGCACTTTTACTCATTCGAGGAACACAAGGGGGAAAAAGTCTTTTATCTAACGATTCATTTTCGTATCACTGACAGTATTGGAGTTTGAGTGAGTTTTTTTAACTAAGCCCTTCCTCCTCCCCCACCCCCCCAAAAGGCATTTTTTTCGTCTGAGAAGGCTAGATAGAACATACTTGAATCTACAGCAAAAAGTATGGTAAACTAACAGCAAGGAACTGGATGCATAAATACCTAGATACAATGAATATGCCCACTACCTGACGACTTGTAACATGGCTGAGGATGAAGCAAAAATGCATAAAAACCCCCTAAGTAATTAAGATTAAAACCAGGAAAATTACAGCTTGAGCACATCACACATTTTTGAGAGCAGAGGTAGTTAGGCACTGGAAAGGATTCCTTCTGAGACTGGTGGAATACCTATCAAAAATTCGCGTCTTTCTAAAGGATGGATCCCACTCTGCTGGGATGTCTGATGTGAAAAGTCAGTCAGTTTTGTTTCACTGTCCGTGTTTAAGTCCACCCAGGCCTTAAATCCCCTAAAACCACACAGCCAACCTCTGAAGTCTAATGTCAGCCTTTACTTGGGAAAATATATATTTGGGGCACTGGGAAACTTTCTCGTATAAGGAAAGTGCCTATTAGTCATGTTCTTCACAGTCTGGCATAGGAAAGTGTTTGCATTTCAGATACTCTTTACCCTAGTGGGAGGCTCTGGTTTTGTTTCAAGCTCTCAGTTGCTGCAGGGGTGCAGGCTGGAAACAAGAGCCACAAAGGGCAGGTTGGAGGTGTTCATTCCACCTCTCGAGCTCTCCCACACACCCATCTTAACATAAAAACTTCTGTCACTGATACACATGACCACATATGTGCAAATATTAATATTTATGTGCCTGATGACCTATTGACCAAACTCTTTTACCAGTGGAATATTTGAAACATGACAATTTTCGTTCTTTGTGAGGATCTTGTATGAGCTACAATTCAGTTGCAGAAAAGTCTCATTTGTTCCGCTGGAGATGTGCTGGAGTGTCTTGTCTGCCTCTCCTTAGCTTCTGTCTTCTCCCTTGGCTGACATTAAGTTTATTGCTTGTTTGATTAATGGTTGTCATATCTGGTTCTTCTATTTTAGAGAAGGAAAAATAAAAGAAGAAAAAGAAGTATTTACAGGGGAGACTTTGCAGACAGGAGCAAGCTGGGTGCAAGGCCCTGCCTATGAACAGGGATTACTTTGGCTTCTTAAAAGTTAAGGGACACAGTCAAGTTTTTGGCCTGACGTCCTCTTTTCACCAGGAGAACCCAACTGTGCTGATAAGTTTAGTGAGAAGAGGCTGAACACGCAGTAGGTGAATTCTGTTGTTGGGCCTAGAACTTGAGGCTTTGAGCTCTCTCTTTTTGTCAGGTTGTGATATCAGGCTCTTTACACGTCCTTTCTCTGTCACCTCCTGTTGAGCAGATGTTTACTGGTGAGAAAACTTATCTTAGGAGCTGTTTTTGTCAACCTAGTTTGGAAAAAGGTTTTGTATTCATCAGCAATGGTTTTGAACAAAAGTAAAGTCATTGTGGGTTGGTTTCAGGGAAATTGGCAGGCAACTGGGAGGTTATAGCTTGTAGTCACACCTGGCGGCTTGTGGACGTAATCAGTTGGTTTTGCTTTGCAAAGTAAAATAAGAAACTACTGTGGTGAGATTGTCCAAAATGGAGTTTTTTCCATATTAGGGAGGAGTTCTGTGCATGGCTGGGATGATGGTGCTTGGCCGTGCTTGCCTGGTGGCACCTGGGGCTCCCTCTGTGTGCTGCGGGCAGCACAGTGCCCCAGTTCAGTCCCTCTGGCCCAGTGTGCAGCATCAGGACAGATGTAGGAGCCTGGATTAATGCAGGCAGTCTTTCATATTGAATTTCCGAGTGATGGGTAAAGGAACAAATCTACACATTGCGCGTGTGCTGTTTTAATTTACCACTTAGAGGATGAAGCTGAACAGAGTCTGTGGTTAATATGAATTTTAAAAAGATAGCGAGATGTTTTTCCTCCCAAGCTGGCATACAATCTTATTTTCTTTAGTCCTTCTCCTCCAAAAAAAACCCCCTACCAAGCTCTTGTCTCCGATTTGTTCATAAATACAATATCAAACACCTCCTCTGTGCCTCTGATGTATGCTCGAATCCATGTGCCACTGTGTTGATTCATCTGGAGGATGCCCGGCGTGTGAGTGGTTTGGCACAGTGTGGTACAGGAGAGGAATCTGATAGGGAGAAAGGCAGAGGGAACGGCATAATTATGAAGGATTTCTTCCCCTCATACTGCTTCTTGTTATTTATTCTTCTCTCCATGTTTCCCCTGGTTATTTCTCTTCCTGAAATGAAAATAACCTGGCAAGAAAACAATGTTTCCACTCCCATCATTTTTAGGCAAGGAACACCAGGCATGTTTTTTTTTAGCGTTGCTAACTGAAGGATGATTATTCACCAATATTTTTTGTTGAAGCAAGCAGGCTTGTTAACTGTGGTGACATTTTTAGTGATGCTATGATATCCCAGTGTCATTGTTGCTTGATTTATCAGTGTCTAAAGGATTATTCTGTTGAAAAACCTACCATGGATCTTGTGTTTAAGGCTGACTTTATATGCGTATGACTACAAGTGTGTGAATTTGTATGAAAATAAGGGACAGAACTGTTAAGATGCTTCTTCTGTTTTGGGCTTTTGGCTCTGTGTCATAAAATACAAACTGGAGCCTTGGATTTCCATGCTTTAAAATGGCATACTTAAACTGAGAAATACTGTAATTGAGATCAGCTCAGCCACAGCCATCCTATAGTTTGCATCTATTTACTCCCCCTCTTCTCCAAATTCCTAACTCACCTTCTCTTATTCCTATACTTCTACAGGACTATTACTAGCAACCTCTGCCTCCCCACCTGCTCCCCTCCAGCTATGGACGTGGGCTATCCTTGCCCTCCCCAACTAGTTCACCACCACCTGCTAACCAGGCACACTTTGGTCCACTGCTGAGCCTCTGGCTTTTGCACGTGGCTGCCATGGGTCTTTGAAGGGTTACAGCTAGCGTGGCTGGAGGAGTGGGATGGCAGTCGTGGTGGGGAGTCTCTGGGGTCACCCTGACTAGGAAGGGGTGAGGACAAGTAGGGATCCCATTCTGTTGAAGAGAGAACACTTGGTGAGAAATCCCTTGGAGGAAAGCATTGCTGAAGGGTTGGGGATGAGAAGCCCAGGAGCACTTCCCTGCTCCAAGCATTTCTTGCAGGGGAATGCAAGGGTGCAAGTCTGCAGGCGCAGCTCGGTGCAGCTCTGGCAGCTGGAGTCTGAAGCAGTGGGTAGGAAAATGTGAACACTGGATACCTGCTTGGAGATGCAGCAATCACAGACAGTTTGAAAAAACAAAAATTCAAAACTGAAAAGATGTGACCTTGATGCTTTTCAAAGTCAGTGAAAGCGAATGTGCTTAGATTTCCTGGGAAAAAGACGCAATTGGAAATTCTGTGTAAGTGTAAATATATGAAAGCCAAAGGAGGTAAAGTTTTTTCCTAATTAGGATAATTAAAAAGAAAAGCAGTCTGCAAGTTGAATGCCAGACACAGAGCACCACAGCTCCTTTGCTATGGCAGGAGCAGGTTTATTCATGGAGTAATGTGTCCTGTTCTTTTTCTTTCCTCCAGCACCCAGGCTGAAACCTCCTGCCTGGGTGCAACCTCTGCACTCCAGGCTGTGTAATCCATCTTGGACTGTACAGCATTGCTGGTCAAGCCAGTATGATATTCCGCTTCTTCCTCCCCCTCTTCCCCCCTCCTAATTTTAAAGTGACAAAAACATGTGGTTCTGTCAGTCTTACAGTGGCTCAGCTCACCCATCATCTCCAGTTCCCCCAAAACTCTCTGGGAAATTCAGGTGCTTTCCAGCTCTCTGAAGCAGATCCACAGGGTTTGCTGCATTAAATCCAGACTGCAGTGTTAAAGTTACATAGATAGAAGGGACAAAGCACCCTATTCTGGGCAGGCCCTCAAAATCAGATCAGCTGTCAAAAAATTGTTTTGTCCTGAAGAGAGAGGTGGCAGACAGGGAAGGCAGAGCACATTTTAGGGCCACTTGGGAGCCCTTTATGTGGGTTCTGGCCATTTAGTCTTCAATAAAACATGAGTGCTTACCATAGCAACCACATCAGCCCCCTTCGAGAGAGCCACTGCTTGAATAAAGATGGGGGTTCACTGAAGAAAGTCTAACAAACACATGTAGACCTTTTACAGTGCTGTACAAGAAAACAATCTCACTCGAGGAAGCCGACATGTTTTCTCAGGAAGCATGTAGGAGTTAATGCAATATGCTGCTAGCTTTCCCTGCCTCTGCTGCATGCTTGCTCCTGGGAATTGCAGTTATTTGGGTGGCGTGGGTGGGGGATGGCAACGGCGAAGGGGTGGGCAACCCCCACGGCCCTGCTGCTTGCACTGCTGGGAGAGCTCGCTGCCCAGAATATTTTGGATCCTTTCCCATTAAAGCTTCTCCCAAACTCCTCACATGCACGTTGAGTCACCGCTTTCCTGAAATCTCGTGCCTGGTAGGTATTTTCCTGAAGTGCACCCTTTTGCTTTAATCCCTGCTTAATCTTACAGAAAGATGCAAACAATTTTGTAACATCTCTTTGCCTTGGGAAGTCTCAGGGGTGTCCAACAAACTCTTCTGTGGCTTTTTATTCATGTGCCCCAAGAGCAGACTGGGGTCCCCCCCGCAGTAAGCAGGTTTGGATATAAAATACTACTAGATCAACCTTCTGGAAAGAGGATGCTTTGATTTGTAAAACTGAAAAGAAAATGTTTATCTAGGCAGTATTAGATTAGTCACAGATTAATTACAATTGTCAAGTATTATTCATCTGGAATAAGAGTGAATTCTTCACTCAAGATTCATAGCAAAATAACATTATTTTTCAAATAGAAGTAATTTAAATGGAAGTAAGACCTTCTAATACCACCATCTGTACAAGTAAATTACTTTCAGAGTAATTAAATATGCATATCTGGGCTGTGTACTGTACTGATGAACCAAGTTTTATGGAAGCAATATGCTTAAAAATCCCTTAGGTATTAAAGATGAAGAACCCATGGCATTTTGCATTCATATAACTATGAATAAGAAAAAATGTTTTTCTGCTGCATAAGTTTGGGGAATATGTTTTTATTAACTTTTCCAGGTTAATTAATATTTTTGCCAAATAGCAAATATGATCATCATATTTATTAGTCTGACATTTCACAGGGACTTAAAGCTCTATAAGAAGTTTCAGCATTGTGTGTGTCTGAATTTATGATTGTGACAGAGTCACTCATCTTCTGCAGATTCCCAGGAAGCAGAGCAGTGCAGTGAAACCGAAATCATTATGTTGACTGAATTCATTACTGCCGGACTCATCCCTCCATGAAATAGCACTGCTCAGCCAATTGGGATTCATGGTCACAACCCTTCATGGGATCATCAGGGTTTATAGTCCATAACAAATACAAATACAGACAGGAACAATAACAGTCCGATACATCTGATCTATTACCCCACCTTGTGAGACTGTCACAAGTACCAGAATAGTGACTGGCCGCGTGTTTTCTGCTGTGCAGATGAATGGCACAGTCGTGTAGGAAGGAGAGGCTGCATCTCAGAACACAGCACTGACAGCATGGTCTTCAGCGACTAAAACCCATCCTTATGCTTTCAACACGTTCTTCATGACTTATGTAAAGCACTGGTGTGTAGGGGAGCTTTGGACATTTGCTGGAAGCATCTGAACACTGTAGAAGTTCTTGGTTAAAGAAATACCTGAAGTCAGTTCTGTGGAGCACTTCAGAAGAAGTCTGAAATCCCAGTAGCTCAACCCTTTCAAAGCAGCAAATAGAGCTGTCTACATACTACCAAAATGCAAGAGCAAATTCAAGCATAAAGACACACAGTTGGTACACCTCTGTTTGCAAGTCAGCCACTGCATGCTGCATGTGATATATATTTTATGCTTATGAAACATGCAGAGGTTCCCCTGACATCAAGAGATTTAGTCTATGTGCAGCACTTTCACAGTTATCTGCTCAGATTAGTTGCAGGAGTCTGACAATGGATGAAGGACAATATATCAATTCTTTCTGCACCCCAAATGTAAAATAAGAAATGGTGGCCTGAAACACAGAAAAGAAACAATGAGAGCTTCATTTCTTTACTCTTAGCCCTGTGCTAACACATGTGAACCAGTATGTTGTGTCAAGCCTTTGGGACCTGCTTATGTGTGTTGTAGATCATACTTTGTGATAGATGGAGGTGGATGTTTATGTAGCCAAGAGGAGAACTATTAGAAATGCTCTAATCTGGGAGGTATTGAAGTTTGAATGGCCTAATTCCTGACCTAGTATAAGGCAGTAGTTTGGTGACAGGTTCAGCTGCATCCAGTCTAATCGTGCACGTATATTATGCTTGAGGTAGCCTGCATGAGTTTTCTTAAATTCCCTTTGTGCAGCTTGTCACCTTTGTCTCTGTTCTGTCCCTGAACCCCAGTTCATGCTCAGTCTGCAAACCCCAGCATCTACACATGCTCTGCTTCCAGCAGTTCATTTTCTGGAGCTACCACTGGAAGACAACACTTTTTTTAGCAGATTTTCTGTGAGGGTTGAGGTTGAAAGAGAACAAAAGTGGGAATTTGGGTGTGAATGTGCTGGGTGAATCCTTGACAAAGGAGCTTTTGGGTCTGTGGGATGGCTCCTATCAGGGCTGCATATGAAAGACTTTTACAGTACTCCTGAGAAGGTCTGATTTTCAGGTCCTGAAATTTGACCTGTAATAAACAATATATACATTATTGCTTTTGGGCATCAAATTGCTTTTGGGAATTTAGGAATTACAGCAACAATGCAGGGACATATGCAAAAGAAACTCTACATAGTCAAAAAGAAACAATTGAAATGTGACTTGGTTCAGCTTCTGAATGTGGCCACTTTGCCATGTCTAAGTCCATGTTTATGCTAAAACATTCTTAGACTAGCATTATTAGCATAATGCAGCACATTTCCCAATAATTTGAAAGTGGATCTTCCATGTGTTTGAAAATGACAAGGTAGGACAAGGACATTAAAATCCTCTTTTCTTCCTCTGTGACAGTGTCTTGTGTTGAGGATGTCTCCAATCCTCACAGAAGCTGGAGCATTATTTTGCATACCCTTTTCCCCCCATTTAGCTTCTAGTTACTTAGACAAAATTGAGAGAACTTTTTTACTTGCTGTGCTTTTAAAGCTTTAAAAGCTTTTGCTGAAAAGGTACCTATTTTCTTATCACTTTTTTTTTTCTTTCTCTAGAAAAGGGCTTAATTTAACGTTCTTTTTTGGCAGCTGTATTTCATTGTGATACATTATGTCAGGGCACATCAGTCACATGAAGATTTATGGAAAAAAAACATACCCTTTTTAGATGTCCCTCTCTGTAGTCCTCTTCAAAACACGGTGTTTTTTCAAGAAACTCAACTATCAACAGCGTTATGATTCTTGAAACATCGTGGGTGTAATGGCTTCATCTTACTCAATTATATAAATGTTACTTAAAGAAGGAATATAGAATTTAATGTGGTGAACTTAGTAATTCTAAAAAAAAATTGACCATTTTCACCTTACTGATGTTTACTTTTCAGTGTAGAGCAAGGGCTTCTCTTCTTTGTAACCAAAATAATCCTATGCTGTTCCTTATTTTACCATTAAATGAGATACATTCTGAATTCAGATGAAAATGAGGTACCTTGATGAAAGTGGGCTTCAGGTGTCGCACACTAAGCATTGTACGTTTCTCTTTGCTCTGATCCTTCAGCACACATAAGATTTCACCTCTTCACCTTTGAACAAGATTGCACTAACTTTGATCTTTTCAATTTTGTTCAACTCCAGGGAAGGAGCAGCTACTTGAAACATGTTATCATTTAGACTTTCAGAGGTTCTTAAAAAAAAAAAAAAAAAAAAAAAAGAAAAAAAAAGGAAAAAAAAAGAGGGGAAAGAAAAAAAAACTTGAAAGCATGAACTAAAAGCTGTAGATTTTTATCTCGAGCATCAGCTTTTGCAGCTAGTGTGTAATGGTTTAATATCAAAAACTGTCTCCACATAGAACAAAACAAAATACAGATTTTAAAAGCACACAGAATTATTAAATATAAATTTCATTTTAGGTAAGCATTTTTCTGCAGTAGTGATGTGGATATCCTTTCCCAGGTCAAAGCATAAGCTTTGTGTTCTTGCTCCTTTGCTTATGGCCTAAACCTATTATTTGAGCCTCTGTACTTGTGTGATATTAATTCATGATACTGACAGTTAATCTATTTTTATAACTGTTATTATCTGAGCAAAATAACAAAATAGGTTCTTCATTTTCTCTTCAAGTCTGAGAGCATGTAGCAGTGGGGAGCAAAGCTAAAAGTATGATATTTTCAAGATCTTACATGGTTTCACAGTATTCTTAAAATGATTATCACCATGTGCCAGTATGGTAGTTATTTTGCTATTATTTCAGTATTATTTGGGTTTGTTTGGGTTTTGTTTGGGGCTTTTTTTGCTATTACAAGACAGATTTTCACCCAAATACTTAAGAATTTTAAATCACAGAGCACTACTGGGGCTATACCAGCCCCAGTGTGGCTCTAAAGTCCTAGGAAGTTTAATCAAAATTCTTAATGATTACTAAAAGTTTATATTTTTTCCCATTGACTCCTTTTTATTCTTGCTTAGTTTACTCAGATGTGCATTATTTCATCCCTGTCTTCTCTGCTGAGACTGCAGTTGTTTAGGGAGGCTCATGATAAGTAGCTCTTTGTGTCCATCCTCTTGCTTTATTTTGAAGTTTGTTTTGCACAACAGTGCAAATGGGGACAGTTTCCCCCTTCTTGGATGTGATGCTTATTGAATTCATTTCCATTAACAAGCTGTTGGAAGCAAGTTAATGCCACATTAATTTCCTCTTACATCTGACTTTTCCTGCCTATTCTAAGGCTTGCTTAGACAACAGATCGTCTCCTAAATATCCCATAAAAGGTCTGAAGTCCACTCCCCGAAAAAGTGGAATTACGATTAATAATTCAACAGAGTAATTTATATCACACTAAAACATTAATGACAAAAGAAATAAAGGTGATGTTGGTATACAGGTGAAATTATTGGTAGAGCCAATCTCTACAGAGATCCTTGACATGGTTACTTACAGGGACCAAGTAATATATTACTATTCATCAGCTGTTTATCCACTTTTCTTTTTCTTTGCAGTGCTCTAGGTGTCAGACAATCCTGGAACCATGAACCTCAAATCACGTTTCATCCTCTGGTTTCCCTGAAACTTTTAGTTACACGTTGAAGTTACTGGATTTATGTTCTGTTCAAGGTACTTGACTACACACTCGTCTTTAAGAGCCTTTGATCTATTGTGAACTGAAGGTTCATTGAGATTTTGGTTTGTTAGTTTTCATAACACCTTTTGGCCTGATTTTTTGAGGTTAATCAGATAACTTGAGATGTACTTCATTTTCTAGCCTTACCATCACATATGCCTTTTACAGGTGAGCCTCCCTTCTAAGCAGTAGTAGCCAATGCCTCATGTCACCACTTGACTGCCACCTGCTCAGACATCTCTGTGGGAGGGTTTTGATCAAGCCATCTGGGCTCTTTGGTCATACAGGACATTAGCAGGTGTAGCAGAAAACTTCAGGTTCTCTAATGACAATGGGGTTAGTGCCAGTGTAAAATCGAAATGGAGGTGTCCTAAACCAGAAGTGCTGAAAGAGAGGTTACTCACTGCCAGTTCTGGGGAGAAAATATGACACCCTGTGAAAGCTGATCCTTTTAGTGTTGCCCAGGTACCCAGAACTGCAATGTGTGGCCAGAAATTATCTGTGAGTGAGACACAGAATATCACTTGCAGACTTCAGGGCCAAGAAAATCCTCTCATATCCCAGTGTCTGCTGGCTGCAGCTCCAGGCTCTGTCAGTGTCACAGGAGCAAACTGTAGTTGCCTACTCCAGACAGTTTTCTGCTGCCAGGAAGCACTCCCAGGAAGCATTAGCATTTCCAAAGCATTCAGCCAATGAGCATGTGTGACAAACTCATAGATTTGTGGGGGTTCGGGGTAGATGTCCCCATCCAGGTTTAATGACATCATTCTACTCCACTGAAATGCTTCCATTTTCATAATTTTTCCAGGAAAAAGGGCAAACCCAAATTTTCAGTCCGCAAATCAAAGGTTTCTCATTGCAGAACAAGACACAATTTTTTAAGTAATATATTTTAATTTTAATTTTCCTGGGTATATGTGAAACAATATGATTGTAGTATATAGGATAATACCTATCTTAAAGAAACTATTGTGTAGATAGATTTTCTTTTAGAGTAGTTGGTAGTTAAAAGCTGTCCTTATAGAACCGAGGAAGTAAAATCCACACTTGTTAGGCTCTTATTTCATCCTCTTTCCTATGGTCTCACCTTTTTGGCCCTGCTAACTTTCATGTCCATAATGAACTCCATTTAGCTTCCCTGCAGCAGGACCTTGTCTTTGTTAATCACTGACCCAGCGGAGTGAAGCTGCATAGGAGAGCAGGTTATTTTTTTTTTTTTTTCTGGATTTTCTCTACTTCCTTCAGCAGTTGTAACTTCTAAGAAACTGCAGAACAAACAAGTATAAAAGATCAGGAAGATGGCCTGAAAAAATAATGTTTAAAAGATGTGTCATTGTACTCAGTTCTCCCGTAGCTGCCAGCTGCAGACTGATGGCTGAAATCTTAGAAGGAGTTAATGAGATTAGGTCTTTGGCAACTGATTGCTTAATGCTGTCTTCTCATTCAGTGGTGTCATGTTTGGGTTTTTTTTGCTATTTTCTTTTTTTCGGTAACCATATATAAACTTGTCATGGAGATCAGCTGGGACCTCGTGGCAGAAATCTCATTTAAAACAACTGGAAATTACTTCACCTTGGCTCAAGCCACAGCATAACAGATACCTTCTCCTCCTTCTCCAGCCCTGCTGTGAGTCAAAGGCATTTTCTGGGCTGTTACTTTCCTGTGCTGAATGACCTTGAGCCTCTTCCTGTTGCCCCGTCTTTGCTTGGCTCAGCATGTGCATCCCTTGCTCTTTGTAAATACACCTGTGTGCTCGCCTTTGCCGTGTTCCTTTTTCTCCACAGCTGAAGGTATTGGTCCTTTGTCAGGCATTGAGGTGTGTTTTAGTTCATAAATGCCTATAGCAATTTTCCATGCTTTTGATAGTGAGGATTTTTTTCACCTTATTAAAAATATGTTGATATTGTCAAATGCATAGTACTCGGCTGCTAATGTGTTTCCTTTTTGCCCATGCTTGCAGAGCGAGGGAAAATTAGGTGAAAAAGTAGAGTAGTAGCATTTTATACTTGTTTTGCTGGGACATAAATTTTCAGATTTGTGAAGCGGGGGAGAATCAGCCCACCATGACTCACAGCACAAACACAGCACAGTTGGAAGAGCCCAGCCTGGGTTGTGTGTATCCTTACTAATAGGGAAAGCTGAAATGCTAATTGACGTTGCAATCTGCTTCAGGTCAGGTAAAGGTCATCAGACCCCTGCAAATGCTTAATCCTTCCCATGGAAGCTTTGTGGGATTCCCAGGGATCCTACAAAAATAACCTTTATGTTTGCTTACGTGGAGAATCTCTGCAGGAAGCAGAGCTGGCAGAGTGGTGGTAGAGAGGCGTGGTGATGGCAGAGTTGTCAGAGGGGTGGTGAAGCTGGGCAGAGTCATCACCCTTTGCTTTTTTTTTTGTGTTAAACACCATGTAAATACTCCTGTGAAACAAAGCTGCCACTCTTTGCTACCAGTCATTTCTCAGATCTTCAGGCTCCTCGTAAAAGGCTGCATCAGCTTTTCCCAGAGGTGAGCACTAGGACAGATTGAAGCACAAGCTGAATGTAATGGGGTGTAAGGTGGGGCAGGCACAATACTGAGCACTGTGCAACTTCCAAACGATGTGGTGAACCCAGTCCATACATTTGGCAAGGTAATCTAGCACATGCATAACCTAAAAGCATGTCTTGCTGAAATATAGGGGCTGTGGATATACGTACAGGCGCATGCTGAAGTGCTCTGCTGGGTCGAGGCCAGGATGTTCAGCACTGTGTAGGCTTAGCCCTTCCAGATGTCTCCAAGGATAAAATGGCAAGAAAGCGACAGTCAGACCCAGTTACAAGGAACACAACCCAGCTTTTAAAAGGCTACTTTTGATAATTAGGTATTTTGTGTACTATGGCAAGATGTGAATTACAAAACCCCTAATAATGTAGTTCAGTCAGGGTAGCCTTGAAATTAGACCCCTAGCAGAGAGATTGCACTGTATAATGATAGTACAGTACCATTTGTTTCAACACATTTAGCACTTCAGAATGGGATTTTTTTTGTTAAACACCAGATGTTCTAGTGACCTGAGCGCTGACTTTAAAAGAATACACAATAGAATAGTGTGTCAAGGTCAATGGCGCAAATTAATCTGTATTATCATGCTGTCATATTATCCTGTATGCCCCATATGAGAAAGATCTATGGCTAGTGCTTTCCTTACGTGCAACTGTATGGGGTGTTGCAGTACACAAATTTTGAGTTTCCCAAGCCCTCAAACCCCCCTGATTCTTGCTTTCATAGTTTAAATTGTAAATGTAACATTCTTACAGCGGGTGAGGGCTGTGTGGGTATGTGACCGTAATCTCACAGAACCAGAGAGACATGCAGCAGCACGGTGAGAATTATGTCTGTTAATTGTAAATTCTGCCTTTAAGGACTTCAAAATAATAACCTAGGTAGCTTGGTTGTCAGCATTTTTCCTTTGACTTAAAAATGGGATAAGGCACAAATGAATAATTGTTTACAAACATTTTAAATATTAGTTTATCTGCAATAGATACTTTTGTCTCCATGAATCCCCATATCCCTTCTCCTTCCTACCCTGTGACTTCTAAGCTATTGCTGCAAGATGGCAGGATGTCAATGCCCCCCAAATTGAACCTGTGATTTGTTTTTCTTTGATTTATGGGCTTGTAGTCAATAAACTTTATAAAGGAAAGTATCAGACTGAGCAATCAATCAAAGATAAGCAGATTCTTGTCCTTTAAAAGCATTTCACCCCAGTAAGCAAGGGCCTCATTCATCTTTTACAACCACTCTTGCAGCTTTCAGCTGAGAAAGGACTTGCTGCTGACTACATTCCCTTCTGTTGAAAACTCCCCTGTTCTGAGCTGAGATTTTTTAAAATTCATTGCAGCAGTACATTTCCTTCCCATGTTATTTGCTATCTCTAAAAGGGCAGATTGTTTGCATGTTGTTACTAAAGGTAAATCTCCTTGCTGTGTGGAGAAGAAAAGGCTTATGTTTTAAAGTATCAGAGGCATGGACTGTTGTTTTACAGAAACAGTAGTCATTTTCTTTGTTATTTTACAAAACAAAACATAAAAAAAAGGTTCCCATTTGTTTTTTTCATAGTATCTGAATTTCCTTTTGAGTAAGGCAAATGTTATCCTGCATGTTTTGCTTCTCTGAAGCACAGATGGTGTGCATATGCAGATTGGTGATTTTTTAATCAAAACAGTGACACTTGGGAATATATGTAAGTATTGTAATAATGCATTAGTCAGGAGTGATGTTGTAACACACTGAGATCATACACATAAATCTAAGACACCATGTCTAGACACCCCAGGGAAGATGGCATGCCATGGGTTAGAGCAAGCATTAAGGAAGTGCAATATTTCAAATATGATGGGAAAATAATGCAATTTGCAGACTTTAATAAAACCATTGGGGAATTAATTTCACTAAGGATACACTTTCTCCCAAAACATCTATGTTTCTACATTTGCTTCATAGATAATCAGAAGGCGAGACACCGTACCTGCTATCTCAGGCATAAGCACAGTACGATATCTGTGAATTGTGCTGTGTCTTTAATATGCTGAATATGAAAATAATCCCTTTATAGTGCTTTAGTAGTACAAAACTGCATTATGCAAACAATGCACAGACCCCATAAACCTTGGAGATTCAGAATTTGAAGAGCTTATAAATTAATCTCATAAGTGTTGATTTGGGCATGCTCAGGGAGTGCGCTCAGCTGTAAAACTTGACCAACCTAACCCTTCCAGTTTTAATTATTAGCTTTTTGATTATCAAATATTAAATGAAGATGTGCAATTTATGACTTTTGCATGTATCATTTTCCTGTCTCTGTAAAGGTTTTCTAAATTTGTTTTTAAAGAATTCTTGCTGTCTTTGGCTCCTTTTTGTTATTTGTTGTCTTGTATAGCTCTTGGCATATAATTTTAATCAGCCAACCGCCTTTAAAATTTTTGCCACCTGATAACTACTCACAAGCAAGTAACTTGCAGTACTAGGCCAGGAATGTTGTGATAAAAATGTCAATTTAAACCTGGCCAAGGATGACAGTCATAACTATTTCCAAGTGAGAAACTTGAACAGAATACCTAACACAACAGCACTTTTTACTTTCTGCCAGTGCAATACGTGCGGGAGCTTGAAAGGTTCCCATAATGATAACCCTCACAGTCAAAACCCCGCTTAAAAGTTCGCTGCGTTGGCAGCTCCATCAACCTCATCATCTCTTTTCAGCTGACAGGCTGATAGTAGAAAATCTTCAATACAACTGAACATTTTTAATTAAAATATCATCAACTCAAATGCTGGCTGTAGTCAGTCCTATAAATGCTGCAGCTATAGAAGTTAGTGAATGAGGGAGCTCAGTTTTTGCCAGTAGTGACAATGGTTTATATCCTGACCAACTGAACTTTGTTTCAGAAAACTAGGTGCATACGTTATCATGGAGTAAACCCAAACAGTTCAGTGTTTGCCCTCCCCTCATCTGTCTTTTCCTCTCTCGGCTATAAAGACACTCATCCAGAATCCTTTATTAGGACAGTAATCCAGTGTGAAGATACTTTGAAATCAAAACCTGAAACATGACGGGTTGGGACATAAGCCATACTCTGAAATTGTCAGGAGATTCTTGGAAAAGATGAGTTCACAGAGCTGGGAACAATATGGCATGGTAGGAGTGTTGTGAGGCCTCTCTGCATTCACCTCCTTCTTCAGAAAATTGTAAACCACCGCTTATATTTAGCTCTTCCCATTTCAAAGTTAGATTTCGTCTTCTAGGACATTCAGGAAATGTGAATGGGCCTCAGGGCTTGTGCAGGGGTAGAAATACTTCTGCAAAACAATAATAATGAACAGCTTTCATGAATCTCCATGGAGATTTCTTCCCTCTAAGCATCTTCCAAAGTCTTTGCCATAGTCAGGGCAGAGTATCTCTGGTTTTAGGCCAGTCTTCTTGTTGTCCTTTGCCTCTTCCCACCTAGCTGGTGCTACACAACTATTATTAGTGTATATTGTATTTATTATATATTCATTTGCACAGTCCTCATTTGTCTTTCTCTTTCCTTCCTACTCCCTTACTCTGGAACTTGACCTTTGTTGAATTTCTGCTGTGTTTCCACCAGCACTTCATCTGTGTTAATTATTGTCATCCTTCATGTTACTGTATAACATCCTTCATTCTTCATATCGCAGTATCCAAAGTCTACCCATTTTAAACAGTATCACATAAAAATGTACAGATGTTTTAATTTCGAGGTGGTTTTGCTAATATCAGTTCTTGTGAATGAAATGTATTGCAGTCAGGTTCAACAAATATAATCCTCACTGTTTGCTAGAATAGAAACCAAATCCTGGATTCTTCTATTCTGCGGAAGCTACTGCAGTTTACTTTTAGCATTTTCTGCCTATTAGATGGATCTTTGCTCTGTTTCTTGGTACATAGAAAGAGGTTCCATGCAGCAGCTCTGGGTCACACACATTTTTGCTTATAACTCCTGGCTGCATCCCACTATGTCTGATCTTCAGAAACACACTTGCACTGCTCCTCCCCGCCATGGATATCCACGGCAGAGAGAACAGGGTGAGGAAGGTGGGCTTACCTTCTCTCCTGGTTACGTATCCACATGTGGTTTGGATCAAAACATCCTGTAGATCTAATTCTCTAGCTCTGGGGTGTAATGATGGCACTGTCATTAGCCTGGGCTCAGCAGAGGGTCAGCCGCGGTTGGGGATGGGGTGTGATAGGGGCAGGAGGCTCCCGGTGCCTCCCTGCTGCAGCCCCTCGGCCCAGAGAGTGCACAGCCTTCACTGGACAGTCAGAGATGGTCATTAAACCTGGCCATGGAGAACAACTTGTCATCCTACAGGAATATCAGATGCTAGACAGACCACTTTAACCTTGCTTAACCTTTCACTGTGCTCCTCAGCTAATGAGATGAATGAGAATTTTATTGGTGTTTCTTGACCTAGGTCTTTTACATGACAGTTCTGGGTATCTGAGCGGCCTAATGCCTTATGTTTTGTAAATCAATATAGCTTTATCTATTTTTAAAAAGCTAGAAATGTTCTTTTTTTAGGCCTACTATCTCATCTTATAATATTGATTTTTGTTTAGCCTGAAAAACTATTTAATTTTGAATTGGCTCACCTTGTTAGTCAAATACAGCTCTTGGGTAAGTCCGAGCATGAGTCTCATCATATTACTTTTATCCCTATGGTGTATGCAAACCTGATGTCAATAAATGGAGAATGGGATCTCCTGTGCATAAACCATATCTAAATTTTCAATTTATGGAAGTTTTTCAGACTCTGGGATTTAATGGGCAAACACAAGAAAGCAGTTATAGCAGATTGCACAGCCTCATGTTACCTCAAATAACGCAAATGTTATAGGACAGTGATAGGAATGTGCAACATTAAGCCAGCCTTACATAGTGTTAGGTGCATTGCAGTGGCTCTGCTAAAAAGGAAAACTTAAAAACTGATTTTATATTTACATCTTCAATACACACTTTTCCTAGTTATTGTTTTGCTTCTGTCCTTCCATCCTTGCCCTCCTTCCACCAACTGAAATACAAATACTCTCATTGCCATTTGCAATGTTCTGAAATAAAGATTTCAAGATGAGAGAACAAAATACTGGCATTCAAGGTTGGGGTCATCGCTCCATCTGTTGTCTGCTGTGTTTGACACAACCAGTATTATACTGCATGTACAACTAGAAAGGACCAGTACAATGATGTTTCTTGCAGGTGCTTCAGACACTTCTAAAGGCATTTTTGAACATAACTTCTGACATTTCCTTCCCGTGTGTTCAAGACTTCTGTACCAGTATTTTCTCA
This sequence comes from Rhagologus leucostigma, assembly GCA_013397725.1. Lineage (NCBI taxonomy): Eukaryota > Metazoa > Chordata > Aves > Passeriformes > Rhagologus > Rhagologus leucostigma. The sequence continues at coordinate 1,193,759 of VZTD01001331.1, read as the reverse complement.
GTTTCTATTCTGAAATAAAGTAAATTCCTGTTTATTTACATGCTTGATGTAAGTAAATCAAATTTTCCAGACAAGTCCAATGAGACAGTATTTTAAAATGCGTTTCTCATTGTCCAACTCCATGATAAGATTCTTATACAAGCCTTTCGATTGCGTGGTAAATAGATACCCATTTAATCTGTTCACATATAAGACACAAAATCTTGACTCAATTATCCTCTAATAGCAGATGTTTGACACTTTAGGTACCATATAGATTATAAAAAGCTTGGCTCTGAAAGTACAGACTGAATTAATATACGAATGCAGGTGTGATAGTGATTTTCAGGCTCATATTTTATGTTAGCATTATACAAATGCAACCAAGGAAGTGATTAGTACGTTTTTCTATTGAACTTCTGAGACATTAGTTTGGGTATTATTACTTGCAACTAGCTTTTAAATTTTACTCTTATTTGCCTTTCTCAGTTGGTAAGGACAAAATATCAGATTGATGATTTACATTTTATGTGGGGTAAAAATAGGAACTGCAAGAAGGTTAGTCTGTGAATTTTTATAGAAACATCAGAGAAGCTAAACAGCTTTAACTCTTAGTTCCAGAAATTAATGTATAATATTGTTTTCCAAAAACACAGCATCATCTCATGGCTTTAAAAATGACTGTGTGAAAAGCACATAAGTCTATTTTGTATAAAATGAAACAGAAAGTATTAATTTCTGCTTGCCAAGGGGATGCCCATATGAATTTGTGATAGGCGTCTAAATGTGGAGGTAAGTAATAAGCAGGTATTGACTTCTATTGAGATCAGTATCGAGATTTGTTGACCCAAAGAGGTTACAATTGACTGAAGAGTGGGGCAGTAAATCTTGTTATTGAACAAAAAGCTAAAGTCAATATATGTATTATTATAAACATTTTTCTTTTGGAAGAGATAATAAGGGCGGAGTGGTTTAAGACTTTAGATTTATATAGCCATGATAGCATACAGCTTCTTTTATTTAGTCAAAGGAGAAGAATGCCTGGGGGGAGGTTGTGGTTTTGGTTTTTTTTTTTCCCTTCCTTTTTTTATTTTTAAAAATTTATTTATTTTTAATACAACTTCACCAATCATGCCAAAGCAGTAAAGCCTGCATCAACTTTCACATCGTAAACCCTTATTCTCATTGTTTTATAACTCAGCTATAAAGGTTATTTTCAGATTGAAATTTGGCCTGCAAGCTCTTTGCCTAAGAATCATTTTTTCCCCAGAAGGGTGAAAGGAATAAAGATGATCTATTGAACTATTTATTGAATTTTAGAGGAGCACAGAAAATACGTGTTGTGATTTTTATATAATTCAAGATTTAGATTGTATTCCTTATTGAATATTATTTTCTGCATAAAGCTAGGATTTACTTGATCATAAAGGTGGGGGCTGAAAATGTTCTTTCAGTGCTTTCAAACACTTGCTAATATTAATCCATGCCTTTATTGTAAACAAGTATGATTTTTATGGTTCGTATATTTTAGTCCACTCTATTATGCTCTGGTCAGTGCATTATATTTTAGGTTATTTCTTGGAAAAAGTAAAAAGGAAAACAAGAAAAAAAAAGTAAAAAGGAAACAGAGCACAGAAGAAAACAGAAATCCATCCATCTGAAGACATTAAGCTTATTAATTAAAGTCACATACATCACACAGTGAGTGACTGAAGAAATAGCTGTTGAATTGCTATTTTATAACATTTATATGTTAGTATCTTGACTGCCAGTAGAAATGATCCTTCAGTAACTCAAAAATCCTCTTAACAAAAATAATTTGTTGTTTTCCATTGCAGAAACCATCTGCCTCCTTCCTTAGTTCACAAGACCCTCTTATGTTTCTCTAGGATTCTGGAGCTTGTACTAATTTAGGAGACTCACTGAATCTCTTTAGCAGCACAGGCTACGATAAATGCATCAAACATATTCTCTGCTCTTTGCACTGGCTTGCTGTGAATTTAAAAACAAACCCCAGCTTGCCACCCTTGTCTTGGAGCCATTTGGTGGCCTGGTCTCAGTGCAGAGGGGGCCGCCCCAGGCTGGCAGTGGAGCCCTGGCTGTGCCACAGTGCCTGCACTGTGCCCAGCACAGCTGTGCCGGCAGCACCGCGCGCTTTGGAGCGGGAGGGGAGCTTCCTTCTGCAGGGGCAGGGAGGAATAACCATCTCATCCAAACCCCGGGTCCCAGCTCTGCTCTGCCGCCTGGTGAGGTGCTCTCTGGCGCTCAGTTTGCAGTTCCCTTGATTCAGTTCCATTCTGTGCTCCCACACTGGTGGCATCACTTGCAGCGGCGTTCTGAGCAGGGAATTACTGCACTGTGGCCAGTGGCCAGGAGCTTTGCCCTCCTTGGAGAAGTTCTCCTCCTGTCTCTGTATAACCTCATGGAAATATCATCATGGACATTATCTACTCTTTTGTCAGGCCTCAGTATGGTGAAAGAACCTTGAGAAGTGTGCCTTCCAGAAGAGCAGTATTTACAAATTCCCTGCGAAAATAACCAGACTTATTTTGAATTGAATGCTATTTCCTCTCTCTTTTTATGCAGTTTCTGTTCTGGAAATGTATAGAAGGGAGGGATAATTGTCTCATCCTCAGTTTTGCCCCATTTAAAATATGCACGCAGATAAACACTCTGACTAAAACTATGTGACCTGAGGCCTTATTTTTCCACAAGTCTGACCATTGCTTCAGGTCCTTTAACTTTTGTCCTTCAAGTAGCAAAGAGTGAAAAGTCAGAAAAAACATTTTGTAATCCTTAAATATGTCATAGCTACATTTTTCTCAGTAATACGGAGTGCATTCAGTAGTGCACCTGGCTGGGGATGCTGGTGTTGGCAGACAATGCAGTGGCCTTCCTCTCAAACATGAATGAGAAGCTCAGCTTGCACTCTTACCCAGTATGGACAAGCAGAATGGGACATACTTGCTTATTTCACCACACTTAGACAAATTGCTCTGTTTGAGTTTAGCCAGAGAAGGTTGCTAGGAAGAAGTTTGGCTTAGAGTACCTTGGGCTCCAACCATAGTCAACCAAATCTATGGATTCTTATGTTCTGCCTGAGGCTTTTCATTCCCTCCAAGATAATGTACTTCAGCTTTGTCTGCTACAGTATATGAAGAAATAGTTTCTTTCCAAAAGCACGCATGTCTCTGGAAGCACACGAGGTTTTGAGAAACCACAGTATCTGGCTGTGCTTTGCCCACTTTATTGCAGTTTCTGTCTGTAGATGCTGATGCATTTAAATTAGTTGCCATTTCCAAGCTATTATAAAGGCTATAGATGGAAATCTTCTGTAGCTACAAAGTGCCCACAGATTTATTCAAACCTACTGCAACTTCATTCATTTCCATTCCCAAGACAGTTTCCAGCCCTTCCCTATGGATATGCATGCTGTTTAATGGCACATGAATTAGCATGTCTGCTTGTTGGCATCAATGTGGTAATGGTGGCAGTTGCTGATAAAGCTCATTAGATGGAAATAAAGGATCTCAAGTAAGTTAATGGTGAAAAACATCTGAATTTAGTAGGAGCAGATCTGTGAACATAAAATGAATCTGTAATATATTGAGCTTCAGCATGGTCAGGCTCTGGCTTGTGGCTTCTTATTGTGGGGAGATATTTTAAAATTCTGTTTTTATGTCATTTTGGTTTAGAAAATCACCTGATTTTTGGTGTATGAGCTGTCTAAACAATTTTGTCTGCTGGTCTCTATTTAAAATGTGCTTATAGCAAGTGAATTGTAAGCTGGATTTGTGAAGTAGAAGGGAAAATCTATTTATGATTACATCCTTTTCCTGAAGCTTATGCTGGCCAACTCTTATGCTTCTGAATGAGATACACCTTTTTGAATATATGCAATTTAAGCACAGTATTGTCAGATAATGCAAAAATACATATTCAACCAATAAATCTTGGGCTGAATGTCCCATCTGAAAATGACAGCTTCTTTTCCAGTTTGAAAATACTTCTTCTGCACTCATTTTCCTGTGAGTACACCATTGCCTTCTTTGGTCATACTGAACTATTTTTTATTCACCATACAAGGTAATATGGTATTAGAGTAGTGCCATGCAGATCTATAATGTGGTTTTTAGAAGAAACACGCTAGGGTGATTTATATGGGGCTTATTAGTCTTCACAAAGATAGCCAGATCAGATTGATTTAATCATAATTTGCTCTGATTTTCCACTGTTCAAAAATTACTGTGTTTAAGCTAGAGATGTGCTGCTCTCACTGTTGTTTGCCAGAGTGGGATTAATAGTAGGATAATGTCAAGCCAGACAAACTTAAACTGGTAAAGTTACTTACTTTTTAAAAAAGAGATGGGATTAGTGGGTTATGTGGGTGAAAATCTTTCTAGTATCACAAGCCTTGTAAGCCCAAAGAACGTTTTTATTATAGTCAGTGGGGGATGTTCAAACAATGAGAAGTTGAAGAGCAAAAAAGTGATTCTAGCTGATTCTTGATCTTGCTGGAGGAGGCTGTGCTTTGATTTCTTTCAGGAAAGCACAGTGCACACCTGTAGTATTATATAAAACATTACATAATTATGAGAATAACACCTTGAATTTTCTCCCTCCAGCTCTGGCCTAGTCCACCTCTAATGAAGCAGCAAGTGTGTGGTGACTTTCATTCAGATCTGTCTTTGTGGCTTAGCTAGAAGTGTGTGAATTTATACATGATGCCCTTGGCATTTATTTTCTGGTGTTGCTTTTGGTTTTTTCAGGGAGAAACCCTACTAATGTTCCCTTAAAATAAGTTTACTATTCAGGCCAGATTGTTGCCTTTTCTTTCCTGCCACGCTTGCAGCCTAATTGTATTTAATATCACAGTTCAGGGCTTTCCTCTCTCTGCTCCTTGTCACTCAGAGGTATTTAAAAGAGGATTTAAACCAGCTATTTTTTGTACTTAATCCTTGATCCCTTCTGCCCGCCCCCTGCCCAAGCTTGCTCATTCACTGGAAATAGCAACCTATGTCCACATTTTACTGTTCTAGTTTACAGTAATTTTGTCTTATGCCTTTGGAGTATAAATGATTGTTCAATTCAGACTTTCAAAATGAAAGTGAAGTTGCCAGTGGAAACGGGTGACTCATTATACAATGAGTGAGTACAAATAAAAAGGTGCCCGAGTATAATAATCAGACGATATTGACTTTTGTTGAGGCCAGGATCACAATTTATTAACCCAAGAGGTAAATATTGACTGAAACTTTGGGCAGCTTTTTTTTCCTCCCTTCCTTATAGCCTAGAAAAGACTGTAGAGAATTTACTAAATAACTCCATCTGCCTGCACAGTGAGATGGAGACTTTTGCATTTTGCCTGCAGTTTTATGCTCGTCTTTTGTTCTGGCTCTCCCAAGGGCAAAACGATTTATAGCGTATTTTAGAGGAATATTTGAAATCATGCTAATTGCTGTTTCTTTGTCATTAATTCTACTCTTGACAAGCCAGAATCCTTCTCCTGAAACAGGTTTTGCTTCTGAACACTTCTTCAGATGATCCCAGCCCCAGACTGGCTGTCTGCATTTTCTCTTCTGCCCTGGCCATTGCCCTCTCTGATGTCTTGGGGACCATTTTTTGTGTGTGTGTCTAAGAACATCAGGGTATTGTAGCAGCATCAGAAAGATGCCCTTGGGAATGGTGACTCCTTGTGCTGCTGACAATCTGTTCACTCTCTAGAAGGGGCTTTACAATCAAATTATTTGCCAGCTGCAGAGAGCCTCGTTTAGCTAAAATGAGCACCCTGAAACTGCTATTCTGCTGTCTTACTTGGAAAACCAGGCTTTTCCAGGTTTCCTCCATCTCTGACTGCCTCTGTGCTTCCTAGGGGCTGCACAGTTTGTGCTGAAGGATTTGTTAGGGATTCCTGGGGCAGTTATGAGCCTTTTTGGAGCAGGGAGCTTACCTGCTTTAAATTCAGTCACATTTTTTGTTTGTGCTTACCTGTCAGGTTTTTTGTTGCTAGTAATTTCTGGGGTGACAGTCACATGGCTGGCATTTTGCAGTGAGTCTGGTCCATGCCTCAGGAACCATATGGGTGCAGAGCTCCCACAGGGCTGGGGACCAAGGGGTGTTGGCTGCCAGATGCCACCTCACAGCCACTGCTGCCACACCTGGGCAGTATCTGTAGCCCTTGACCTTGCTGTCTTCCAAGCTAAAAGAGATGGTCTAATGAGACTTAGTATGACTTTCTACTCTTACAGGCTAATTTCTAGATTTGCTTCTTTTCTGTCGTCCCTTTCCTCCCTCTCCTTCTCCTTCCCTAGTCCTGTATTTTGTCAAATAATCTGCTGCTTCTTTCTCAGTGTTCTCATTGCCCATTGTCTTGTATCTTTGCTTCTGCATCCTCCTCAGAGTAAGATTTTTTCTGTTTAGAGTCTGATTTACATGAGTAATGCCTCAGGATAATCAGGCAGGATTGAATTTTCACACAATTTTAAATATGAAAATAACTCCAGTGAGCTTTTAGCAGGAGAGGGCTGCTTGGTGTGCATTGGAAAAGCATTCTGAACCTGCTGATAAAATGTATCCATGAAAAAGGGACTGCAAAGTATTAGTATCAAACTGTTATATATGAGAGCAAAGTCTTAAATCAAACTTTGTAATCTGTGGATTTTGGTGGAGGTGTGGACATCTGCATAGCAAACATAAGCCTACTTTGAAAGAAACTTTTCCTCACTACCTCCACAGAGCCTTCAGAATGGATCCACAGATTCCTGGGCATTCACGGACCCCAGACTGGAACTCACAGCCAAAAATCAGTTTAATGTTCTGGGAGGATCTTCCCTGCTGAAGCTCAGCTTTGCTGAGCTGAGGAACCTGCCCCAAATGGTGACACAGGCTGATTTAATCAGTGCTTAAATCACTCTGTAGTGTTAGAGACTTTAGTGCTTCTGCTGCATCTTGGAGACTCCAAGTCTGTTCTGCACACTTCTGTGTGTCTGACTCGTGTCTGGTGTAATGCAGCCTGCATGACCTGATCCACAGACTCCCATTACCTCTACCAGTGAGGCCCATAAAACACTTCTGGGCTCAGACCAAAGTAAAAGGGCCAGAGGAAATGAGTTTGAAAGCCTGAGCACATCTCCCAGTGGACGTAAGAGTCCACATCACAAAATTTCTATACCTAATTTGAAATAATTGGCAACTTTAGGAAGCAAAGCAAAGAGCAAAATGGAGCTACTTTAGCTGATTATTTATGATCACCCTTTGTCTTAGATGTTCCCGTAAGGAAAATCTTGCCTGTTTGGTAGTTCAAATCACTAATGCTGAACCTGAACTACTCTGTTCTCTGCTCTAAATGAGAATCACACATTCACTGTCTATTTAAGAAGTGTATTTGCTGTATTTTTAAATTTAAATTATTTGTCTCCCTTTATTTCCCAACGCTTAGGTGAAGACTTCCTCCCCAGACTCTGCTACCTCTCTGTTGCCCTCTAAGTACTTCATATGAAAGGTCATAGGCTCACAATACTGACTCCTTGCAAAGTTCAACTGGCTCTCTTTTGTAGGATAAAGCCATTCCCCATCTCCGTAGCAAGGGAGGTCCCCTGGCAGCAAAACAAATGTGGTTAGTTATGTGTGGCATGAACCTCAGCTGCACTGGGAGCTGAGCTCCGGAAAACATGTAATGGTAATGTATCGAGAATTACAAGGCTAACCCATCAGCCTCTCTCAAGAAATTTAACTCTGAAATGTTTTATTTTGCCTAGGGAAAGTCTATTTGGGTCTATCATCTGGTTTCCAGGAAGGTCCAGCACTCCCCCCTCCCCTGCTCCTTAGCAGGACGGATGGCATGTAAAGAGGTCAAAGAGACTACCAGTGTCATGCCATGAATCAGTGGTTCAGCTTAGAGGAGAGAGCCCAAAAGGCTTCTGCTCATCTGGTGTAAACTGACTCATTCTGCTGCAGTCAACAGAGGATCTGACAGCAGCAGATTTGCCCTAAGAGCTTCAGAATTCCCACTTTTATCTAACTGATATTTCAGACATTCTTTCTCTATTGTCAATGGCAGAGAATTTATTAATATCCTCTTAATAAATATATTTCAACTACAGCTTCATAGAATATCCATACTTCCCTCTCCGTTCACAAATAAGATATTACATATATGTGATTATAAAAATACCAGTAGCCAATTTAGTTTAATTTAAATTTAGATTTTGCCCTAAACAAATACTGATGTGCCCTGTATATTTTTACTGCCAGATCATGATTTACTAACTCCGTTTTGGGGGTTAAAGAGAGCATGACCTTGCCCCGTATTAATATTTAAAGATTACCGTGCACATGAAATCAGATGCTGACACAAGTCTCAAAGGACTAAGAGGTTTTTAATCTTTTGAAGAAGCAGTGCCACACTGAAATATGTATTACTACATTCAAAACAGAGCATGTAACAAATGTCCCACTAGCAGGCATCAGAGACTGCAAATTTAATTCAGTGTAATATGGTCCACAAATACCAACTTTTTTCCAGAGGGGAAATTGCAATGCCACAAAGGCTGATGCTTGACACCATAGCAAAGGCCAGCAGCGGCATCTCAGACACTGCAGTAAAAGAGTTTGCCATCCAGTTCTAAATGCAGGAGCCATTTAGTGCCCTTTTCAAGGCAATACATAGATTTTACTCTTTCAAAAAGGTGAAAGTTTATGTACATTTCTGTACAAATGCAACTTAGAACAGTTTAGGAATCATGTGATTCTTTGTTTTTATAACAGCACAAGCCTAAAATATGAAAACCTCCTGATTTTTTCTTAATACAGTAAAAAAGAAAGCCAGAGCTGTTTTAATAGAAAACAAAAACAGCTGATATTTAACATAAATGAATAATTTTATTCCTTTTTTAGAGCACAATTATTTTCTTTAAAAAAATTCAGGCTTAGCCTATCAGCATTTTTAACTCATGTCTTTCCACTACACCTAAGCTGCAAACAAAAATATGAACTAGCAAGCTGTAGAAGAGTCTAATTAGTTTCTCATTGCATTTTGGGTGTACTCAGTTTGTACAAAAATGCTGTAGATGCAATCTCCGATTACAATAGTTCCCGTGTTTTGATAGCATCAGGCAGGTCTTACAGGACTTGAAAAATCATGACTGAATGGCTCTGTTCAGTCTCCTTTTGGGTGGATGACAGAGGTTGCAGCCTGCCATTCCTTGCCTCTTGTGTCACATTTCTGACAGGTAATTGCAGACTGGTGCCTCTGGGAGCTTGCTTTGGTGCTGCCAGAAAGCACTGCTCTGGTTTGGAAATAGTTCAACCAAATGTAAGATAGACGTAGAAGAATTTGGGTACCAGAGGTTTCCAGCTCTGAGGAATTAGGAGTCTGTGAACGTGCATGTTCATTTCCAAATCATCAGTTGAGAGTCACCACGATGTTTGCTGATGGGTTTATATCCAGTGGCAGTAGCCCTTAAAAGGAAAAGGAACTAGACCTGTTGTTTGGAAGTTAGGGAGGCAGTGCTAGAGAACTTGGTGCGAGGAGAGCAAGAGCATCCCTTCTTGGAGAGGCAGCTCCCCTTGCCATGGAGCGTTGAAGGCTGACCATCCTCTTGGAGTTGGCTGTGCTGTTGAAGCAGCATTGTTGAAACCTAACCCTCCCTTGGCCATTTCACAAGCAGGGTACGCTATCTTTGTTCCCTTTACAACCATTAAGGCCTTTTAACCTTCCTTTTCCCGTAGCATGTCTGCCCCAGACCCATCCTTCTTCCATTTGTGCCCTCCCTCAGCAAGGTTATGAGGAATGGGAGCAGATGCTGGAGAAATGTGCACCTTCTGAGTGAGTGGGTATGTAAGGGGACAGGAAAAACTGTGTGGAGACTTTTGCTTTCATTGCTTCCCACTCATGTGGTCTCAGTTCAATACATTTGCCAGTCAGCTAATCTATTTCCCTCTAAATTTGGTTGTCTCGTCAGATTTTTGTGGGCACAATATTTATTGGATGTTTTTTGGTCACTGTAAACACAATTTGATCTATTTTATTTGAAATGAGTGTTTTTCTCAGCATGACTTACTTAGAACTTCATACTGCTAAGTTTCAAAAAAAGAATTTCAGTGAGTCACAAGTGCTGCAGGATGGCACGATGCCCTTCACAGAAATAACAACTACAGATGCATAAAAAATTTAGAATTTGAGAATCTGAAGTTCTTTGAAAAATCTGCAACACTTTTATTATCAACACTGCTGATAGTACAAATGGGACTGAAGCAACTGATAAGTGTTCTGGTCCAATAAATTCACCTACTGCTTATGATCCTTCCAGTTGTATTTTTAACTGTTTTGGCATTCCCCATTAAATCTCCCTAAACAGTCTTCTTGCTGGTTCAGTGCTCTCGACCAGGAAGCTTGTGAGTTTGTGAGGATTTGTACTTGATCATGAATGATTCATGAAACGAGCTTAGAAAACTAAGTTTAACATCTTATTCAATGCTGAGGGAAAAAAAGAGCATCTTCTCCCATACTCGTAACAACTTGGCTAAAAAGGAAGAGTCTCAATGTCTCATTTTAAACACTGAAATTCAGAGCATCTGTTGCCTTTCCAGCTAAACCTCATCTCTACTAAGAAGCAAGAGGAAGCATTTTAACTTACTACTGTAGCTGGTTTTGTTTTTCATTCTGTTTGTACATTTGACCACATACCAGCAGCACGCACAGCCAGGCTCTTGGGGCACAGCTGACAGCCGGGAACTGCCCATGTCGCCATTTCTCGCTCACATTTAACCATGTGTTAGATTTTTCTCTAAAGCTATGTCTGAAGTCAGTTATCTTGTTTTTGTTTACGACTGATTCTGTATGCTCCTTAGGACAATAGAAAGCTTAAGCCCTGGGGTGTTAGGTTCTGGTGCCTCTCTTTCCTTCTCCGCTCCCTTGACCTCTCTGTGCACGGCAGACAGAAGTGCCCCACTTCCGATGGATGCGTGTGACACTCATAGCCTGGGAACACACAGCACTATTTCCCTGCTGTGCATATTCCATACTGACGATGCCTGAGTCTCAGTTTTCGCACCAGCGGAACGGGGATAATTGTGTTGCTTTGATGTACTGATAAAAGTGCCTTGTGAGGGCTAAATATTTCTTTGTGGAACGTGCCATAGCATGTTTGGAAGCTCTGTACAGCAAAGGGTAGGAAGACAGCAGAGACATGGATCTGATGCAAAAAAATTGGGACAAAACAGAGAAGGAGGTCTATGGTTATCCCCTTGCTGTCCTTTGTCTCCTGTTCTAGCTCTGCAAGAGGTATGAGGATTTTTTTCCACTTCCTTTGCTGAATGAAAAGACGACAACACAGCATACATCTAGGGACACCTGCTGAGAGAATAAAACACAATAAACATGAGCATGCTATGGTGAGAGACATATTTTGTTTGTACAATAGCCATTTTGATCCAGAGTTACAGAAACTTTAAACCCGTAAATTAAAATCAATTCAAATGCTTTTGTTATTCAGCCTGAGGTTTTTTTGTTGTACTTTGGGGTTTTTTAAAGCTGGAAAAATTTTGATCTTATGGTTAATAGAATTATGAAAAAGAAGAAAGTACTTCTAAACAAGGTCTCCTAAGGTGTCCCCTGGGACTATGATTTTAAACTGGTCTTGCATTAATTGCAGTTTCTCTGGCTGTTTGTTAGGCCATTGCCGTGCTGCGTTAAGGTCTCGATGCTTTTATCTAGCCCTCCCCTATTCTCTGTTTGTTCTTCAGCGAGGATGAGAGGAACCCTTACAGTATGCAAATACATAATGCTTTCTATGCTTCTTTCTTTAGAGACATAAAAGGATTTTTTAAAAAAGGCAAGTTGAATACATGGCAATAAAGACATAAATCTTCAGAAGCAGGCAAGCTACACTCCCTCTGCACTTCACAAATGAAGCATGGTTTTTGCAAAGAAAGAGTTTGTTAGGAGGACCAGAGGAAGCAGAATTTCCATAATGATTTGCAAGAAAAAATTCTGTAACACATGGCACCGTATTTCCTTCAGAACTGCAATCCCCTTGGGACCAAATTCTTTACTACTTAATCACTGCAGTAATTAGAGATGATGTTGGCAAGTGTTCACTGAACGTTGTGTCATTTTACATCTTAAAACATTTTGGCGTTACTTTCCATTTCCTTTATTCCGGTATGTTCTGGTCCATCCCCTGGATGATTAGACACAGCTGGCCTTTGCTTTGGGACCAGGTCAGTTTTGCAATTAAGAGCTGTGTTGGTCTGCACTGATAAAAACAGGGACTAAATAGTTCTATTTATGGTTTGTAAATTACTTTTTCACCAAACATTTTTTATAATGACTTGTACACAAGAGACTTGATGCGAAACAAATCTCTGAGTGAAACAGAGGATTCCAGCCACAAAAAATGGCTCTGTCCTAGAGTGAGCCTTGCAATGTGGAAAACTGCAGTAACAAAGCATGAATGAAGATCAGACTGCATGAAGCAGGGCTCTGTAGACGGAGAATAATGTTGCAGCACCAAACCTGTGTGCAGAAGGTGGCCGTGATATGGGGGGGGCCCTGGGGAGCACAGGCAGCAAGTGGCACCCACCAGCAGCATGCAGCTAATGCTGCTCCTTCCCTCTCTGCTGCCCTGTATAGGCTGGCCGATGGGATGTCAGATGAAGAGAAAGGGAGAAGTGAAAGGGCTGTTTAATGCCTAAATCTGTCATTTGAAACATCTGTTGGTAATGCTGGGAGGGACTGCTGTTGTGGTGTTAATAATACCTCTGGAAAAAGTGCAGCCTGACTTCTCTGCATTTCAGGTCTGTGCCTGTAGCTGTCACTTCAGAAACGTAGGAAAGGTTCTTCTTACAAGATATCATAATAGCAGAAAACTGCGGGTGTACCTTTCAGTTTCCTAAAATCCAAGTATCATTAACCATGTTGAGTGACATATCAAGGCAACAGCGCACAGTGGAAGGTCCTTGCACTACTCTTGCAGGCTTAGATTGTCCTTTTACACTCTAGATCTTAATCTTAATTTTTCAAAATGTCTTTGTGTCTGTTACTTTCTTAAATAGGCTTTGATGAGGTGCTGGAGCCTTTTGAAGATTGGATATGGAGGGTGCAGTAGTGGCCTGGCTGTGATGCACTCTTCTCCCTGGCCCCATGTATTTGAACATCCTTTCAGCTGTGCAGGCATTGCAGTGTCCCTCATGATTTCCCTTGGTCTTGGATAAAGACTGTTTCCACTTTCAGTCTCATTTCTTAAAGGCTGAAACAGAAAATTCATCAAATGTAAAGTTCAGCTTAAACGACAATTTGTGTGACTAATGACCTTCTAAAAAGACAAGGTGGTAGATTATAATGTCTTTTGAAATGCTTTCAGAGGAGAAAAACACACAGTAAAAATTATATGACAAATATAAAAAAGGGAAAAGAAAACAAAGTTAGTAACATAAGCAAGCACTAGCAGCCATTATGTTTTTAAATTATCTCTCCACAGCCTACAAATCTTTGCTTTGACTCACGCGCACCATACATCTAGCAAAGAGAGAAATAATATTTTTTATTGCCACTCAATTATAATTGATATACTACTGTATCATTTTAAAATGTGTGAAAGCTGAAAAGTACACACACAAAAAATTTTAAAATGGAACAGCAAGGAACAGCAGATAAAAAGTGATAGAACTTTCTGAGCTAGTTTTATATATATCCCTTTCTCCACTTATATGAATGTTCCAGGGGCAGACAAAAAGTACTAATGAAAATTGGTAAAGCATAATAGCTCAAAACCGATTAAAGAAAATTACCTCTCCTTTTAATTCTGCTTACAAGCCTTTTCTGCAATATTGATTATTTTTCAGAGGTAAGTGATAGTATCTATTCTTTCTGCAATTAATCCATATGTTCATTTTGTATGGTGGTTTTAGAAATCCTCTGAGCAGCAGGATACTGGTAACTCTAGAATAAAGCTAATTGTGTGAAAGTTTTTAAGAAAAAATCTGGCCTAAGGCTGATTGTGCTGTTGCTGTGATAAAGACATTTATTAGTGTGTTTGTTGCCTGACGTACTAGAGGACAGGTTCTGGAATAATTTGAAACTAGAATTCAGATTGCACCTGGCCAATTGCTTCCTTTCTCCAACACTAGCACTTAAAATTCCAGAGCTGTGGCTATAAAGCAAATGCATGACAAAACAACTATTTATGATTTTGTTTGCTACTCTTAAATAATTTTGATGTTCCTTTTTTTCTTCCATTTCAGTGTCTGTCACTTATGTATATCTTCCAAGAGATGATGCTAGTTTTGTGCTGAAAGTCGTATCTCTCAGTCTTTGTTACATTTATCACATATGCCAAACTGATACCAAAAGGGAGTACATTTTTAAGCATTTTTATGTAGACAATTCAAGCAGTACTTTCTTTTCTATTTTTCCGGTGCGAATGCTCCTAAATCACCATGAGGCAGAAGGTATTATGGGATGCACCTTAAACAAAGCACTGAACACAGACTGAGTGGCTGCAAGGCCAGGTACCTTGATAGTGTGAATGGGAATATAAGAGTTCCCAAATCTAGTGGCAATGGTATAATATAGACAAGTTTCTGTATCTTACTTCACCTGGGTTTCCATTCCTTTTGGTGCTTTTACATCCATTTAATGGATTAATAACAATAGGATATGCCAATCCCTGCTGTTCACTCTCCCCAAGATGACCAACCTTCCTTTTGTTTAAAAAAACTGAAAAGTGTAAGCATGAGTGCCTACAGCTTGGCTCTGTCCCACAGCCCCTGTTACTGGGCAAACTGTACATTAGACAGCCTTTTGCAACTTTGGGGGCACAAGCCTTGTCCCGGGCTTGCTCCCTCATGATGCCACCAGGAGCCAGGATCCAGATGAATCCAGAGGCAGAGTGGGCAACTGCCCAATCCTTGCCTCTAGGAAGAAGGGCAGACTCTACTTTCTCCAGTGCTCTGCCATGCTGTGTGCTATTTATATTTATTTTTTTATTTGGTAACAATAAGAATCTCCTGGCAACACTTGAAGGCTGAGTTAAAAATTAGCCGGGAAAGAAAAATGGCAGAAATACAGCTGACCTCACCAGGTTTTCTGCTTTTAAGCTCAGGATGCAGTTTGTTACTAGCTGTGGGAAAACAAAACAAGCTAAGGTGCATCCTTTTCTCATTGACATAAATGACCTATTTTCTCTTCAGAGGCTCAAGACACCCTGCTCCAGGCCTCCCCAAAAAGAATTTGGGTTCTACAACGAAGATAATTATGAACTAGCCTCTGCTTTTGGTCACTTTAAATCCACATGGTGTTTCACACACTATTCTTTGTGCTGTCAGGCATACGGGAATTCTACCACGCTGCAAAAACCCCCTATACACTGTAAAAATGAGCTTTACTTTTTCAGTCATGTCACAGTAAATTGCCTTTGAGTGCATTATAAAAAACGGTCATACTTCCTGTGAGAAATGTTTCCTATACTGTATTTTAAATTTCTGTTTCTTCAGAAGATAGAAAATCTGCAAAATTTGAAATTACGTCTGTCTATAAAAGCAGGATATTCAGAAATGTTCTTTGTATTTTAAATGTATTTTACATTAAGTTATAATTTACAACAGTGGCACAATTTCCAGATGTGTTTTATATAAATATGGATTAAGATAAATGTAGCAGGTTGAGTTAAAATTACCAATCAAAAGTTTGATTATTCAGTTTCTGCATAACAGCTTAAGTGATGTATCCTTTTAAGAGTTATATCCTGAAATGAGGGGTGCATTTGCCTTCCAAGCAGGAGACCAAGCACAGCACGGGTGAAAATCAGTAGCAATTGTGCAGTGGGTTATGTCTATGTTAGAGTTATTTATATCCCCATCATCCTGTCACAAGGAGTGCCCCTCTGGTTAGGAGCCTTAGCAGAGAGGTCACGGGCTCTAGGCAGAGGTAGACTGAGTTTCCTTCTCAGGCTTTGATGGACTGTATCAGGTCTGTCTCTGTTACCATAGTTTCCATTTTGTTCTCTAGATAAGAAATGGAAGTGTATAGTTCACAGAGGCCTTGATCAGTTGGTTGACATAGGGTCCCTGCCTGTGGTGAGGTTTAAGGGAATGAGAAGTAACTATGCAGAGTCCTGTTGTGTGTAGGTAAAAATCAGTCTTTTTTTTTTCCTTCTTCTTTTTTTTCTTTCCTTGTTTGCTTGCTTTTAGCCATATCTCTGTTCACAGAAACTTGGTGTGACATCTGAATCACTAGGTAAAAGGATATCTTCACAGTTTTATTAGAAGTATTGTCTAATGATTGTGCATTCCAGAAACTCAGCTGTTGTGTGCCCTTTAGTGAGCTTGTTCAGCTCCACCCCTTTTGGCTATGGACATTTTATGGGGAGTCCTACTCGCATCACTCTTCATACACTTCTGTTCCCTTTTTGTTCTTGGGCTTCCTGCACTTGCAAGTCCACTCTGAAATTCCAGAGCAGCAAGGACAGTGTCTGTACTGAAGCACTCAGAAGTTATAAAAGCAGTGGCTGCAGTTAACCACCACTAATAATACCTCTCTCACAGACACAGTCATTGCCTTCAAATATCCTCTCCCTCCCTAATATTGCTGTTCCTTCCAGCATGAGAAAGGCTGCACGAAGGTTAGGGACAAGCCTCCACTGCCCAATACTCTCCCTATTTTACTGTCAGTGGAAATTTCAGATCACTTTATTCCCATGCCAGCATCATTGCCCCTACTTTCTTCATCTCTGGGCAGTGGCCAGGACTTCGGAGTTAATGCAAGTACTGTTGTGCAGAAGCAGTATTCTCTGTCACTGTTCCTTTTACCTTAATAAATAGATACTATCTGCAAGCAAAGGAAAGCAGTATGTGTTTTCTTTTAATTTATTTTGCAGGCACTGTTAAAAGGTAGGGAACTCATTATATTCCAGCCAGACAGGAAGTTTTATTTACAATTTCTTACCTCAGTGCAGCTGTGGCAAATTATATCAGCCCTTCAATTCGTGCATTATCATTACTTCCTCACTTTCATACCCTTTCCAGAATTACACTACCACTGACCTGATGAACCCATTTTCTTTTAAAATCACTCCTCTTTTATGTTTAGAGATTGCTTGGGAAAACTCAACAGCAGCAGCTAAAAGAGCAGGCAAGTTGGCCGTGTATAATCAAAAGGTCAGTCTATTTTCGGGTACTTCTTTAGGGCTCCTGCCGAAGAAAGCATGGAGCCATCTGTACCCATACAGGTGTCAAAAGTTTGTTCTCATACACAGCGCAAAGGGCAAGGCCAGGGAAAACAGCCACTGACTCCCCTGATGGCTCCTGTTTGATCGGGGAGGCTGCAGGGTGCCTGAGAAGATACTCATCCCGGGACACAACCAATTCATGTCCCACCTGCCCAGAAGCAGAGATTCACTTTTTGTGCTGTCACTTTGAAGGAAGGGGACTCTTCCTAAGCACTGACAGCAAGACTCAAGTGGAGCTGAACTGGATGGGTGACAGTATGATAGGGACCAATGACTCTTTGAGGTTTACTTACCTTTTCTGCAGAGATCAAAGCTTTCAGTGTGAGCTGCCAATACAGCGGTTTGCAGTTTACCCTTCTGTTCAACTATCCCTCCTAACTACATCGTCATGGACCTATAATCCCAACTTCCAATTCTGTATTTGTGGGCTACATCTACAGACTTGAGCTCCAGCAGCACAGGATCCCTTCCCTTTTCTTGTGGCTCCTTAGGCTGCTTATGCCTCTACCTAAAAAATACACTTCAACACCGTGGATACTAAACCTCCAATTCTCCAGCTGAGCAAGGCACCATAGCAGGACAAAAAGCTTTGTCTTCTCTTGCGTTTGCAATAGTTTTTCCTTCCAGCCCAAGTCCCTGTTTGGCTCCCTCCATCTCCATCTCCATCATACATTTTGTGCTCCTTTTACATAGTAACTAATATGCTAAAATATTAGAGAATATACTAAAGAAATGTACTCTTTTGTTGAGTAAACGCTGAATTGCTGCTGCTCAGTTTGCTATGAGTTGTGAATTTGCTCTGAGTTATTTTTACCATTGAGAATTGCCAGGCTTTATACCATGTTTCGCACAGGAACTCAGCTGCCCTTTCAATGTTGTGTTTGTAGTTCCCTTCCAAGGAAGCTGCCTGCTGTTCTCAGGTTTCTCTTTCTTTCTCCTCCTTAGTATTCTCTTTAAATACAAGAAATGCAAATAAATGATTTAAATTTTGTATTTTGCAGGGAAACTTCCTGCTGAGACTTTACGTAGGCCAACTGATACCTTCTCTCCGCCTGGAGAAAACCTTTGTCCTCCAGACTGAAGACAGGCACTTAAAAGTAAACCTGTTTGGTCTGCCCCTATTAACCAGCAGTGCTGATGGGCTGATGGAGAAAATCGCATTTTCCCTCTGTTCAGCTCTTGAGAACCACAAGATTGAGACTGTTTATTCAGACTGCTTTATTGTTTGGTGTCATCCAATGGGACAGGCTGAATCACTACTTGATTCTCATTTCTCTTCATGTGAAGGTTTCAGCTCCCTTGGACTGCCATGAATGCCAAGCAATGATCCTGGTTTTGTCCTGACAGCAACCCCATGTTTTCACTGGGCTTCCTGCATCGGCGGTCAGAGACACTATTCCCATGGGCTCTGAACCCCTCCTCTGCTCAGGATGAGGGAGAAAGCATCAGCACAGGCTGCCACAGGCACCACCTGGGAGATTTTATGTTACTTTTTGTGCTGCCCTTCTCTCAACAGGGCAAGCCCCTGGGGCAGAGAAGAATGTATTAAGTGACTGAAAGACATGCAGTTGTCCCCCAAAAGGTGTCAGTTCAGTATTGCTCTAGATGAGAGGCAACTGTTCTATTTCTGTCCTTAGTCTGAAAAAATTTTCATTAGGATTGCTGAAGGTCCTTCTTTGCTGAATGGGACCCCTGCATAATGTTAAAAGGAATATTCTGTTAAATGTTCTGTTTCCCAAGCCTTTGTCTTTCCTTCACCCAGGATAACTGCCAGCACATTCGGGAGCTTTTCATTTGAATGAAATTTTGCTCTAGCTGTGGGCAGAATATAGAAAAAAATCAATAGCTATTAAGATATGTGATACTGCAGGATATGGGATCCTACTGGTAGAAAAAGCAAGCGCCATCTATTTATTCACATACCCGAGTGCCTGCATTCATAGTCTGACCTCACTGCCCAGGTCCTGCTCTTCCCCCAGGTTTTCAGTGGGGTTTTTTGTTGCCAAACGCTGAGCAGAGGATGTTTTGCCTATTGCATTCTGCTGTGTTCTGTGCTAGTTTCTTGTGAAAATACCTTCAGGTACTTTCCCAGGGCTCACATTTATTTGTTCAAGAACAAGTTAAGAAAGAAGAGTGACTGGAGGTTTTAAAACCCATTTTCTTTTTATCTAGTGTTCTGTTAAAGCTTTCCTCCTAAGCAGCTTACAATAATATAAACAACCTGCAGAAAAAACTTCCTGTCAATCTACTGCTATAAATTCCTACAAGTCCAGGGGCTTCAGGAGCTGTATATTGCACCAAGAGGCCTTGGAGTCAGAGATAACTATCAGATAATTCACTCCTCTAAAAAATACTCCCCTATATTCAGAGTGAGTGGAGAGCAGGAAGGGGGAAGAGACGATGGGAGGAGGTGTGCTCGGAGCAGGGGCAGGAGTGGGGTCCCTGGCGTGTGGGATGAGCGTGGAGACCATGGGACACACGAGCGCAGCAGCTGAGCGAGTGCTTCCCTCTCCCAATGCCTCTGGCTGTTGCTTTACTTTGGCTCCTTGGCTGCACACCTTCTTCCTCGGTGTAAAACACGCATTTCTTTCTTCCAGATTGTGTGGGTGCAGCCCAGGACCCAGCCCCTGGGGCTGCTTTAGCACGGAGAGCAGCCATGGCACTGCGCTGCTTTGGCTTTGGAGGGGCTCAGGAATAACGAGCAAAATCTAATTAAGAAGAGTGAAATACAGTAGGGTAAGTCAGCTGCACTGGAGTGTGAAATGGAGCCATTATAAAACAAAACACCGTACAGCAGCAACTCAGGAGCTCCACAGCCTTACAGGATGCTGACAGACTTCCCTGGCACCAGAGTGGGAACGCAGCGGTGAGAGCCGTTAGTGTGTCAGACTGTCACTGGCCATGGCAGGGCTCTGCTGGCCAGCACAGCTCCTACTCAAAAAGGGCAGCAGGAGAGGGGAACGTGTCAGGGCAGCACATGGCCTGGCCAGGTTGGGACAGGAGGCATGGGAAAGGGGGCGATGAGAAAGCACTGGTGCAACAGAAAGAGGAGGGAAAGGGAAAAAAGCTGGGCAGGGAGGGTTGAGCGTGAAGGGCAGGTGTGAAGCAAGGCTGGGCCTTTTCCCCTAGAAAATGAAAAACTCTGCAGCTATTGGAGCACGGGTTTCCCATCCGAACCGCTGGTAATGGCTGTGAGAGCCGCTCTGCTCGCAGGGTGCCACGCTGAGGGCAGGCATGGGCCACCACTCTGCTCTGGGAGGATTCAGCAGCTCCGTGTGTGTGCCAGTTTGCCCCTTCAGGGACAACTTTTTTTTTAAAGGAACTCCAAAACACCCTCCCACACACACACTTTTTGAGTTGGCAGTGTTCTGAGATCAACAAGTAAACCTTTAAAATATAGAAGTTGTATTTGTTCTTCATGATGCTACAATTTACGGAATGATAGAATTAGCTCTATTATTTGAATTGAAGTTTTTTAAAAAAATGAAAAAAATAATTTAATCTTGCTGGAAAAACATCTTTTGAAACAAGAAGGAATGGTTTCAATACCCTTAAAATATTTTTAGTAGTAATTGCTTGCAGTTGCTTCTCTCTAAAAGTTGGAGAAAGGGCATCTTGAATGCATTACAGTAAGTTCAGCCCAAGTGAGTCTGCTTTCAAGTATGCTAGAAAGGATATCCACAGTAATAGGATTAGTGCAAAGAGAACTTGTTGTCTTTGTATTTAAAATCCTAAGGTTAATTTGTCTTGGTTCCACCCCCTCCAAAAATTTTCATAACAATTTTCTATTGCCAGTCATTACTTAATGATGTTTCACTGTTAAATGCTCACAAGAAATATCTAACACCTGCTGGGAAAAATTATCCGTAAAGGTTATCTCAGTAAGGCTTGGATGTAAAATGTCAAAGGACAACTTCATCTCTTTCCCCTTCTTCACCCCCCACCCTTACTACAGGCAGGAAAACCAGGGGAACGTTTGCAAAGCTGTCAGACAGGCAGGAACCTGCTTCCGTCCAGCCTCTCTCAAGAGAGCCTTGGGATGTACTTACTTAAGCTATCAGGGTGTCTGAAGGTAGAAAACTGAAGGCAGAGAAAATTAATAATTTACTAAAGCTTTGCTGGAGAACAGCAGACCTCAAGCCCTGCCGCTGTCACATGGAGGACAACTGAACAGTGAGGCCAAGGGGCACCTCCTGCCTGTGTGGAGGGGAGCACCAGCTGGGGTACCCTGCTGCCACAGGGGCACAGGAACACAGATGGATTACCCCTGGCTTCAGGATAACAACTTGTTGGCTTCAGTCCCCTTTTCTTCTGGTTTCAGCACTCTGCTATTCCCCTGCTCTGGAAAAAAATGTGGCTAAACACTTCACCTTTTGACCCCCACAAACCCCAATGTATTTAATGCACCAGCTTCAGTCTGTGTGGTATCTACTAGGCTTTCTGATCCTGCCCCCCCAAACCAAGACACTGCAGACCAACTGAAAGATTCAGATTCAAATAGTGATGATTTTTTTGTTTTTTTTTTCCTACACTAAAGAGGTTTCTTTGGAACAGATGCAACACATTTAGATGTTTTGGAAGAGTTGTGTTTGAAAACTGCAAGTATTTGTGAATGCACCCGTTAATGTAGGTGGGAGACCTATGCAGGAGATCAAATTGCTCACGGAAAAGTTTTTGCAGGATCAGTTTTATGTTACACCCCACATTTCTCCAAAGCAGCAAGGAAAAAGTCTTTGTGCTTCTGAGATCAGCATTCATTCTCCAGAACAGTCTAGGTGTTTGTTACTAATCATCTGTGTTACTATCCATCTGTGGTCTGTTTGCAGGATGGAGAACCAGCAGCAGCAGTTATGATCAAGCCTGGCTGCAGTCTTTGGTCTTGTGTGCTGCTTTTGGCTGGGATATAGAAAATCTTCTTCATCTTACTTCCATGAAGCCAGCAGTCCGAAGCTCGACACATTCTGTACTTTTCAGTGCTCTTTTTGACCCATGTCCCTCTTGCACCTTAGATGAGGAACTGAAAGCTGAGTGTGCTCTTTGTCATTCCTACTCAGTGGCTTTGTGCAATTGTAGAGTCCCTTCACATGGCTGATCATTCTGGCACCTCTTTGTGAGTGCTAGCAAGGGCTCACAACTGGCCATGCAGCTTTGTAGTGCAAACTGATTAAAACAGGAACATCCTGGAAATCAGAGAATCTGGGAGTCTAATGAAGGTCTGGGATTTGTGACTGCAGAGATTTTTCATTGGTAAATGCAGCCTATGGGGGGAGACACACTGGTCAAGGTTACGACTTCAGCATTTTTATCTTCTCTTTTCCTGGTGTTTCTCAGATTGGTTTCAGCTTTTCTGTTATTTGGGTTTCCCGTATTTGCTTACTTGGTCTCCTGTAGCTAATGAACAGAAAAAGTGTCTGATTATCAGAGGTCTGATTGCATTCAGTGGGTGAGTGCTACAGTCAATGCTTTCCTCTCTTCCTATTGAGTACGCTGTGCTGTGTATTGATGGAACTGGGTAAAATACCTCTCGTGTTTCTACTGGAATCAGCCCAAGGTAGTTTTGCCAACACAGTGTCTCTCTGTCAGTACCATCTTTCCTATCTTGATGTTTCTGTGAGAGGACTTTTTTTCACCTATGCAATATCTTGATAATGAGGTTTATTGACTCTACCTGAGAGAGACATTTTGCACCTATACCAAAGAATTTTGAAGAAAGAATTTTGAAGAATTTTGAGGACAGAAAACCTGTCCAGGTAAAGTTTGATGTGTGACACATGTATGCATGTTCCCATTCACTGTGGTTTTAGATAACTGTGTTCACGATGGGTAACAAAAGCATAGAAATACCTTGGGAGTACAAAGGGACTGTTTCTGTTCCTTAAGCTTTGATAACATGTTGACATCCTTAGTGAAACTACAGAAAGGGTCAATATCCTTTGCTGTCTTTTCCAGTGACATGTTTTGGAATATTTCTCTTTTTATTCACATGCCCTCTCTGTTCTCAGGTGAATACAGTTGTAGCTCTTTCTTATGGACAGCTCTTCCCTGTTTTGTGCTGTGTCATAGAGGTACAGATATCCTGACAGCTGCGAAACATGCCTCAGATAATTCACTGAATCCTGGTGGTGTGACAGACAAAACCCTTGAAAATCCCCACTGCTTTTGTAACTGCATAACAGGAAACCCCTGATGTTGGGTTCATAAAGGATGGCTTTGCAGGACTATGAGAAAATCCTCACCGTGGTTTTGCAGGTTTTAAAAAAAACCTCTCTGCTATTATTTTTGTAACAAACAAAGTTTGTATCTCTTTTCAAGTTTATGACCTTGACAGCATAAATGCATACAAAACTTCATCACTGGGATGATACATTTTTTGCATTTTTTTCTTAAACAGTCTTTTCCCCCTGCAGATATCCTTGTCCCTTATGCCAGTCTCCCCTGCTTCTTTTTTTGCAATATGTGAAAGCATTGGCTCCAGCTGTTCTGTTGTTTGGAAAGACCTCAACACAGCTGGTGATTATAGAGAGAAATGTTATTTAATGGGCACAAAAGGACCTGATGGCTGCTAGCAGATTCCTGGTCGGTGGGCAGCACTGCTGCTACCCTGCTGCGACAGGCCACGTGCCAGGGTCCTCTCTGGGTGTGCCTCAGGGCACAGCCCTGGCACAGTGGCACTGACGTCTGCTGCCGTCCCTCAGCTCCGAGACACGAGCTCTTCCCAGCCTCAGCAAGTGCCTTCACTCTTCTATTCCATGTCTTTCCCTGGGCTACCTACAAACCTACTAAGAAAGGCAGATTTTTATTCTGGACCCTCTTTTTCAGAGTGAGTGTTGAGAAGTGAAAGTCAGGTGTAAGCACAGCCTTTCCTCTGTGGGGATCACAGTGAGCACTGTTACTGTGGTTTCTGATTTGGCACATTGTTTCCCTTTTCTGGATTAATCCCAAAAATATAAAATGGTTTCTAATAAGGCTGATTGTGTTATCAGATATCTTGGTAATTACAGGAGCATGAGCTGTGGCATGCACATCTGTATCCCCCCAAATGACTACTGCAAAGGAAGTTTCTCATTATATTCTGAAGTCATAAATCTTTTGCAGCCACCCCCATATTGTTAATATTCATCAGGGAAGGCTAAATAGTCAACAGCAGAATCCACAGAAGGGTTGCATATATGGTCACAGAAGCAGAAAGGTTGTCTCTTAGTGCTGGAGCACTCTCTGTGTCCCATAAATGTCTCCTGAATTTGTGCATCAAGGCCATCCCTGAAAGCTGGGGATATTTGTAGCGGTTCTTGTGCACCAAATGAACTCAAACATGGATTCTCTGTGGCTCACCCACAGCTTTCAGGTGATTGTTCCATTTTTTGCTCTTGATTTTTACGTATTTGGACCTACTGACTTGGAGGGGAAGGGCTGGTGTGGGGATGTGGCTTGCCAAGGAGCCAGCTTGCAGCAAACTCTCACAATGCAAAACCTCCTCTTTCTGAGTGTTTCCTGCAAGAATAGCTGAGATAATCAAGCCTTCAAAGCAAATGGAGCTAAAAAAGACAACCCTCAAACCAAACCTCAAAATTTTAGCCAGGGCTATTTCCAAGCTCTGTCAGCAACACTTAAGTGAGCTGGGACTTCTCTGACAGCAGAAGTTGTAGGTGGAAAACAATCACCAAAAAAAAAAAAAAAAAAAAGGAAAAGCATATGTGCAGCAGGCCTGTGAAACAGCAGTGCTAGAAGACAATTTTTAAAGGTCAGAATTATTATAGGACATTAATTAGCAGACTGATAATGCTCAAATTGCCTTAGCAAATTTAGACACTGTGTAAGGCAAAATGCTGCAAGGGGTGCAGCCACCTGAAAAGAATTTGGACACTTTAACAGAAAATATGTCCTGCTCAGAACAGAGCTAGAAGAACAAAATGACAAAACAATATAACTTCCCTAAAGTAATTAGGAGGTGGTAGTGAGAGTAAATAAGCTTTTGCAGAACACAGTGTTAGTGAACCAAATGAGAGCAAATAAACTGTACGTCAGGTTTTCTTCAAGTGCAGGAAAGAGAAGGTAGCTAAGCCTGGATTTTACCAGTGGGCTTGAGCTGCCTGAGCTGCTAGCGAAAAGCAAATCTGTCTTTGCGAAGAGGGGAATTTACAAAACAGATTGAATATATTTATCAATTCCTGCTCCCAAACATTCCCCAACCATCAAAACTCTTTGATGCATCAATGAGGTCTTCATTTGGCCCCTAGAGAGCTCGGGTAGGTTATATAAATTTCAGTGACAGTCGTTGCCATGCATTTACATTTCTAAGAGAAATGAATAAAATATAAATCTGAAACATATTTTTTTTTTGTGCTCTTAAATTCAAAGTAGATCATGGCTGGACATGTACTCCTTGCAATTCAGAAGTTATTTAACTACTTCTTTTTTGATAATATGATATTGGCTAAAGAAATACTTAGATACTGATTTATGGGAGTAATCTGTTTTTCTGGTAATTCTGTGCATACTTTAACAAGATAGTAGTTGTTGGAGGGGAGTAATAATCAACTTCTAAGTTTTCTTCCTTTTTAAAAAAAGCTGAACTGCAGAATTAAAACAGAATTTTGAAGATGTTTATATTTAGAGAATTGGCTTCATTCATTGTAGATAGAGTATTTCTGAATCTTGGAGTAGAACTGGGCTTCCATCTCTAGCCTTTGAGCTTGTAACAGGCACAATGTAGGGGTAGGTGTGTAGAGGTATTTGTACTCAACTTATCTATAAATATAAAGGCTTTACAGGCTTTGTATATCATACATACATATGAAAGACATGTATGTGTATGACAGATATATATGTGTGTGTATATGTATATATTCTTAGCAGTATCTGCCAAGAAATGGTTCTAGTGCTGCCACATTATCTTAAACCACCTGTTAAAGGTAGTTGTGAAAATCGTAGCTAATTTGTCTTCTCAACCGCGTGAAGAAAATTCTAGTTTTACTGTGAGTTCTGTGATAGAGTATAAAAAGAGTTGGAAAGAGGATACTAAAATATGGAGCAGGGAGTTCAAATTTAACTGTGTATAATATTTTTCCATTATGAATTTCCATTGAATTGGCTCAACAGCCCAAGATAAAATCAGCTGAAGATTTTTTTTTTTTTACTTCACTTTTGATGGGGACACATAGATTGAGGTTAGAACTCTCCAAAGACTATCCTCTGAATGCCCGCTTTTAATGAATTCCATTTGTTTTCTTGATTAAGTCTGCTACTACCCCTGTTTAGTCTTGTCACGAGCCCATTAGCCAGAATTTTCATATCATAGTTTAGAAGGGAAATTAGCCTGAAAGAGCAGCAGTCATCATCAGACAATTTTCAGTGTATTTAATATAGTTTACAATATATGCAATCAGGAACTTATAGTCTCATACACCTCTATTAAAAAAAAAAAAGCAAACCCAAACAACTGTTCTTTGTGGTGAAATTCACAGGCCAGTAAGAGCTGCAGTCAGATATCAGGTTGTGGTGATAACACTGTGTATCACTAGTGCACACACAGCCACAAGGTCTGTTTGGTGAACCTGCATCTGACAGGCTATGTCAGGTCTGTGATTTGTGTGACACAAGCTTCTTCAGGAAGAATAAACTCTCAAAAGGTTTGACCTCTTATTTTCAAAAGATAAGCATACAGGAGGCTTACTGAGCCTTGTGGTCAGTCACAAAGTACTCAAGGGCTTTGAAAGTGCTTAAAAGCTATGTGATGGGTACAGTGAAAAGTGTAACATGGGTGTAGCAGAGTTTTGGAAATTCTTGACTTTCTTGAAAATGTTGTGAGAATAACCCTTTAGGAATTTAAATACCTCCATCCCTTTCCAGATTCTCTAAATGAAAAGGGCAGCGTAGGGTGAGGTGTACTTTTTAAATGACATTTTGTAAATTTCAAGGGATGCCATTTCAACCTCTCCTGGAAGTCTGAAAACTTGGACAAAAATTTGCAGAGCTGTCACAAAAGTGTTTCAATGGTGAAAAGAGCCAGAATGAACTGCAGCTGAATCATGGGGTTGTGCCCTGCCATTATTCTGTAATGGGAAACATGACTTTGCCATGTGCAGGGAAGCCAACACTGCAAATACTTGGACATCATGCCATTACTTAATATTACCCATTCAATGCCCTCTTTTTATTTTCTTGTTCTTTGTGCCACTCTAAATGACTAGGCTGGCCTGCTGGCATTTCCCTTTTTTGTTCTGCTTTTCCCGTTTTTCTGCCTCCTTTTCTGTAATTTCTGAAACAGAGTGGGATCTTGATGCTTAGAGCTTAAAGCTCCCACGTCGCTTTGTATTGGATGAACAGTGCGAGAAACATCCAGTAATCAAAGTGAAAACAACTCTAATCATATCACTGTTCCACAGGAGCTCTTGAAAATGCCTGGAAGAATTTGCTGCATTTCTGGCCCCAGAGGCTGTTATGGAGAACACCAGTTGGTAATCACAGTTTTGGGGGGTTTTTTTGCTTTTTTTTCCCTTAAACTGTGTAAATTATTGAAGGAAAATCTTTTCCCGTATCCTTACCAGAGCTGGATCAAAACAGAGGGACCCATTTCATCACTAACCACGTCTAAATTGCTTAATTTCTTGGCTAGATGGCAGAGAAACATCTTTACAAAACTGGTAAATGACCATGACTACCTCTCCAAAGAATTATCTCCTAAGAATAATTCAGATGCTGTAAGAGAAATGTATTCTCACAAAAAGCAGCTTTTCCAAACCCCTGTAGTTTCCCTGCACAATATTCTCTCTAGCTGCAAGCCTCTCTTCCTTCAGTAAATGTATTATAACCCTTTCAGTCTGTTCTGCTTTACATACCACCATTAATCTCTAACAAGGTTAAGGGTGAGTAACAATTTAAATTACTTTCAAATACAGCTGAAAAGCCTATTATAGATGCAACCTTGAACTTTAATTGTATAAAGACAGCCACTTCCTTAGCATTCACACTAGTGATAGAGTTTCTTGCTTGTAAGTCTGCTGGGACTTTCTAGATGTGTTGGCAGGTATTTATTCTGCCTCTAGACTTTGAAAAAAGAAATGCATAAGTTTAAACACTGTAACATCACAGTATCTACTTAAATCTGTAATGATGAAGGTTGTAACATATTTGAGTTGGAGAAGTCAGTCTGGTTAATTATATGTTGTTCTTCCTGCTATTTTACTAGGCTACACAAGAGGTTGCTGAAATCCAGCGTTTGTTTTCAGATATACATTTATGCTTTTTAAGGAAATGATTGTAAAGAGCCAGAGAACCTTTGAAATGATGTTGCTCAAAGATTTCCCAGCACTGGCATAAACTAAGCAAATAAGGGTAAGCTCAAAGGATCCATGAAAGGTAAACAAAGAATCTCCTTAAGGCTGGC
This sequence comes from Rhagologus leucostigma, assembly GCA_013397725.1. Classification (NCBI taxonomy): domain Eukaryota; kingdom Metazoa; phylum Chordata; class Aves; order Passeriformes; genus Rhagologus; species Rhagologus leucostigma. The sequence goes on along the minus strand of VZTD01001331.1, from coordinate 1,165,166 downwards.
TTATAGTTGGTAATGGAAAACTCTGGAAGTGCTTTTGTGGTCTCACAGTTTCAAAGCTTTCTGGTACTTCTAATTGAAAAAATCACCACCAAAATAAAGCAAGCAATACCCAAACAAAACCCACCAAAACCCCTCCAAAGTCAGTGTATTGGGCTAGAACACCTATGGACTGAAAGCTCTCTTCACAGGAATGATACCTCTCCCATGGCCATAGGCATGGACTTGATGGGAAGGATTATTTCCAGAGCTGAAAATGTGTACTTCATACCTAATAAATTTCCATTAAACTTTACAATGAGGGTAACTGCAGCAAAGGTGTTAACATCCTTATGAAGGTGGAAATGAGGTTGCTGCTCATGCAGTGCAAGCGGCTTGCAAACACATCTCACACCCTGGTATCAGCTAGGGGTCTGCTCCGTCCTGGAGCAGCTGTGTAAAAGACCGAGTGAGGTTTTCCTTGTTTTTTTTTTACCAACAATGAGCTATGTTATATCAGATTTGTTAAGCATAGATATAAACATTTTGCCTTGAATATATTTGATCAAATAATTTGCCTCTTGTTTAGATTAAAATACATTTATCCAACTCATTCATTTTCATTAAATCAAGGATAATGTGGTATGAGTATAGCTTCCAGAGAGCTGCAAGATGGAAAGGAGAGCCCTGTAATCCTTCCACTGCCTGCAATATTCGTTGAGGCCTCCAAGACACAAAGCAGTGCTCTGAGCCACTGATGCCTCTGTGGGAAAACATTTGCTCTCTCTTAGTTGAAACTTTTAAAGACATTTTTAGGCTTTAGAGTTTGATACTAACTGTGCATTTTAGCTAAGATATTCTAATTCAGACTTATTAAAACACAAAGAGTAGGACTTGGAAAAAGAAAATTGGATTCAGAGTTGCACTGAAATTTTGTGATCCCTAGGCAGAGATTTGAGATCTCTGTATTTCCTCTTCATTCAGAAAACGAGATGCAAATTTTAAAAATGAGACACATTTTGGAAGATTATTTTCTAATTTTATAATTCAGCTAATGAAATGCAGCTAAGCGAATACAGCACATGATATTAATTAACAGGAAGATGCATGTCCTCTTTAGGATACTTATCAACAACACTGGCAAAGAGATGTCAGCAGGAGCACTGTGGTGATAGCATTGGGATATTATGTAATGTTGCATGCACCAATCCTGAATAATATTGACTTATGCCAACTCCTAAATCAGCTCAGCCCCTTCCTCTTACTCAAACCCTTCCCTCTGGAAAACAGATTAATTTCTAGGAAGAATGTAATGAGACGGTCCTCATGGTATGGACTTTTGACTGATTAAACAGTCATATGCCAGGTCCCTTTATGATGCCACAGAACGAAAAAAAACAAGTAAAAAAATCAGAATTAATATACTACATTGAATAATAAACAGTGTAGCTTTCCTGCTATACGGCAAGCTACTAGAAACTTCTAAAAATGCAAAGAAACATTTTACTTCCTTAAATGTTTTTTCTTTTGAGTATTGAGCAATTATGCATCTTAGAGGTGGTTAATTTTGTGAGCAGAATATTAATAATTTATGAGTGTGTTAAAGGTATTGATCATACAAGGGTAGAAGCACTATGCTTGAGCTCCTTCTGTAATCCATTAAAAAGGAAGTAAATTGCTTCAGTTTCATATTAAAATATGAGGCTAGCAGACTGCAGTTTAAAACATATGTAAAGCTGTTTTCCTGTTTAAACCGCAGTCATCCATCGTTGGTGTGGTGGTAACACACAAGCATTTGCTGGGACTCAGCCACAGACATCCAAACCAGAGGCTTTCTCCTTCCCCCAGTGCCCTGCCCATGTCCCCCACCAGCCCTGCCTGCTTGACCGGCCCACGAGCCCACTCCTTGCTCTGGGCACGGCTCTGCTGAGGTCCTCTGGGCATCTTCAGGGTCTGATCTCTGCAGCCATGGCAGCTGGGCTCGATTTCTCCTGTTTGTGGCCTGTTTCTGGACTTGGAACACTACACTTGGAAGTCAACAGGAGTTATGTAAATTCTCCTGAGGAAATGGGGTATCTGCTGTGGAACCAGATCTATAGCTTGTCTTTTTCGGTTTTTACCAGCCCTGACGGTTTTGTCGTGGTTGAGCACAAATACCATAAACATTGTATTTATGCAAGGTGAGTACTTGCAGCAAAGTCCATAAGGCTTCTATGGATGCAGGAATCTACCTGAATGTGACTGCATTAGGGATTTAGCATGGCTTTGAATTGTTACCGCATTTTATCATGGTTGCATGAGTAAAGCTTTAATCCTCAGGCTCAGGATTGTAGGGTGTTTCTGACAGGAAGGAACGTAGGCATCGAAACCTATCAGTGCAATCCCTCTCCTCCTATTCCTGTTCTAAGGTAGAAGGAAGAATGATATAAACCAGAGGAAATAAATAATTGGTGAATAATTTTATTAATCAAATTCCTTCTGGACCACCAATCTCATTATTTGTTTATCAGCCCAGGCTTCTACTAAATCTATTCACAATTAAAAAAAAAATTACCAAGTGAACAGTATTGAACCAGTCCTTAATTAGGGCAGCTGAGATGTCTTGTATAATTAACTGGACTTTGTTCATAATTATTTCCTGATAGTTGGAATTGTTTTCCACAAGTAACAGAGCAATAGTAATGGTAACACCAAGAAATCTTTGATTTTTCAGAATAGAATAATGGCCAGGCTTATTGTACTTAAGTTGCATAAGACCTATTTGTTCCCACTGATAGCTAAAAGTAATCACATCAATTTGTCTGGGCCACACGGGGAGGTTTTGCAAAATCAGTTCTTTTAATGTAGAAATAAGTATGCATCCAAATCTTTGAAATGGGGCTTTTCTAATGTGTGTTTTACGATGGTCAGCCTGAGGTGACTCCTCAGCCAGCCACATGTGAATCCTAGTCCTTAACCAGAGAGAGAGAGAGATTAAAGCTGGTGCCCGCTATGACCATGCTGGGTCCTGCTCAGTGAAATAAATAACTGAAGTCAGCTATTGCTGATACTACAGAGATTAAAAAGCTGCAACTCAACAAAGATCTTCCTGGGCCTCCTAACCAGCAAGGCCACTGAGCGACCTGTGGCTGGGGTGCAGGGATGAGGCTGCCCAGAGGGGTGCCCACACGGGTGGCCGTGCCACACCCTGCCACCAGCACTGTGCACCCAGCCACCAGCAGGCACAGCGCTCCACATGTGGGGACAGCAGGGAGCACGCGTTGGTTGGTGGCTCTGGAAACTTCTAAATTTAACAAGACCTCACTAATGGAAGTGATTCTTTGTGAGAAGCTGGAAACAAGGTAAACAGTTTTTATTCACAGCTTATCACTACTGCTTTAGTCCTCCCTTTTGATGCTGGCTTAGGGCACAGTGTCAGAAAGCTGGAAGAATGCTGCAGGAATGCCATACATAGTCATACATCCCACGGTGGGGAAGCTTCAGCAGGCTCCAATCTATGGGCCCCTTGGAAAGAGATGTTTTCTAGACCACTGCCTCTGATTTCAAGAGAATGAGTATCTGCTCTAATAGGAGGAAATAGTAGTCATGTTACAACTCAGGGTTGTTTGGAATTCATTATGAAGCTGCATAAAAGAGCATGTAGGTTAAACAGGTTCACTGCTAATTAATACCTTTACTCCTAACGAAGTAGCTCCTTGCTCTTGGGGTTAGGCAGAGTGTGAGAAGAAAAACAAGCAGGAAGTTGTCCGCAGGCTCTTTCAGGACTGAAACAGCACATGAGTATGTGTAAAGCTTAGGGAGACAAGCACCAGCACAAGGTGTAACTCATCGCCACCCGACTCACAACAGCCCTAAGGCAGCAGGGCTAAACTTGTATGATCAAAGTAAGACTTTGTTTCTAAAACTCCGAAGTTCAGAAAACTAACAAGGGGGTTTTTTGGTATCATTTTCTGTGAGATTTGCTTAATGTGAGTAGTCTTCCTGGGAGAGGGCTTGGATGATGCTGTGTCGTGTTCAAGCTAGAAAACGCAGAATGAAAGTTATGATAATTATTCATCTGCCTCTGTCCTCTCTTCCTGGCAAAGACTCCTCTGATCTGCTCATCTATAAGGAACCTGGTGAATTTGGGTCATTGCTTTTGGATCACCCTGTTGCCAACACTGCAGCTAAAGTCCAAAAGCAGGTGAACACTTTCAGGATGTTGAGAGAATATGAGCAGTGTGACTCCTTGCTCCTGGAGCATAGAAAGCATGGTGTGCTGTGTTGCCCTGACAATCGTTCCTGTTTACATCCTGTTCATGAATCAACTGACCCATTGCCTATGCATTTTATGTTACTAACTAATGTCTAATTATTTTTTTCACTGTTGAATTCCTTGCAGCTCTCTTTAAAGTTTAGTAGGTAAGAAGATTAAAACATAAATGCCATTAAATATGCTTTAAATATCAGAGCTATTGAAATACTTCCAGGTTCTGTATCCTCTTAAAAAATAATCCCTATTCAAAACAGAGAGGAAATGTCATCTGCATGAGTGTCCTCTGAGTTTAAGATTGGATTATACAGGGAATTATGCAAAATAGCTTTGGAAATCTGATAATTAAAAAAACTTTGGACTCTTTTATTTATGACATTTTAAACCTCTGTAACATTTGGGGAAGTTTTCTGTGTTGTACATGTGCTGTTAACCTCATGTGTAAAATTTTTTTTGCATAACTTCATGTGAATTAATGGTCATAGAGCCTGAATTCAGGTTCAGTCAAGCTGGATGTGCTGGGATTTGAAGGCAGTTACTGGATCTACATGAAGTTAAAGTTGGGATGTGAGCAGATCAGGATGTTGCTCTCAGCCACCTTGTGGGATGTCCTCTGTCTCCATAGGGAAGTCAGGAAGAAAACAGCCAGAGGCTAATGTTAGCTGAATTACTTATGAATGTCCTCCCATATCATCCTGTATGGGAACACCACAACATCCCCAAATAGAAGTCCTCAGAATTTCAGTGCCCAATGAGCACAGTTACTCCAGTGAGTCCCTCCGAAAACGGCCAAATAAATTCCCATTACAGCCATTCCAGTTTGCACATTTAAGTGTCATAGCAAAAGGACAGGGCTTTGTGGCTGCCCCAAGCCCTGCAGGTTATGTCCAACATAGAATGCCAAAGCATCTGTAGGATGCTTTCCACGTGTCTGCTACCAGAGCTGGGAAACGAAGAGGTCCTTGCTTCAGCGTGATGTGCCAGGGAACAGAGCTCATTTCCGGGAACAGCAGACAGTATTTCTCTCCAAGGCTGGTAGATATTCTGCATTGTGGGGCAGAGAGAAAAACCCTTACACCAGCTTGGTTTTTTGCATCAATGAATACGCAGCACAGACTTTGGCAAAGTGTCACAAGACCTGGAGGAGAGTACTGTGATGAACCCTGGAGCCTGGGTGTGGCCTTGCCATCTCTCTCTTCCCAGCACACACCAGACCTGGGCCACACAAACCATGATGGCTCTGTCTCTGTGGTCACCTCACTGGGTGCTGGCATGTGACTCCCCGTGCCTTGCCCCTCACAGCAGCTGAGCTGGGAGACATGCCCGCTTATGTAGAAGTGCTCCTGATATATATTGACCAGAGAATTTAGCATAAATATGCAATGAATCTATGAGCTAGTGGGAAATGTTAAAGCAGACGTGTTAAGGACAGAGGCTTTCAAAACAGGCCAGGAAAATTCTCATTCCAGCAAGAGGTGACATGAGCCTATTCTTTCTTCAGCTGGCTAAGCAACAGCAGGAGTGTTTCCTACTAAACAGCCTCATTAGCATAAGAATAACTACAGGGTAAATTTTCAAGCTCATTCCAAGTGAATTCAAAGGGGGGGGGAATATTCTTTTAATATGCGCAACTCATGCAAACAATGATATGAAACTAATTCATTTCATCATATTATCACCATATCATATTAACTTAAAAGAAATAATAATGCAACATGGAAATGTTTGCATATTAGAGAGAACTCTCATTGTACCCTATTAGCACCATAGCGTATTAGTATTAGTATTGCATTAGGCTATTATGCTACAGTGCTAAAATGATGAAATCCCACTGTGAAAACTGATATTGAATTCTTGTAATGTTTCGGAACCATTTTTAGCACTGAATATAAATAATTCATGGGAGCAGATCTAATGAATTGATGAAAACCCCCCATCCCTTGACATTGTGAGAGTATTTATGAATGTAAAGTCATGAACAGGATTTTTTTTTTTTAATGGAGATGGGCTGGGACTGAAATATCTGGTTTATCACTTGACCCAGTATGCTTATGTCACACAGAGCATCAGGTTGAGTGGCCACATTTCTCAGTTAACATGGCAAAGGTGGTGTCTAAGAAGCGGCCTGTTCCAGGATCAGGCATGCACAGCTCACCTTTCCAAATGGGCTGTCTCAGGGAGCTCTCCATGATGTACTGAGGCCCCTGAGCAACAAGACCCTGCCTAGCACAGGGTCACTGCACTAATGCCACTCTGGTCATCTGCATTGGCTTCTCGAGTTGTTAAGATCTGAGACTAATGGCTAAATGCTAATGAGAAAATATGTATTTAACTTGCAGGCTTTTATGGGATTATCCTTTCACTTACCCAGCACTTGGTACTATGGTGTGATTGCAAGGGTAGTTACTACCATAGGCAGTGCTGAACTTTGTTTTACGCAGACGTATTGCCGGCAGACCAGATCCCATGACTCTTTAGGAAAGCAGAGGCTGTATGATGAACTAGTGAGAGTTAATTCAGCCTTTAAGGGCCCCATGAGGAACAGCTGAAGCAGACAGCATTGACCGTCCCTGTGCCTGGGAAAAGAGGGAGCGGCTGTGCTGGCACAGGCAGCAGGTGGACTGTGTTCTGAGTTAGTCACTGATTTACAGTCTAAATTACCATCACCTCGTTCCTTTCTTGCTGCTCTCCAGCATCTCTTGGATTACGCTGCAGGTCTCTCCTCTGGCATTCTGCGTTTGTGTCCGATTCCATGCAGCACTGGTGACCCTCGATCCAAACCATGCTGCTGCATGAGCTATAGGAGAAGTGGTAACACAGGACCCCTTCACAAATCCATTAGTTTCCTTCTCACTGAGGTGTAAATTCAGAGTAGGAGATGCAGGGAAAGCAAAGCTGGATTACTGTTTCCTTTGCTTTCCAAAAGGACGTGACGATGCTGGCATGCTGTGTACCCTGCCTGCCAGGCTCAAAGCAGAGCCCATGTATGCCATGTCTTGAAAGTTTATTGTGCTCTTCAGGCTTGTCCTTTCTTCAGCAGTCTGGAATGCATCTGCTGTGCTTGCAGTGGGAAACATAAATCAGGTGGGAGGAAGGACTCTGGTTTCAGTGCAAGAGGCAGCGATGTGGGGGAAGTTTCTCTAAAGGTCATCAGGAGTCACACACTCAATACTTTCACCTAGTCTGGAGATTTCAAGGAAAAAAAATGCAACAGCAAGTTAGGGGATGTTTTTGATTTTGCAGGATACAAGGTCAGTGCATTATGACCTTGTTCAGAGCAGAGAAGGAGCTGATGGGGAGTGAGATCCCAGGAACAGCATTATGCAGAGTAAGAGTAGGCGAAGAAATATGAACTGTATCCTGTAACCCCTGACAAACGTGTTATGAACATGGCTGTTTGCTTCACGACTGGCTTGAGGAATGGATCCATTCAAGAGAAGTTTGATGGTGGGCTAGTGGGGAAGTGTTTGTTTTCTCTCTGCTCATTTTTTTTCTCCATGCACAGTTTTGGTTTTCTGTCCTTTCCTCCAGAAAGTACTGCTGTAATCATTGCAGAGATGAAGAGAGAGTTCTGCTTAGCTCCCATTTTTATGTTCAAAACTGGAAAAATTACAAGTGCTTTGAGTTTATCCTGGCCAGTTCAGCTCCTTCTAGTTTTCACTGGTGATATTAATTACACATATGTTGCTAGCGAAAAGAATTTCAGTTCTTTCTGTAGTCAATATATAAAGTGTATAAATAACATCTTAGAGAGCTAGTTTTTTTTAACGTGCTGTATTTTTCTACTAAGCTGAATACCAGACCTCACATTTATTTTTAAGGTAGGTAGAAGAGAATTTTCCTTTGAGAGCTGCAGAGACACTTCAGTAGTCACCTAATTCATACTAAAAGCAGTGGATTTTTTCGCGTATGAACCACAGTAGCAACACGCGCTATCTCTACACCTGCAAATAAAAACTCGTGTTTATTTCACCAGAAAATTTTTTACAAATATAGCTATAGATACAGATAGATAGGAAATGGACCCTAAGTTAACTAAACAGGCAGGATTTTTTTTCTGTGCTTCCAAAGCAGTATTTTAAATAGATTCAGGCAGTTTGTTGTGGCTTACTGAGTTTGTTTATGTGGGTCAGTATGGCCTAATTTTTCATGTGAAAGCTCTTCTCCAATTATAACCATGAATCCTTTAGGTGAATGAGACAATTAATGAATTTTTTCATAGCTATAAATATCGGACATTTAGAAAATGCACCTTAACCTCCAAACATTTACTCCCACAATTACCATCAAATGTTGCGGTAAGCCGGAAACAACTGTTGCTAGTGAAGGTCACCATATGTTGTTGGAAAAGTGAGTGAGATTGTGGCTGAGATGTTCCCTGTGCCCAGGAAGTCTGTGCTCCTGCACACACAGGAGGCAGGTCCTGGGCTTGGGGCACAAGCAGCCCCCAGGGACAGAGCCCAGGGGGTGGTTTGCAGTCGCTGCTGCTGGGGCTTGATCTGAGCACTACAGAGGGTACATCCCTGGCTGATGTCCCACCTGTCTTTGCTGGTGGCACCTGCCAGGCTGCAGAAGGGTGAGCTCCCATTCTGGAGAGAAGCAATTTCCTCTGCCCATGAGGTAAACTTTCTCTTGTGAGCTGTTTGCCAGTCAACAGGTATGGCAGCTTTAGGAAATGCCTTTTCCATTACTAACTAAAAATTGCCATATGCTTTATTAAAATTCTGGCTGTTACAGTGAAATATATAATAGGAAATACTATTGCAGATCGGACTGTTTCAGTGCTGACATTGTTTTTGACATTCACGAACAGCTCTTTCAGTGGCATGTTGGATCTCCCACAGACTGGTATTCAACCAGCCTACTGTTTTCTGGGCACAAGTGTTCATGTCTACTTGCCACTCTAAAACCCTATTTTAATCATGAGTTTGAAGCTTAGATTTTGTTTCTGCTCCCTGTGAATGAATAAGACTGGTGTGATTCTGCTTTTGCACTTGGTTGCATTTGGCTGCTGTGGGGATAGGAATGGTTGCTGTATAAGTTAGCGGCTCCCAAAAGCGTTTCGCTATTTCAGTATTCCACAGCTCTCTGCTTCCTATCATCCCTCATAACTGAGGACTGCAGACTCCTCCTTGCTGCTGCAAGTTTTGGTCCCACTGCAGGTGAGGGAGACACATCTGAATGGCACATTGAAGTAGGGTATCAGGAATAGCCCAGTGGGGCTGTGAGAAGAGCCATCAGATGTACAGATTTCCCTTTTTGGGTAGCCCGAATCTCTGTATATTTCCCTGGGATGCAGACACACTCCAGTGATAACTGTGTTGTATTGCTCCAGGAAAAATTCTTGTGTGTGCTGTACTCCTTCATCTTGCCAGGAATCACTGAGAGACCAGGGCAAGGGCCAATGTCCTAGACTGTTCCCCTGGATATCTGCCCAACCTTTTTTCTTCCTTACCTCTGATACATCTCTACCATACATCTCCTACAGTCTTTGTTTCCCTCCTCATTCATGTTTCTGATGCCAAAAATCTAAAGCCAGACCCCCAGTAGTATTGACCTCCTTGTGCCTGTCTGTTTCTAAAGAGCAGGGGGGAGAATTTCTATCAGAATCAGAAAGTACATGGGTTGAAGATGTCCGTAGCTGTGCGTGAGCTGGATTGAAAACAGCTCAGCTCCTTAAAAATTCAGTTGAGTTTATCATGGTGAATACAGCAAACTTGTCTTTTTTTCTAGAGCATCTCTCAAACAAGTGTGCGCTCAGCCACCAAGACAGGCCTCAACCTGAGCTTTTAGGCTGGGACTGTGAGCTGAGGTGCCCAGGAGCTGGAGAAGCCTGGATCCAGTGTGACATTAGTGCCTCTGTCCAAGGTGCAGCAGGAGAGAGGTGGTGTAGTGATGAGGTGAGTGACAGCCTCTCTTCCCAGCACCCGGCAGGATGGTGAGAGTGAGCCCCGCCACCCCACGCAGGCAAACATGACAGTACCGTCACTGTGCTCCAAGGGGTAAAAGTTGTAAGTCTGCAGAAGATGCCTTTGCTTTTTGGAAACAAAAGCCACAGTCTTAGGGGGCTTCAGGAATCTGAGCAGTTCTTCAGAGCATTTGGTTTAGATAAGTAGAAGTCATCAGCACCATCTATTTTTTGTGCTAAGTATTATGAGTGCTCATCTGATGAAATGCTAAATGAGCTATGCCGTGTCACTGCTGGAAAGATTTCATTACATGAAGGAAGTGCTGGGTGCTCATTTACTGCACACAAAAATTTCTCAGAACAGTGACTCTCTCCAGCAGCTCTGTTGTTTGAAAGGAACACCAAGATTGGTGCTGTGATAGAGAGAACCATAAATTTGTAAACAGTCATGGACGTGACAGTGAGGGGACAAAATCATGGATGTGAAATGGGTCTTAGGCAGATGTTGAGATGGTTCTGAAAACAGTCAATGAGCTGCAAGGTTAGCCTCATAAAGGGATGGCAAAATTGTGCCGATGCCCAGTTCATAAAGGGACTAAAGCCAGGAGGGAGCTGCATCCACAGATCCACGTGGGTATGGGTGGACTCAATAATACTGCTGGACCCACATTCAGTCGTGCCTGGACAGAATTTCTTGGCACTGTGGAAGGGGGCCCATATGTGTAAAGAAAGCAATGGCTTGGGAAAGCAGACCCAAAATTGTCACTGGAAGCAAAGCTCAAATCATGGCCTAGCCCTGCTTTTGGTGGATCCCTAGGGAAGGCTTATGCTGACCTGGGATCAGGTTTAACCCCAGCTCCTGAGACAAGACTCACCTGAGCAGAGGGACAGCCCATGCCATAGCAGGATCCTGGCAGGCAGATGTTCCACACCTTCTCCAGCACAAGGCTCTGCCAAGTAACAGCAAAGCCAATGGTAGTATGCCCATGGATTTTGTACGGATTTCATGTGGCTTTAACAGGCTTCTGCACAGAGAAAACACCTTGCACTTGGCAGAATAACAGCTGAATTGCTCAAAGTCCAATTACAACCAAATCTTGCTAATTTGTACTCATAACTGGAGATTCAGTGAGAATGACAAAACTTTTGCAAGTTACGGAGTAAGTGGTACACACATTTTAAGAAGTGTGGCTAATGCATTACAGAATTCATTATCACCTTACAAACTTCTTCACACTGGAGAAGGATGAATGCTCTTAATTCATTTATTTTGACAAGGTTTGTTTCTTAAACATCTTTTGTTATAGCTGACAAGTTTGTACTGTTAAAAAAAGAAGTAATGAATCGTAATTAAGGAGACATTCTAATAGCCCCTTCTTAGCAAGCCGGTGCCATTTTTTTGGTTAAAGCTTGTGGCAGCCGTGGATGGAAGTGATTGTGTGGCACTTCACTCTGCTCACAAAAGCCGCTGATGCAGCCAGTGCCTGGGAAGTCCTTTCTGCAAAACAGCTATTGCAGTGACTCCATTTGTCTTTCTGTTGAGGATCTGCTGCTTTTTAAAAAGTTGACAAAGTAAACAAACAAAATAATTCTCATTTGGTGTAATACCTTAGGGAGAAAAAAAAAAGTTAAAAAGGAATCTTTTCTGTCATGAGGAGGGTATCTCTGCCACTCTGACAATGTGCATATGTGAAGAGTTTGACTGAATGTTTGTTGCTATTCTTAAAATCTTACTGTTTTGTTCACTGCTAACGTATTGTATCTCATTGAATAAGAAATACAGTTTGGAGGAAAACAGATCAGATTTGCAGGTCAGAGGCTCTGCAAAAATGGGATTTGAACCTAAGCGCAGCAACCTTGAGGCATGGCTGCCCTTCCTTGAATGCCAGATGTGCAGTGAGGGTAATTACCATCGCCCACGCCAGCGCTCGGGTTCGGATGGCGAGCAAGGCAAAGGTCAGCTCCTGGCAGGAATCTTCATGCGGATACCTGGGCTGCCCCGGGCTGCAGACGGGCGTTTGTCTTTCTTGCCAGCAGCACAGTGGTCACAAGTACCTGTATCTGCCTGTGTACTGCTTGTAAATCTATAATTAACTACCACAGGTTAAACAGACTCACGAAATAACCGGAGTCTTTTTGGGGAAATGCGATTGTCAATATAGTAAGACCCCTGAATTACAAATTCAGCACTGATTGCTATTACAGAGATGGCATTAGATGAGTATCATTTTGTCAATTAACCTTTTACAATTCACAGTTTATTATAGCCTAGAACAATCCACTTTTAAATACTTCTTTTTTTTAAGCACGACTCTTGCTGCTTTAAACACTTACTACCTGCTCTTTAGCCTTTGAACATAGACTGTTATACTTGCTTAGCATAATGTATAACCTTTGGTCACAAAGCTAAAGAAAACCTTTTTATTTATGGAGGATTTTATTTTAGCTGAATATTTTGAAGAATTTCCTAACTTTCTGATGGCATTCAGGCTGACCAAGGATACAAATGTATCTGTGTTCCTAGGTCCAACCACTTTACCCTACTATAATTTAAGCTTTTAATTTCATAACCTACAGTGCCCTGGCTACTTAGCAAAAGAAAAAAGCACTCTTAGTCAAGACTCTGTAATAGAGAATTCTTCTGCTACAGCAGATAAAATGACAATGACAAAGTAATTATCATAAAAATTATTATTTTCTAAAAATACTCAATTTTAAAAATAAAATCTCTATTGTAGGAAAGGGAACAGACGGTAGTTTTGATAAAAAACACTTGAAAAAATGGTGATTTCTTTGCTATATAAATACAATTTTTTTTTTGCTAGAAATAGTGTTGCTGTAGCTGCAGTGGTAAAAGGGTAGGAGAGAGGAAAGGTTTGCAGAGAGAGGTAGTATTTTTTATTAGAACAATTGATACAGATGAAAAAAAAGTTGAAATGCTTTTAGAGGGCTTGTGTGACTGAGAGCTTTTCCTTTTTTTTTTTCCCCAACTATATCAGCTGGTCTAATAAAAGATACTGTCTCTGCCTGTAAACCTTACTATTTTTGTATACAGCTGTTTCTGTGCATGTAATTTGTCCACTAAGAGGACAAAGAATTCTACGATTCATAAAACTGGTAAAATTCAGTAAAAGTTGATTATGAAATACTAAAAAAATTAAAATGCTTCCTTCAAATGCTGAGAACTTGGGATTGGGTTTGTGTTTGAAAAAGAATAATTGTAACCCATGAAGGAACTACACACAAACGATAAAATGTGGTCAACTCTTCCTTTCAGCAGCTTTGAAGCAGCAGTAATCTAACAAAGCACCTTGCTCTTGCTGTGCTGACAATGAGTCCAGTGTACAAAAAAAGAAATTAAACAAAAAAAGACATTTTAATTTCAAGGTTCACTGGAAAAAACATGAAAAAAAAAATCAATGTTTGCCAAAGAGAAAGACAAACTCTGAAGGGAAATGAAAAAATGTATTTACAAGATTCAAAGAGAACTCTATAAATAATGGGACAATAAAAAAAGGAAATAAAATATTTGTCCCTCTAAATCTGCAGGTAATATTCCCAATAAATCTACTACACTAAATGGCCTTAAGGAATCATCCAATTATATTATTATCAAGAAATTATTAGGAAAAACAAAATAACCCTCAAATCAAAGGAATGTTTGGAGCAGTTACATCTCCACTGCGTGGCTGCATCACCCCGGGGTTCAAAGGAGGCTCTGGGACCCCCCCGTGGGTTGCCCGCAGGACTGGTAAGGCTCCTATGCAGCTCCATGCCCCGGGAGCGCTGGCCCAGGGCCCCTGAGCAGCTCTGTACATGGACGTGCTTGGGATTTCGAGACAGGCTCAAGCCCTTCTGCCCAGAGCTCCCAGTGCTGGGGCCGTGCCCTTGGCTGGGCTGGGCTCTGCGGGGCCTCGTGCCGGCCCAGGGCTGCAGCCACCCTGGCCGCAGCAAGGACAAGGCACCCCGTCCGTGCGCACCCCCTGCCCCAGGGGGGCCCTGTGCCCCGGGAATGCTGCTCGTGCACACCCAGCTGTGGCAGCCACTGCCCACGGAGCCTGCAGGGAGCTGCAGCCTCAGCCGTGCGCCGGCACAGCCCCACTGCTGCTCTGCTGCCAGCTCGCAGCAACCACCAGGACTGAACATGTTAGCACTGAGTGCTCTGGGGACACTAACACCCTCATGGCCATCCACATGTTCCTGGAGCCAGGTGAGAGCCAGGGCAGCAGCAGCATCTCCTCACCTCTGTGGATGACGGCATGTGGAACTGGCTGTGCAACTCTCGTGTCTTCAATGCCATTCTGTGCCCCGACAGTGCCTGTGAGCACAGGTCAGGCCTGCATGCAATCCGTGACTCCATAATTAACTGCAAACAGGTTTTGATTAGATTCCCCCAACACATGGTCTTCTCCCGTGGGTGATTCAAGGAGGAGCAAGGTCGGCCTCAAGAATGTGGTGAGGGGTAACGCCTTCTCTACCTACACCTTCCTCCCAAGGCTGCTTTCCTCTGAGATTAAATTGATTTTCCACAAGCACTAGTGCCAAAGATCGGGCCTGGTCTCTCCACCAGGTCTCTAATGCCTTTCTCCCTGTTAGTTTTCTGATATTCAGCTATTGGAGCTTTCAGTAAGAATGTTTAGGTCTTATATATACTTTGTCTGACATATAAAACATTTTATAAACTTTATCCATTTAATTCTCCAACAGTGTGCAGTGTGCTGAAGTGGTATTATCTTCTCTTCACTGATAAGAAGATTTACATTCACACAAAGCCAGACTGGAATTGGGGTAAGGGCTCAGAGCTCCAGATGTGGTGATAACCAGCTGCCTGCTTACGGTGGTAGCTCGAATGGATCTGTCTCATCCCAGAGTGACCCTGAAGGTCAGGCTTGGATTTCCGTATTACATGCACCTTTTTGTTTCAGCTTTGGCTAAACCTCACGGAATGTGTGGGGTTGTATTTGCCCTAGCTAAAAGCTGCCCTTCATTTCAGATAACGGAGCAGGTAAGCTTCCTTAGGAAATCAAAGGGGCTCCAAACTGAAAAGGAGGCATGGATCACCAACTGCAACAACTGCATGTGTAAAATTACTCAGAAATTATCCTCTAGGTACATATGCACAGTGACACTTCTGTACGTAAAAGAGAGAAAAAGAAGCAACACAGTGGCTCAGGAGGGAACAGTGCAAGTGTTGTCCACTAAATGTTCCCATGACTATGGCCCAGAGGAAAGTGACAGGGACAGAATTTTTTGGCTAACTGCTGACCTGTGGTAAGGAACTGTGAGAAAGACCTCATCTCTGTTATTTAAGTGGGTAAATGGGAGTTCATCCTGAACCCAAAACCCAAACCACTTCATTTGATCTTCCTAAGAAAAGCCAACTTAGTTTGTTTTTCCTTTTTTTTTTTTTTCCTAGTTAGTTGCATGTGTCAGAAGGGATCATAGTACTTAATTTATAGCCACTGTGTTGGACTGCCTGATCAGCATCAAAACCATTTACAAACTGTAGGTTCACCTAAGCATATCAACTATGCTGTACTGTCCTCAGCCCTCCACAGCATGCACTGATGCTCTTGGGTTTGGAAATGGTGTCGGTGCTGCTTGGCTGGTCTGCATCTTACTCCAAGAAGCTTTTAAAGAACTCCGCTCCTGAGACAGACAGAAATTTAATGATTTAAGTGAAACAATGTCTTGTCAGCTGAAGAGTTGGTTCAGGGTCTGTAAATATGATCAAATGCACTGAATATAGTTCAGCTTGGATTCACAACTCTGGGAGGAGAAATCAGCTCTTACTGGACAAGGGGATTTTATACCCAATAATTAGGCTAAATGAAGCTGTTGCACAGCTTCAAAAGAATGGTGGCAAAGAGTCTCATTTTGTTGGCATGCTATAACATCACCTAATACGTGAATGTGTAGCGGTAGGTACTGCTTTCTCCTTCCTTTTATTACAGCCCTAACCATTGACACTTCATTCCCTGCCAATTCCTCTGCTCCCTTCTCTCATGCTGGCAAAAATATAGCAGGAGACCTAAAGCTGTAGGCCTTGGCAGCATCATGTGAATCTGCTGAACACATACATGCTGATTAATTCATTGCCTTAGCAACTGGAAAGTCTCAGATTATTCTCCCTTGTTTATTGGCCCTTTCAGAGCTAATGTGAGCAGTAATGATCATGCATGGGCAAAATACAGCATCCATTAACTGACTGCACCTGCAAGGGCCAAAAAACTCCTTTAATCCCAATAGGTTACCTGTTTCACACAAGTAAGATAGGTATTCTTTGGAACACCAGCCCAACAGCCACACTACGTATACTGACTGTACATGTCACCCTGCTAAATTTTACATGGTGACACCAGTGTCAATGTACAACAGTTTCCCTTTGCTTTGTGGGCACACACATGACTGCTCAATGCGCAAGGGAGGAGGCAATCTGGCTTTTGGAAAGCAGTGTGCAATGTCACCTCGGTTTCTTCTCAGAAAGCTCTGGATCTCGTGGATCTGCAGAGGAAGAGATGTCCAGGGTGTTACTGTAAGCAGGGCATGTGGGTGCTTGTCTGGGTGTATTGACCCTTGGCAGCAGCCTCACAAGTCCCACACGGTGTGTAAGGAGGCAGCTGGAGCTCGGTGACACAGCCCTGGGCTGGCCACGGTGGCCATGCAGCCTTGGCTGCTGTGCTGCGAGAGAAGCTGTGCTGACAGCTCCGTGCTCCTGTGGAAGAGCCTAATGAGGGAAGTGCAGATGGGATCGCTGGGTACTGAGTAAACACTGCAAAAAGGAGCTGGTTCAATAGCTGGGGATGTCTCCGTTCAAGTGCAAACATTATGTTCATATTTCATTCTTTTGATTTAGCTTTTATAGTGCTTATTAAAACAACCTTCTTGGCTGAACCCTTTCTGCCCGATGAGCGTGTTCCTTGACTCAAAGTCCAAGAATGACAATCTCTCCAGCTCTGCTCTAATGGATCATGGAAGCTCTAGACTACTTTTCATAGTCTTTTGGAACTTCTGCATGGTTTTCACTCTAGAGTGACCCCCTGTCCCTCACTGAGTCATTTTGTTACTGAGGACATCTAAGAGAAGTAATTGGATTGCCTGATTCTCCTGGTTGTCCTTCATCTAGATCAAAGGGTGTCACATGAGCATCTACACATACATCAGTCCTAATAAAAGCCCTGTCTGTTTCTTCAGGAAGACCTTCCAGAAAGTCTCCTTTTCTCTGACAGTCCCTAGTTGTGTGCTCCCAGTGCAGCTGTCCTCACACATTGCATAGTGCCTCTAAGACCCTGAAAATACACAGGGAAGAAGCACTCCCCACTTTTTGCTCTGGCATCTTTCAAAACCTGCCAGGCCTGTGGCAGATTGTCCAGCCTGTTTTGGGTAGCCCAAAGCAAAGGGTCCTGTCGCTCCCAGAAAGTACAGGAAGGTCCCAGAGCTCATGCTGTTTCCTCTATGAGACCTCCAACATTTTCACCACCTCTAAAGTAGCTTCTTCTCTATTTTTCTATTTTCGTGCAAACACAAGCTACCCATTGGTAAGCTCTGAGCTTAAACATCTAAGTGCTGTCAGGAGGAATCTACATTTGCTTCAAGGCAATTAGGTGACTCATCGCTGTGTCCCTTCTTCGGCTGCATGGAGCAAAGTCAAATCCCCCATGGTTGGATGAAGCCAACTCCTGGCCATTCTGCTATGAATAAGCCCAATACAAATGCCTAGAAACATTTCACAGACTGAACTCATAAATGCGCTTCTTGACCCAGAGCCACCGTATTAAAGGTGTCGAAGTGCAAGTTGTGTAAGCCTGAGGGAACGTACAGAATTAACGAAAGGAATGCTGCATACTCCAGACTTTTTAGAGTGCAACATGAAATAACATCTGGATTTCTTCACAGACTTTGTTTCATGTCTGTGAAAACTCTGATTCCATATTTACTAATAAATAACTAAGTAACAGCCTCTTACTCCACTGAGACAATTCCATACTGGGAGATTTTCTTTAAATTTGCAACTGCTGGCTATCAGATATGGTTTGAGGGTATCGGTTTTGAAGGCAGGTATTTTTCCCTACATACTTCTTCCACTGCCCTTCTTAAAAGATGCACCATTTAAAAAAAAAAAAAAAAAGAATAATTGAGTTTCAGGCTACGGTTTTTATGAAAAGAATGTAATGCATCCTGGAGCTCGGAGACCACCGGAGTTGTATTAATTGATGTCCAGAGATGAGCAAGTCTTCTATTTTAAATCAGTCCTCCTCCTGCAAGAAGCATGGAATAATAAGAGGGGCTGTCAGCAGAGTACCAGGTAAATGTTGCCATGGGCCAAAGGGCTCTCCCTTTTCCTAGAGCTCTTTTTGGAAACAAGCAGCTATCAAATCAAAACATATTTACTTGATGCAACCAGTAGTGAAAAGACTGATGTTAGCAAATGCCACAGTACAAACAAAAAATTTTGCCTCTGATAGACTGGTTTCCAGCAATATATTTTAATGTTTTTTTAATGGTTAGAATATGGGCAGGGGAAAAAGCCAATGCTTTAGAAGCTCCCCTCGGCCTGATAAAGGTGAGGAATTAATGCTATTCCAAGTCCATGCTCTTCAAACAGAACTCTGATAACAGCAGTTAGTTAACCTTTTTGTGTCTGCCTGTTTGTGGGAGATCACATTGGGTTTGCCTTCAGCCTGGTTTGCTTGAATAGCACAGAAAGCCCAGCTCAAATACTTATTTTGGTCAAGCAACACTTCAGAAAATTACTGACGCTGCCTTTGAAAGCTCTGCCTATTTTACAAAGGGGGAAGGGGGAGAATACTTAAAAGTCAATGATATGAAACTAACTAGATATATTTGAAGTATTGATTACGTATATCTTCTGAAATAAGGTAATGGGATACTCCTAAATGCTATATGCATGTTTATACGCCTCTGAAATGTTTGATTAATGTGCACCTAATCTTTCTTTCTGTTAATAGACCATCGTATTTCTTACTAAGAAATGAATTATTCGACCACTGGTACAAGTGCCTGAGAGAAGACCATTTATAATGCTGCATCTTCAGCTAGTGTTTCTTCAGCAAGTAATCTTTGACCTGGAAAGCTGTTTCACTGAAAATGACTAATTTTGTCAATTTTATTTTTTGCTTTGAATATGTTTTTCTGGTGGCAGTTTAATCTATCCTAAAAGACTTACTTTATACTTTACAATATTGCTAAAACAGAAAATAGACAAAGGAAAACCTTCATGAAGTAAAACTTCAATTCCATTTGTGGAGATTTTATACCAAAACTTTGAATTTGGAAGTGCAAAGTGATGTATTGGTATGCGGAAAGGTAAAAAAACACAAACAAACAAAACCAGAAAAATACCCCAACCCAGAACTGACTAACCCATGCTTTTATTTGTTCATACAATATATTGTCCTTCTACATGGGTTTTGAGTTTGCTTTCCATTTTTATTTTAAGATTATCTAACATTTGAGTATTTTCATCATTTTCTATTCCATTTGTTTCGAGCAACACCACTTTTCACATCTCTCAAAATTGCTTAGTTAGGAGATTCAACAAATCACAGGTACTGATAACAGCAGTTGCTCTCTGCCAGCCTCGTCTGTAGCAGCCCCAATCTTGCCATTAAGACTCTATAAGCAGCACTTCTATATGCAGTGATTTTCAAAATTACAGTGCTAAACTTTCAGAAACAGGGATGTTCATCACTTTTGCACATTCGGTCGTAGGCTCAGCTGGAAACACTGAGCATTACACAGGCAAACAAACCATGACAAGCTACAGCTGTGGGACTGGGTGAAATTTGTGGAAAGGCTGCTGAGGGTTAGTTTGCTCCTTAGTAACTTCCACAAGAGAAACTGAGCATTTGCATTTGTAGTTTTGAGAGCTCAATAAAGATCAATAGGTAACTAATGCAAAGGTCCAAGCACTCTGAGTTTGGGTCATAGCCCCGAAGACAAGTCCTGGTGTCCAAATTCTCCTTTCAACCCACAACTAAAAAGTAGTAATCTGGAATTTCCATCCACTTTAATGAATTTCACAGATTTCAGCCCACCCCATATCTGACATTCAGAGCCCTTTACAGAGTATTGAGTTGTCACTTAAAAGCAGAAGCATTTTAAAATGCAGACCTTTTGCTTTGAAAACAGGAAACACCCACTGAATCCATGTATCAGTAAAATCCAGCCTTGCATTGACTTCAGCTTCAGTCTGGGGACACTTGGGCCTTTTCTGCACTTGATTTTTCCCTGGAATGACAAGAAGTAGCAGTAGGTTACATGGTATCTGCTGGCTTTGACATGGAGCTTTTTGGATCCATTTTATAGATTAAAGTTCTTCCTATTGTGTCAACTCTGACTTTTGTAAAGCAGAAGAGGAGAACTTGAAATAAGGCTTTCCTCCTATCCCCCTCTTCAGCTCTCTCCAGACCTTAGACCTCCCAAGGGCTTTCAGAAGCAGGGGAAGAGAAATAAAGTTTACCATGTCTGGAGAAGGCAATAGATGTGATCAGACTCTAAATAAGATGTATTTTAGGATCTCTGTTAAAAGGAAAGTGAAAGGGGGAGGAGAAAGTTTCCAGAAACCAGCTGTGTAGGAAGAGCAAAAGATCATGCACAGCTGGAGCATGTGAGATAGTTAACTCCTGCCCCACTCCTTCTTTCTCCTCTTCTTTCTCTTCCCCCCCATGCTGTTATCTAGGGAGGTGATAAACTGTCTGGTGCTGAAAAAGGTTAAGGAAGGTGTTTGGTTACTTTTTTGAAGACATGATTTTGTAATTCAACAAGCTACTTCTGAGCTGAGAGATTTGGGAAGGAGCAGCTATACCTGCCCAGTGAGTAAGTACCTGTGTTAAGGGCTGATATTGATAATTTTTAGCTGTGCAAGTACTGTAGTTAGTGATGTGTACTTAGCAAATGAAAGGTAAAACAGTCTTCTTATTGTAAGAAAAATTATGGGCCATTGGTTTTTATTCTCAAAAGCATCTGCTGAAATAGAGAAGTATCTCTGTGAGAAGCACCCACTTTCCCATTAAAAACATCCCAAAACATTGCCATGTAAGCCAGTCTAAAAACCTGGGGTAAATCTCTGCTCTGTGTTTTGAAGTATAAGGAATGCCGGAGAAGCTGGAGAAGGTGTGACCTCCAGTGAAGCCAATTCTGCTCTGGTAAGCCATGGTCCTCCTGGTTTGCAAAGGCATCAGAGAGAAACCTTGATTCAGGGAGATGACGTAAGAAATGGTTTCTAGAGATTTCTAGTCCTATCTATTTTGAAAGAGACCTATACTTTGTTACAAAGAAAAAAAAAAGCAGTCTTTATTATTTAAGAAAGATAGCTCCTAAGCATTTTTATCAAGCTCAATACTAAAAGAGGGAAAAGAAGCATTGAGCATAGCACAGGAAGCTTTCAAAACTTGGCTATTACAGGAAACATTATTGTAAAGTACATTTCTCTTTAGAACATGCAAAAATGTTCTCTTATCCATTTTGCTGCCTTACTGCTAAGGTCTGGCAGAGGCAACTTCTGAAGTGCAGCTCCTGTACTTGAGGTGACATTAAAGCCTACTGGGAATGTGGATGTTGGGCTGGGTGCTTCTTGGCCTGAACTGGGTACTTGCATGCTGATGATCAAAGGGAATGAATGACACCCTGCAGGAAGCCTTATCCTGAAAGCCGCAGCTCCTCCAGGCTCCTTGGAACTGTTCCTCCCCTCCCTGCGCTGGTGCTGAGCCGTGAGCAAGACCGTCCTTTCCAGGGTGCGAGGTGGTGTCAGCATATGCTTCAGGATGGCATGATGAGCTGCTAATTCATGGAAGGAAAAGGCAGCTGCTGAGGAAGTGCCTGATTAATCCATATTGGAGCAAAAGAGGGTGTATGAAGCCTCTAAATTTAACACAACTTTAGGAAACTGTGTCTTTCTTCAGGCTTGCTTGTGAGTCAACAGCTCTTGACATCCAGTAAAGCTGAAGGAAAACCTGGAAAAGCAATGCCAAGCTTTTGAGTGAAAAGTTCAGACACAAGAGGCAGAGAAGTGCAGATACTTAGTTTTCCTCTTTGCTCAATTGCTTGAAATTTTTATTTTTTTGAGCTGTGATTGATATGTTCATACCCTCTCCCTCTAAGAGAAAGCCCAAGGACCACAGCTGGGCCTTGGCTCTGGGCAGGAGCAAGCGCTGGAGCAGCTGAGCTGTGCTGACATTCCCAAGGGCTGAGGGGACAGCAGTCCCAAATGGTGCCCATAGTCCAGGGAAACATGATGGCATGGGAGCAGCAGGCAAACCTGCAAGATGGAGCACAACAGCTGCTTCTTGTGTGGAGTAATAAGGCACCTTCCCACAGAGGCAAGTTTTACTTGCCTGGAAATGAGTTTGCCACCATTTTTCTCTTCTATAGATTCTTGTTCTCTTGCGTCCATATTGATCTGTTCCACTTGGTTTGGTTTTAGAAATAACTTTTTAATGCATGCAGCTTCTAACCCTTGGGTCCCTGCTTGTCACTCTGCAGCAGCCAAGAAAGGGCAGGGCAGTGTCCTGTAGCTGCTCAGGTACCTCTTGGACCGATGCTGTTGGGAACACTCCATAGAAAGGTTGTAAGGGAGTAGTTATGCTAAGAATAATGAATATCAGCTAGTCCAGAGGGAAAACTTAACTGGGTACTTAGGTACCTAGTCTGATAGTTAAATGATCTTAGTTTTCCTTAATTAACTTCTGATACCTCCCCTTCCTCTCCAGTGGGGCTACCAGCAGAAAGGAGACAGGGGACTCCATAAAGTACCCTACAGAAAGCCTCCTGTAAGGCCTTCACATGTCACAAATCAAGTTTTTGGTCCCATGGTCCTTCAGGTAGACGGTGTTTCAAATGACAGCGAAACACTAGAAATAGGAAAGGATAGGATTTTTTCCCTTCCTTACTGGTTTCTGAGAAGTGGGATTTATAAGCTGTCAATCATTTCCAATGATCTCAGTCCAGTGTTTATTCAAAAATCATGTTTGGTGTAGCTGAAAGTGTTACTGATGAGCAAGTCTGAATGCTGAGAATGAGAAATGATTGACATTCTTCAAGGTAAAGGGGGAGACTCTTCATCCAGCAGAATCTGCCACTGCAACAGATGCTGTTATAGCTTCTGACACTGATCGTGATGAGTGGTGTGTAATGTCAGTAAAAGATGAGAGGCTACAACAACAAAGTGAAAAAGAACCCTCTGAACACGAATCCCATGGCACCCTGGTAGCAGTTAATAGCCATGACTTCCCTGGCTAGAAATATGACTTAAAAAGGTCAGGCATATATTGGTTAACTTATCACCTATTCAGCAAATAAGCACAAGACCTTGCTAATTAGTAATCTATTATTATTTGACTCTAGAGTTCTTTTGTTGGGTTTTTTTATAATAATTTTGGTTCCATTTTTCCTACGGCTTTTGGCAAACATTGCCTGGTTCTCTTTTTATTTCAGGTTATCCTTTTGGTTAAATATAGTAGATATTTACAGAGAATAATTCATAGCAGAGCTGCACATGGTCCTGAATACTGCGATGCACTCGGGAGTAATGCTGCATTTTGGGCATCTTGCTAGCAATATCAAACAGCAAGTTTCCATGTGCAGTTATAGACTTTGTCCCTCAGTATGAACAGTGCTAGGTTTCATACCCTCTCCCTCATTTTGATACGGAGAGTCCCTTGCCAGCTGTACTGGAGCAGCATGTGCCTGATGAAGGCTTCCAGGAAGCTGTTTGGGAGCTGTGTGGAGTCGGACCAGGACTCTCAGTCTCAAAGAAATCTCCCCTGAGCAAGGAACCTTGAGTTACCACAAATGAAGGTCCTTTTGGGGAGAAGCCTTTCACTAAACCCCCAAAACTGTTGATAGTGTTCACTTAATGAACTATAATGTCATCTGCTAGAGGACAGAGTGGATGGACTTTTTTATTGTCTCTCTTTCTGAAGGGATGTTCAGCTTTAAGCCATGATCTAACTTTTGTCCTCCCAGCTTTATTCTCACAAGTGGAATTAAAGTCTTTAAATTGTTCCGTAAGTTGTACAAATATTTACACTGCTGCAATGTGTAAATCAGTCTCTTGTATACATTAGTAGTAAAGCTTGATGTGGTTATATCCAGGTCTCTTGACACGTGTGCATGTGGTAAGAACGAAGTGAGAGGAGAGCCAGGGCTGAAATGTGACCCTCCCCCGACAGCCCACAGTGCTGTGGCCACGTGCTTGTCCCTGGGTGGAGACGTGGCCCTGGCTCCTGTGCTGAGAGATGTGCTGCTCTGTTTGCTGCCTCCGGTGAGCCACCCCCATGGGCCCCCTCCTATCTGCCTCACAAGGACAGAGCCCACCGCCTTCAGTGGGGCTTGGCTGGTGGCCAGGCACCCCGAGGTGCTGCTCAGGAGCCAGCTCCAGCCCTTGCCTCTGCTCCCAGCAGGGAAATGCCACAAGGCAGAACAGGGTCACCTCTACTTCTGCCCTTCATTTCTCATCTTTCTCTTTTTGTTCCTTTGTGCTTCAACTTCTTTAATTGCTGAACTTGCTGTTGGACTCTGGGGTATCATAACTGTTTTCTTTAAATGCAAGAACTCTCAGTGTTGCCTGTTTGGGGACAGTGTGTTCAACAATGCAATTTTTCTTCATAAAAGTTCTTCCTCCCACATGAAGAATTTCACATGTGTTTCTCCAGGAACTACAGCAAATCCAGTTTGAGGGTACATGTTTTCATATGTTCAGCGTTTTAAAATAACCGTTATCTTCTTATTTTTCTCTTTCCCCATTTTGCTTCCTTTGGGTCTGGGATTTGTGCCCGTATCTGTCTACACTCAGGAGGTGCTGGGGATCCAGATGCGTTCTGAAGGGCTGGGTTACTGCTTCCCACTCTCTTCTGTTGTTGTAGTGCCCCGTGAAGATAGCTGTGGAGCTGGGTGGTAGGATCTGGCTATGTTTTAAGTGGTAACTGCTGCATTAGTCATGCTTAATACCTGGAGTCAACAACACTGCTTTTGTCTCCCAGTAGTGCGGAGGGTTCGTTGCAGTGGGGTTTTTTGTGTAGGCACAGACCCCCTGAACGTCCACAAGTGAGCCAGGCAACCTAATTAATTTCTTTCCCTCCCGTTTTGGGGTGTTTGGCCTCATGAGCTACATAAGCTCAGCATTCTGCTCCCCAAGGACCATGCTGTGATTTGTAAAGCACCTTCACCTGGGTGGTAGGAAGGGGTGCAGGGAGTCTCTCCCAAAGTTGCCAGTCTGCTGGTGGATGTGCTGGCCAGTCCCGTGTTCCCATGCCATTATCTCTGAGTGTTGAGAGCTGCCTGCTGCACAGTGCTTGCAGCTGCAGTTACTTCAGCCTGTGAATTCCACAGTCTTTCCAGCCTTCTGCACTGAAGCTGGCACTGTACCTTCTCCTCCAAGGCAGGAGGCAGGGGGACAGCATTTTAGTTATTTGTTAGTGAAACAGACAAATGAAACTGTTCAGAAGGCCTCTTGCAGAAGCCTGGTAAGGCACCGTTTCTCTCTTCCCAGCTGTGATCGCTGCTAGGTGCTGTGACTTTCTGGAGTTTCTGTTGCTGTCTGCACACCAAATAAGGCTTCCCTTCCTACTCCAGCCTTCCCCCCAGGAATTGTCCTTAGTTCAAAGACTCCTCTGCAGGTCCGTGGGCCTTCAAAGAAGACCTTTGCTTTGTATGGCAGCTTTGATACAAATGAACCTTGGAAGTTTAACTGCCACATAAAAGTAGAGTGCATTAACCCCCACAATTGCTCTAATGAAGCCAGGGTGAAGTTGTGAAGTCTGGGTCACAACTAATGGATGAGCCATTAACACCTCCCAGGCACAACAGCACTTAAAAATATCAAACAGAAAATGCATTTAGTGACTTTCAGGTGCAGAGCTGGTCACCGTGTTTTGAGAGCAAGCCATCATGAAAAGATTGCAATTTCATTGCCTCTCCCCTACTCTGCTTCCTGCCCTCCATGTATTTACATTTAAGGTCAGCTCTTCCCAGGAAGGTTTTTGCTGTCTTGAATCTGGCAGATGGCAGGTAACTTTTGTTTAAGTGCTTAACACTTCAAGAACTCGTGTTGATCCAGAAACTTTATTTCCAAGCTTCATTTCTGATTAACAGAAATGAATGCCAGTTCTGCACAGGCAGGTTCTATTGCTGGCTTATTCACTGAATTTATATCAGAAAGGTTTGAGGTCCTAGTCTATCTGAAAGGGTTTCCTGCTGGATAAGGTAATTTTTTCCTCCAACACCAAGAAACTGGATTAAGATCAGTTGCTTTCCTGCATGATGCTGAATGCCCTGGGTGGACAGGCGGCAGAACCCCGTCCCAGCAGAGAGTATGATTTGTAGGTGTTTTGCTACAAAAGTTACTGCTCAGCCCCAGTCTGCTTTCAGAGACAGAGGCGCCTGTTTAACTAACGTATGTTGTTGCTGAACGATGGAGACTCTTTCAGAGGACAGCAGGCTTTTGCTGGCAGGGGTGTGCTGCCTTGAACTAGGATTCAAGCTCCAAACATGGCTTTGTGGAGGTGAAGACCTGAAGAAAAGGGCTCTCCAAAATTCTGTGGGATTGCTTCTTCTCACAGGAACTTTTACAGAAAGCCTGGTTACGCTGCAGGCCTTGTTCTGGGCCTTTGGCACTGGCTGCAACCTGGATTATGTCATCCATAAACCAAACTTGTTGAGTGCCTTTCTTTCCCCCTCCTTTTTTTTTTTTTTTCCTGGCAGAAAGTTACTTGAGCTGGAGCGAGCCTGTGAGCTGACCCTCTGTTGCCGTGGCTGAGCCTCTGCCCTGCTGGCACTCCCCATGTGTGGGCAGAGGCTCAGCCATGGATCCCCTGCCATCTCCTGAGCAGCCGTGCTGGGGCATTGCTGCGGTGCCCTCCCTGTGATCCCACGCTCAGCCCTTACGGCCGCTGTTCCCTTGCTGGCCTCTGCAAAGTTTTCATCCCCGGCACCCCTGAAAGACTTGGGAAACGCTTTGAAGCTGAGGTTGAGTGCCTGTCTTATGCATGTGGCCTTGTTGCAGCTTAATTGTTGCAGAGTTAATTCTGCCCACCTGGGAGAGGATGTGGGTCATCAGGAAAGCTGAGGGGAGAAGCCCGTGAAATTGCATCCATGCAGATGTACCAGCCCATGCCCCAAGAGCTGCATGATTGTATAAGGCTGTAAATGAGGAGTTCTCTTCCAGTTCAGCAGTGCTGTGATAAGCTGTGTCACAAGTTTAAGCTCTCACCTGCATGTGAAGAACCTCCCTTCCCCAGCTGTGCATCTTTTGCATCTGCCTGGCACAGACAGGCTGATGCAAAAGCCCCTGTGAAACCTGGCTTTGCTGTGCTGGCATCTCCTGGAGCTGCAGATGAAGATATGTTTGCACAAAATGCTCTCTGCTACTCCCTCAGCTTACTGGAGTGTACAGGTTGGATTATGGAGTTGTAAAGGGAAGACGTATGTCTTAATATCCTGCCAGCAGTTTGTTAGTCTATAAAAGTGAAATACAGAATTGTTATTTAAGCCTTCTTTGTATGATTGTTTTCATACCCAGCAAATACTGCATAAAATTCCAAGGTGGGACAAGAACAGAGTCAGTAGCATTCCTGTTAAAACCTCACCCTGCTTGGTAAGATGAATCTCCTGTCTAATTCTCTGCTTGCCTGTCAAACTTGTACCACTATCCACAAGCAGAAGAAGGAACTGCTGCTGTAAAACTACATAGCCTTTAGACTTCCAGATGAATCCTTAGGGCATAATTTAAGGAAACAGGGTCATGTGTTGGACACTGTGTCTTGCACGATGGTGTCATTATCTCTTATGTATTAGCAGGCTACTAATGCTGACATCTAATTAGCACCAAGAAACTGATTAACTCTCAATAGGGTCAAGAGAAAGAAGAAAAATAGATCTCAGGCAAGCAATTAGGTCACTTATTTAATAAATTAAAATACTTGTGATTATAAGCTCACTCCGTCATTTTTTTTTCTCTACTGCTCAGCTGAAGGCAGAAACAATGATAAAATAGTAAATGTAATGCCATGTTAATGGCAGCTTATTCGAAACACGGAATGCAAAATAAACCCACCTGAATTTTCTCTAATGGACAATTTATCCTCCAAAACAGATGCATTTATTAGATGAAAAGTTGCATTCAAATACTGGTAAAATAAATGGAGTCTGTTCAGATTTCTTATTCTTGTGACTGGGCTGTTCAACAGTATGGAGGCCAAGTACATAAACGATGCTTCAACACACGTTTGTTACATGTCAGACATTTGTTTATTTTGTACCTTTTGCAAACTAATCTGAATGCTCAGAAACGGCAAATCAGATGAATATTGTGCAGGCAGCAGTTGCCATCTTCTTATACATCACCTCTGCCAATTAATCTTAATTTTTTTAAAATAAGGCAAGACTTTTTATTGGTTTGTTTTTGTGAAAATGAAGTAAAAAGCACCTAGCTATGCTATCAGGTGGTACATTCCACTCACAGAACCTGGTGTTTGCTGCCCTGGCTATAGTGACCCGAAAGGGCTTGGCTTTTCATGCTGGACTAGCCCTTCAGAGCTTTCTAATAGGTAAATTGCCCACGCTTCCTTCTTGCATACCCAGTTTAAAGCATTTCTTAATTGGGTTCATTTAAATGCTAATTTTATTGAATTCAGACTCCTCTAAATCACAGAGGTGAGTTCTTGTCAGACTCCTCCAGTAATAATAATATTTCAAAAGGTTTGGAGCTCAGATTAGGTTTGGACAAACACTAGAAGGTCTGTTCACATGTCCAACATTGACTGCAAACCCTGAGGTTTCTGGTGCCTTGCTTCCTGTGGAAGATCTCTTCTTCCCTGCTGCAGGCTCAGCTTCTTTGTCTCCTGCTTTGAAAATCTCTTGCTTACAATCTAAGGATCACCCTTTTTTTTTTCCCCCCCAGTAAAATCTGTGTGTCTGTCTGATGTATATGTACTACAAGGCAGTGCCCAAATATTTGTAAATTGAGAACTGTACTGCCTTACAGAGCCGTTTTTATAGTTTGTTGACTATAACTTTTTGCCTGAGAACAGCATTTCGGTGCACAGTTGATGGTACCACGTGATTACCCTGTGCATGTCACACGGCATTTAGCTCACTTGTGCAGGTATCTGTGGAGGCTTTGACTGTGCTGGAGACTTGTAGAAGTGTGGTTTTCTGATCAGCATAGAAAGTGGTGCCTGCAGTGTCTGCTGGAGGGAGCAGCCGATGGCATGCTTTCACCCCTGGCCTTTCCTTCTGGGCTCTGGCCATGTGAAGTACAGGTTTTGCTCTTGGAAGGAGTGCTTCCCCCCCTTTTTTTCCAAAGATACTTTTAGAAGATCAAAAGGATAATCAGACCTTTACCAAGGCTCAAGATCAGTTTGGAGCTGTTAGGGACAAGCTTGGAGGGAACTTGCTGCTTCTTCCTAACTTGCTTCAATTGCAGTAGGGACAGTGGCTGGGGAGGAGGCCGGTGGGGCCAAGCTCATGCCCCCATGAGCAGCCTCCAGAAGCTGCCTTCTCCGCAGTCCTGTCCCTGGATGAGCTTTGCTTGACTACCAGTGTCACCATGGGCATGGAGGTGGTCCTGGCTCTTGGTTAAAGGTGCTCAGAGGCAGGGGAAATGCTTGGGGCCGGTGAAGCTGAGTCACTGCTGTGCTCCCACTGGTCCTCCAAGAAATGGTCTGACGAGTCCCTGGAAGCAGGAGCACACTCCAAATGCCTGTGGCAAGTCCAGAGTTAATTCGAGGCTTACACAACTGTCTCTAAATGTAAAAATCAACACAACAAAGGTCATTTAAAAGAACAGAAAAATAACCTTTCAAAATTTTTTCTTTTCCTAATGTTCTCTTCTTGTTATTAAAACAAATATATCAAGGATGGAGTATGTAGCATCAAGCAGTGAGAAATTAATCATTGGTACCTAGTCTTAAACAGCTGATTTTTTTTTTTTGAGAATGTCTTGAAACAGTTGTCATAAACACCAACAAATGCAAAGCAGCTTTCAAGATGACTTTTTGTTATAGGCATATTCCTGAACTATTCATCTGTGTTAAATGCATTTTGCCTTGAATCATATGTCATGTTGCCAGAAAAGAGTTGTTTCCATGCCAACTCATTTGCAACATGGGGGGAAAAAAATCAAAGCTACTAACATCTGCAAGATGTCAGTACTGATATAAGCCACTTGCAATGAAAAACACAGAACTGCGGGAGGGTTTGCCAAATAGGCACTATATATAGGGTAGAATGTCATAAACTAATCGCCGAACAGTGCATTTCCATTCCTTTTTTGGCTGTATTCTTGATCTAATCTCTTTGCCAGAAAAGGCTTGCAGCAAAAGGAGCATCAGTGTCATCCACATGCATTTCTCTTGTAAAGAAGGAATTACTCGGATTTGTTTTTCTGACTCAAGCCTCCACAAAAGCCACTTAATTTAAAACATATAAGAACTTGTACAAGAAACTGCTGCTTCACTTTCCATACTATTTCCTTTCAATTCTCTCGGCTGCGGGGTCTCCTTTTATAAAGGTCCTATTCATCAGCAAGATTAATGAGACCTGGTGTCTGAAACTGTGGATTCCATTTCACAGCTACTATTTCCTCTGCAGTCTCCTTCCCACCCCCATCCCTTCTTTTTTTTATAAAAGAAGATTGTTCGTTTATTATCTAAGTATTATGAAACGCCAGAGGCTGAGGCGCTGAAGCCTGAGCAGTTCAAATATCAAGGTATATTTAATTTTAAGATGATCCAAGCATTGCTGTGTTTGGAGAGACACTGGAGGTGGCATTACCTTTCTTTTTTTTCTCTTTGGAGGTATTAAAACAGTTCTAATTCTCAAAAGTTGTCTTTAATACATTGTTGTAAATCCATTCTTTTTATATCTGGAGGGTATACCAGGTCACCTGTTGCACAGGTTACCAAGTCCATTGTCTCCTCTCACATCGCTGTGTCAGGGCATTTGCTCGTTGTGATACGCGAGGTTTGGTTTGCGGGGTGGGACGGGACCGAGGGCAGCCACGCCAGCAGATGGACCTCCGCGGCCAGGTGCTCTGGTGGGCACTTTGAGTTGCTCCATGATCCCTGCACTAGTTCTGTGCCCAACCTCCTTGCTAGTCCTGGGCAGAGGGGAGGATGTTTTCCTCAGTGGATAGGCTGCCCGCCAGCCCCCTCTGTGTGTGGGGTGCCGTGGCACGGTGCTGCCAAAGGGCTGTTGGCAAAGCCGGTCCCGTGGTACAGCGCTGATGATCACACACCACAAGGTTTCCTGTTAGTCACCTGCAATTGCTAAATTTCACAAAGGAATATTCATGCTTTCTGAGTATTGCTTACCCCATGAAAGCAATTACCGGAGTTGTCACGGCGGCAGTGAACAGAAAGGAGTTAATTTCATGGGAGTCATCTTTGCATAAGAGAGATCTGAAATATCAAATTGAAACATTTATGGCAAAGCCTTTTGTAAAGAGAAGGTCTTGACTACCTGTACTTGTTAGTAAGATAGAGGGGGATGGGAAATAACTGATCTACTGTATTTCCATAATTTTGCTTCTACTATTTTTAGAATGATAAAATTCTCGTAGAGAGCATTTTTATACTTCATAAAGATCACAGTTCAAATTCATATAACTTTGCTTTATTAGAATGCTTCTACTGAGACTTCTTAATAGAAGACTACCACAGGCAAGCAAAATTGAGAGCAAATGTAGGAATTGATCCCTATAGCACGTTATTTATTTCACTGAGTTTTGAAAGTTAAACCTCAAGTAAGACCACTTAAGAATATGAAAGATTACCTGGATTTTTTCTTTTTTTTTTTTTTGGGATGAGAATTAAATGCTGTGAGCTTTGCTATTACTGAGCAGAAGTTTAGGTTATATCACCAAGAGCATATAGCACACACCTCATAGTGTTGTTTTTCCATGCAAGCTCAGTGTGTGTATGTATTTATATGTATATACATATCTAGCATATATGTTAATATGCACATTAATATGTGTAATAGGCTGGTAAACAATGTTAAATTGGCTTCCAACTGAAATACATTGTAGTTAAATTTCTGGTACAACTGTAATTGAAAAGAGATTAGAAGGCATTTAGCTTCTGCTTCTTAAAATGTTTGTGCTTTGTACAGTGGCAACAGTATCCTTTTAACTAAGCAGTTAATTTTTTTTCCTGTGTGTGTACTAACTCAGTAGAGCAGGAAAACATCTTTAGAAGAGGAAAACACGACTGTAAAATGATTTTTAAGAGTTCATTTGAAGTCAGTCAGGCACAACACCTAGAAATGCTTTAAATTGGATTTTTTCTTAAATCAGATTTCAGTTTGACAGTGTCCTATACTGTTATGCCCAGAATTATAACCTGGAATTCTGTTGCACTTTGCCTATCACCGCTCTCAAACAAGTGCTGCATCTCTTTCCCTTTGCACAAGCATTAATGCAACAAGAATAGCTCCGTTTGTGTACGCTGAGCCTTGAAGAAAATTGAGTTTATTTTAAACAGGGTTTCGGCTTCTAGAAAATTACATGACAAGACAATCTTTATAAGGAAGGGCTGGGCTGTGTTCAGATGGAGGCTCGGCTCAGCAGGTCTGTTGGGAAGAGCCTGTGAACCCCTGCCTTGCTCATCACTCCCCAGGCAAGGGAAACCAGCCCTTCCTCTTGTCCCCTTTTCGCCCCTGCTAACGATGGCACTGGCGAGGCGAGGTCGTGGTGAGACAAGAGCAGCGTTGGCCTTTCTGCAGCAGGGCTCAAAGTGCTCCTTGTGGGATAATTGACACAGTTAGGCAATTACGGACACTTAGCATGAGGGTGGATGAGCTCTTGACCAAAGGGGTTGATCGTGTCATGCTTCTCACTTGAAATAAATATTCAATACTGCTTAGCTATACGATTGAGAGAAAATGGCCAGCTGCAGGAACCTGAAGACACAAGTTTCCAGAATAAAATCCTGTCTGAGCACAAAATGTAGAAATGTGTGCAGGGAAATGCAGATAGATAAAAAGGATTTTTTTCTGTGGTCCTGAGAGACCACAGCCTGTGTTGTAGCTTATGATACTTGTTACCATTCCTGCAGCATCCTCCATTCTCATTCCAGGTTTGGCGTCAAATGAAGTTGACCCAAAACATAAGTTCCAGTATTAAGGCACAGTTGTGCCCTAACAGACTATTCTGGTAGCTACGATTTCTTGAGGTAAAACTCTCATTCTTTATTTTTCAGAGAGATGAATAATGGCAGACAAAGCAAATCTGCTGCTACCTGTCTCTAGCCTTTTGCTTCATCTGAACTCCTGTGGCTTCCCCTCTCTGAATGTCAGGCAGTGCCATTGCCCAGGTCCTGCTCTATCTCCATGCTGAGCCTTTACCCACCATCTGATTCATCACAGCGATTTTTCATCTCAATTTGATATGTGAGCTGCTGGCTCCACTGCTGTGTCACGGCTGTCGCTAATTTGGCATGACTCGCATTGTGGTAGGTTATTCAGTCTCTGTTATTTCTTTTAAAGAGTTTTGAACCTGAGTCCATCTCCTAGGTAGGGCATTGTCCTCACTTAACACAAGCACTTTACTGATTTTGCTGTGTTGTGGTCACAGAGTTAGCTTTAAAATAACATTTGTGTCTACTGCCTGCATTTTCTAAGGCAGTGGTTACTTGATGAAATCAAGGAATGCTGCTAGACTCTTCTGCTGGAAGTGCCTTCCTCGTTCTTGCCTGTAGCAGGGAGGAACTAAAAGGGCTCACTTCACTTAAATAAAAAATCCAGGATAGCTTGATTTTTATCAAGGTTTTGTTTCTGTGATTCAGTTGTCCTAAAGATCTTTGATCAATCAGTAAGAGATGTTACTGAGCTTTTGAGGTTTCTGTGTGATGAGAGCATGACAATGGAGTCAGCAGGGGATGTATTCTCGTGCTCTTTTCCGTGAAGACTGGGGGCCTGTGATACTGGTTTGTGTTTCAGGACAGGTCAGATACACAGCTATCTTGTTCTTTGGTGTAGTCCTTAAGTATTTATTTTCTTAAAATCTTACTGTGGTTAAGGTAGTTGTTTTCTGCAATCTTTTCTAGCTCCTCTTTGTAATAAGCAAGTTTCATTATGCCTTCACCTGATAATATTTTGATCAAATTACCTTTGAACCCTGAGACTTTGAGTGTGTTTTTCTGACTTGGATGATCTTCCATATACAGCCTTCAAGAGAATAGTTCTTAGAGGGTTTCAAGCCAATCATTCAAGTGAGATCTTTACGAAATTGGTAATTCATCACTTGTTTGAAACTGGAGTGGCTTTTACATCAGACCGACCATTTCAACATAAGTGAGCCCAGGGTGAGCATCCTGTAAGTGTCCCCTTTAGTCTCCCAGTTGACTGCACACTGTAGTCTTTGTGAGCTTATATTTCTGCATGTGTTTTCTATGATTCTGTGTCTTTTTTTTCCCTCTTGCTTTGAGTGAAGGGACTGCTCCTTTT
The DNA here is from genome assembly GCA_013397725.1 of Rhagologus leucostigma. Taxonomy (NCBI): domain Eukaryota; kingdom Metazoa; phylum Chordata; class Aves; order Passeriformes; genus Rhagologus; species Rhagologus leucostigma. The sequence continues at coordinate 1,130,565 of VZTD01001331.1, read as the reverse complement.
TATTTAGAAAACATGCATCTTCCTCAGGTTTTCATGTTGTGCTTCTTACTCTCTTTGCTAAACACACCAGCTACTGCTATCAGCACTGAATCTGAACTTCTCTGCCATTTGAGGACCCAGGGTGCCAGGTATTATCTCAGGATGTCATTAGTCCTACTCTCAGTACTTTTGGCTAGAATTATTTCTGAGTAATTCTTAAAAAAAAAAAAGAAGAGAGAGACACTCAAGCATTAGCCCTTTCTTCTTTATTCCTAGTAAATCCTGTTTCTTTAAGTCTTGTTTTGCTCCTGGTAGGCTTCACTGCGAGAAAATTCCTGCTGTAGATTTCAGTGGCTTGCACAGGGCTCTTGCTTAGGAAGACACCAAGACCTCTCTAATCTTTCTGTTCTATTACTGATGTTAGTGTTTAAAAAAAAAGGCAGTAAATCAGGTTGGCATTAAAAATATGCCTTTTCAAGGTGACTGTAGTGAGGTTTCTGTACCTGTAATTTTTCAATCAAACTTTATTTAAATATAACAAAATCAAGGAACATGTTCCTCTTGCAGCTCTTTCTCAGCATCCTGGTAATTTTGAATGAGCTTATCTACTATTTTATTCTTCTTCTTCTTTTTTTTTTTTTTTTTTTTAAATACAAGAGCCTTGCAACTATTTTTGGACCAGCTTTTTTTTCAGTCACATTTTAGCTACGTGAGGTTCATGAGGAGATATGTAGTTTCAAAGAGAAAGCAAGCTTTGAAGAATTTCTTGTCTGTAGAAAGATTTGTATGTATGAACTCCTTTTCTCCCTATATTCCCATGTCTAGAGTAAGATATTATTTCAACTTACGAAACTTTCAACTCCCTCTTGAGATCATTATACTTAATCATTCTCATTGCTACAGATGCATTTATACACTTTAAATTTGTTTCAGTTCTAGCAGTACCCACAACAGGTGATAAGTATTTCCAAACGCTTAAATGCAGTTCTGAGGAGTTGATAATCATCTGTCTCCAGGAATGCACATCTAATGCTTATTTGAAATGTCTTGCTGTCCACTGAGGGAAGTATCTGTTGGAGAACTATGCAAGCTCTAGGGGTACCTGTGTTCCCTCCATCTCAAATAGATAAGAAGTATCTCCTGCATGTCTGCTTGGATGGGTTTGCTTTATAAGAAAATACGATTTGATCAAACACAGTTGCTTTAGGTTGCGGTCAGGTTCCGATACTTCCCGGTTAAACAGCAAAGTACAACACCTCTGGTTCAGAGATTCCTGCTGGAGGGATTGCCCCTCAAAGGCACTTCTGAGACACTAAACCTCAGGTCCTCTGAGCTGAATGAGTATTTGCCTTGTGCCTTGATAAAATCAGTCTCACTTCCTGATGGAGCTCTGTCGCAACGGAAATGGTGTTGCTCTGCAGATGTTAAAATAGCACAACTTTGCTTCCTGCAAGCAAACCCAGTGCCACCAGCCCATCTCCTACATGTAGGGGAGCCTGCATCATCAGCAAGAGACGTTATGCTACTTTCTGCTTGCAAATTGAAATGTACTTGCTTTGATTTCCCTCTGTAAACGCTTTGTTCTGTTTTTTAGCACATTTTAAGCTTTCTGTTCTGTGTTAGCAGTTACAGTTTTCAGATAGGAGTACAGGTATTACAGAGGAGGGCCAGAATTAATTCTGTGCTAAAAGAGCTGTTCTAAACAGAAATTGTGCTGATGCACTTCCCCTTTTCACCTTACAGGGGGAGATTATATATGCATCACCTTGGGTTTACTGTAGGCTGTGCAAATATCCCTTTTGCAACAACTGCAGGCTATGTATGCCATATAAATGCTACAAATACGCAGTTTTTACGAGCATGCTTTACTGACGTGACCTGCTTTGATCAAACGTTCACTAGATACTGTGACTGAGCAGCACAGGAACACACAAAGCATTAGCTGATATTGCTAGTGAAAAACAAAACCAAACAAAGCTAACATTATGTAGCACAGTCTACTCTGGAGATAGCATTCCTATTAAGAGTGTGGTTATTAAGTTCAAAAAGCTCAAATACATGTACTTCTTTTTAAAGTTTAATCTCGTCCGTGAGAACCTTATATGAAGCCATTAGCACTAAGAAGAAATCTACTGTCAAGAAATTGCAGTAAGGGACTAAATTGAGAGCAGTATGGGAGAGTCTTTTTTGCTCCACTGTGCCAATTATGCTGCCACTTTTGTTTCTGCACTGCAAGACTGATAGGGATCTACAAATTCTTAGATCCCAAGGGATTTGAGCGTGTCTGGTGAAAATTGGAAATCAATAGGAGTCTATAATCGCAAGCAAACTGCATCATTTCCATGGGGGTGAATGATGGCAGCTATCCAGAGATGCCATGGATGTGGGTCCATCAAATGTGTTTGTGGGAGCCTTCTGCTCAACATGAAAAGTACAAGGTCCTGATTTCTTGGCAAATTAAGCATATGACTTGCCTCTCAATTAGCAAGGGAAGAGAAAAATGTTCACTGACCTTTCCATTCAGATGAATATTTTGTAGCTAAAGAGGAGGATTCATTTTCTGGATGTGAATTTTAAATGTATTGGCAGTCCTGCTGAGGAGGCAAACGTTTAGTTCTCAGTCCTGTCACTAGACTGCAAATTCATCTCAGGTCTGGCTTGAAGCAAGTTTCATCTCCAAAGCTGGGAGGTAATTTAGTTTCCAGGGTTATTCTGTCCTGGCTTTTGCTTAAGCAAAGGCTACCGATTCAGTGTGACAATGAGAATTGCTATCCACTAGGGGCCAAACTATGCTCACCAAAGTCTTGATTTCCTTTCTGAAGCACATTTCTTCACTAGCAGTTGAAATTGCNTTTTTTTTTTTGAGCCCACTACTTGATGTATTCAATTCCAGACTGTCCTTGAGCTCTTCAAGTCTCAGCCTGAATCCACAAGATACAGTTCACTTGTTCTAGAGAAATGTGCAGCAATTATGAATATTATGACTGTATTTGTCTATAGGGCAGGCAGGCAAGATATGAAAGTCAGTCTATTGATGACAAACATAAAAGAGATGTCAGTTTTCGGAGATGGGGGAAATTATGTCTATTGACAGCTCAAATCCAATTTTTTCAGTGTGTGTAATAGCTGAAATGATCCTGCTCCCATCTTAAAGAAGGGATTGTGAAAGAGCTCAACAGGAGATGGCTCGGTAAAGGTCTGATTCAAAGCTCAGTGAAATCACTGGACAGTCCTTCAAGTCAGACATGCTCCTGGACCGTGTGCCCCTTGTACATCTCTCTGCTTCCTTCACTGCTTGAGAAAACTGACAAATGGAGGAAAGCACTACTGAGACACACCAAAGCACACACCTGTTTAAATGTCGATGTTCTTTGTGGTCACTGGCAGGCAAACTCTAATGCTGCAGGCTGCTAACGGGAGCTTGGCATAACCATTATCATGTATCTTTCCACAGACTCGAAACTCAAGAATTCTGAGGTTGTTCTTGATCTTTTCTTTCTCCCACAAGGTGCTAACAAATGAGCTATTGGATTAGTTACAGCTTTCATTAAAATGTAATTAAAAGATGTCATACTTTTATAGTCGAACTCAGCTGTAGCCAAACATATGGGCATACTAAAACATTTCACAGAACTGAAAGATTTTGTGGTCCTGCTGAGAAAATGATAGCCTTACAGCTTCTCACTTAATTATTTTAAAATTAATAATAGCAATTGTTTAAGTTCCCCTCATTCTAACAGAGCAGCTTGTAATATTCCTGGCTGAAATGCTCAGTGGTGAAGGTAGTTACTCTGCTGTGGATATGGAGAGCAGCTCAGAGTCCTCAGTCCTGTCTTACAGAAGACATCTTGGCACCTTGTGCACATGCATGAGACATTGCAGGTGCTCAGGGGAAGGGACCTGAACCCCTGCCACTCCTGTCTGGGGAGGACATCCTGGCTGCCAGGTCTGACATACTTGCTGCGTTCTCCACTGCTGGAGCTGTGCCGTTGGCAAATTACTCCGAGATGGAGACAGGCTGGGATGTTGAGTATTTAGGTCACTTCCCTCGTATGGGAAGTATGTCTGTGGCTTTATTACAGTAATTTGAAGTTGTACAAAGTCAAGTAGCTGAAAGAGGAGGGAGATCTTTGCTAATAGCCTGCTCCTGGTGCAGTTGGGTATGGGAGCTGCAGTTCAAGTCATTGTTCAAGAGCAGTGATCCCAACAGGGCCCCTCATGTCACAGAAGGCTTTGGGTTATGCAGTTTTCCATGCTGGCTCTGTGCCTTGGCATAAGCACCAGTGCCTGGGTGTGAGGAGGGTGTTTCTGTGTGGGTGAGCCTTGCCCTGGGCTCCTGCTGGCTGCAGCTCTCCGTGTATACACCGGTGTCAGAAGGGGACAGGCGCTGCTGCCTATCCAGCCCACTCCTCTCCACGGAGCTGGCTGTAAGCAAGTGGTGGGAGATTGTTAGGGGAAACTAAGGGTCTGTGAGTCATGGGCCTCAGAGATGGTGAGATGCTGGCCTCCTGTGCCTGGACAGCTGGAGATGGGGAGCCAGGCTGCCATCCAGGACAGGGCTGGGCAGAGAGTGGTGCTGGCAGCAGGGGGGTGCTGAAGGGGCACTCAGTGTGATCCCCACAGCACCCCTGCTCTGCCTTCTCCTCTGCATCACCCTGAACGCCAGCCAGGGAGGGACGCCTGGAAGGGACACCTTGGGATGCAGACTTTGTTCCCCTCATTTTTCAGACGAGAATAATATTCAGCTTCTCTGAAGATGTTATCTATTTGCAATGTTCTCTGTACCCCACTCTGGGAGACAGCTAGGGCACTTTGAATTATAAATGCAGAAAGAGTTCATTCTCTGAAAGTAGTCGGGGGGGATGCTCATTTATTCTAAAAGGTTCACAAACTTTAACATGGATTCAAAAATTTAATTTAAATGTGCATTACTTATTGTTATACACTTTTCCCACTTGCTTGTAAAACTTCTTCAGAAATGAGAAATCACACTCTGTACCCATTGCAGGAGGAAAAAAATATAATAAACAACCTTACCGCAATCTATTTGCATGGATTACCTGAACATTTATAAGTAACTAATCTGTTCAGGGGAACCAGAATCAGCCCTCATACATGAAAAATGCAGAAGCTGCAAAATATAGTTTGAGAAAGAATTAATGACTCTCCAGTAGCATCACGTATTGCTAGTCCCAGGAAAAAAAGACTTTGTCACCTTGTATGTGATATTGGGATACTGAGAGTACTTGCTCAGTGTAGACACTGCAGTTGTTATACATGCAACACAACAAGCCCTACTCTTATTGGTGTTAATTAATTATCATTAATATCTGGGTAACAAAGCAATGACAACAAGGTAGAGAGGTTTCTCTGTGCCAGCAGCTCTCCTGCATGTGTGCCCCTGCCAAAGTCCTGCTCCGCCAGAAGTGAGCAGCCAGGCACTCCCAAACTGCATGCACCTGGATCATGCAAGAGTGAGACTGTCACCACTGGGGGCCAAGATAAAGATTTCTGTGGGAGAGAAGGATCAGTAGCACTGGCAGGATTTGAAACAGTAAGAGAAAGAAGTATGTTTCTGCACTCTTGTGACTGGTACATGGAAAATGTTTCCATTTCACCGGAGCTATTTTCCTGGAGGAAGCTAACAAAGTATTACTTTAAACAAACTACCTCCTTCAAAGGACTGAACCAAACCTATTTCATTGTGTGTAGTTTTCAAAAGGCCTGAGTGTGAGCCTAAGCCCTCCAAATGCTGTGAATCAGGGAAGGCTAGAACATAAAACTGGCTAAAATATGTAGAAGTTAGAAATTAAACAGGTTGCAGAAAAGTCAGTTTTATTTGGGGTACGAATTCCAAATAAATGATACACTGCGGGACTGACTGCTCAGCTATCATGGACATCTGTCTGGAGATTATTCCTTAACAAAAGAGTCTTAGAAATCAGTCATATAGTTTGTATTCATGTCAGGTTTTGGTCACAGACAAATTCACACATTCAGCAATGTAGTTAATCTCCTAGATACCCACCACAGAAGAATAGGGATTAATACATTTATCTTGTAAAACAATGCAGTCCTCCTCTGAGTTACAACCAGAAATTAGACTGGAGTTATCAAATATGCTCAGTGAGGTTATGACTCAAGTCACTGCATTGTTAAAATTCCCATCTCTTACCACCTCCCGTTTTGAAGGCTGAAGCCATTGAGTGTCAGCTGCCAACTGGGTTTGCTGGAGTCAGGGAAGTGCCTTCACCAGCAGAGAATTTCTGCACGAGGGCTTTGCCTTGCGTATGTTATCCACAAGTCCAGAAGAGGTATCGGGAGACGCCCCTGGACTTGGTGATCCATAAAACCGTTATGAAAGTCAGTGACTGCTCCATCAGGGACTGACGCCATCATTTACATGGCATGCCAGCAGTGATAAATCTGTCCCGCAGATGTGTGGAGGACCAGTGGGTATCATGCTGTTTGCCTGCTGAAGTCGCTGTTAAGATCAGAAAAATTTATGCTAATCTCAACCTAAAAAAAAACAAAACCAAAAAAATCCCCAAACAAGCAAAACCAACCCAAAATAGAAATCAAAAAGCCACTGCTATTTGTAAGGGAAGAAAATTTCATAGCTTGTAGTGTTGGAGAGGGGAGAGAGGAAGGGCTCCTTCATTTCCTATTCCTTCTGAAGGTATGTGGCACATATATTTATAGGTTAATGGTACCTTTGAGGAAATACAAATCTTGCAGTGATTAACAGAATTTTTATTTTCTACAAGCCGTGTTACAAAATCCACATAGTTCCTGCCTCCTAAATGATAATTAATCTGCTGGTGTTCGTTGTCCGTCTCCAGATTTCCACAGCGCGACACTGGCGTTTCTCATTAAAATGAATCCTGGAGGCACTTTGTTATTGTTTAGACTGTGAAAACCACTGGCTGGTTTTTTTTCCCCCCTCTGTATGTTTTATAAGTGCTAAACGCAGGAGGAATTTAGCACATTCTTTAAAGGACTGCACATTAATAATACATTCTCAACCACAGAAAGAAAGTCAAACTGCTAAATGGTAGTTGTTTAAGTCAACAGCATACAGGAAAAGGCACTCTCCCTTTAATCTTTGCTACAAAGGGATGCCCTTGTAGTTGAGACAGTATCATCTACAAGTCGACCAATTCTTGCTTGATGCGTTGCTCTTGTGCCTTTTAACAGTGCTTTAGGGGGTTATTTCAACAGCATTGTAGATGACAAGGCTCGGATTAGTGAAACTTTTCAATTCCATCTTTGTTTTTGAAAAGGCTGCCTGCTGTATGAGAGCACTTGTAAGGCCTTTTTATGCATCTCAGTCTCTTGCCATAGGTAATTATTTATTAATGTAAACCCCGCAAGAAAGACTGACTGTGTCAAGAAGAGAGCAAGGAAATAATAACCTAATAAAATTCTACCCTGATGCCCTTGTCTGATCCCGGTATGAGTCAGTAGTTCTGTCTTTTTACCACATTGCATCAGCTAATTCCCAAATTCAAAAGCAGTTTTGTTCAGCAGTGCTAAGACTGTACCAAAACAGTCCCGCTATTGGGAGAGTGTTCCTGCCAGCTGATCAGTGTTGATAACGTTAGTGCTGCTCTGCCTCTAAGCCTGTGGCAATGCTGCACTATTTACACAATACAGAGGATTAGGGTTCGTGGAGCCACTGGTGGTAGTCTGAAATCAGCTGTCACATGGATAAAATGGACAGGGGAATACATGCTAGGGAAGTGGGTTTACTTTGGGTTTAGGTCTTGTTTTCACTCCTAACCCCAACAGTGCTGTACACTTCTCTCACAAGTTGCTTTGATTTCGACACTTTCTGCTTTGTGCCTGGACAGGCAGTGCTGCCTCTGATGCGTGCTGGGGCTCCAGGCCCTGCCTGTAGGTGTAGAAGCTACACCCTGATAGAGCAAACCTTGGCTCAGAGGAGGAGACTGGAATGCTTCTCACTCCGTTTGGCAGTGTGTTTAATTTCTGATTATCTATATGCTCTGTGAGCTACGATCTTCTGTCTGGGTTCTGACAGCTGTTTAGGGACCTTGTTGTCCATGAATGCGTTTGAACACTTCTTGCATCTGCTGACATGGTCCTCCTCCATGTTCCTGTGGCAGCACCTCCCACAGGTTTGCTGCTCCCTGCATAAGGAAGTGCTTTCTTTCACCTCTTGTGAATTAATCTTCATATTCCACCAGATACCTCCTCATCCTCACACCACAGGGATGAATTCTGACTAAAACCAGGATGCTGCTTTGCACTTGTTCCACTCACAAGCAGTAGACAGGCTTTATTAAAAACTAAATTTAAATCTTACTGCTCTGTGGAGAGTGAAGGTAGAGTGAGGTTTGCACAGGCTCCTGGCAGACAGGAAGGTTTTGAGCCGCCAGGTTTTGAACAGGCAGAAGTTTTGCAAGGGCTGTTAAATTACATGTAAGTGTTCAGTTTCAAATGACTCTGAATATAGCTTCTTTTGGTCATTTTAGGGAGGGTCGCTCATATCACACAAAGCATCAGCTTCTGAATTTTATTTTGTCTTAAAATAACTGGCAAGTCAGATGTCCCTTTAGTCATGCTATGTGGCAGAGGGACAGTGTGGCTTCCTCAGGTAAAGTTTCCCTTATGCAGAAAAACTTTGGGTTAGTTACAAAGCGAAACTTCATTATTTCTTTCTTAGGTTTTTGACTTATTTTTTATTTTTTCCCCCCAGTGGCAAAATGCCCAGTGCAAATCAAATCCTTCAATTCAGTTTCCAAAAAAGAAGAAGCTATCCTGTATGCCTGAAATATTAATTAAAAAGAAGCAAAAAGAGAAAGCTTTGGACAGATCCCAAACGAACTACTCAAATATAAATGTCTGCAACTGTCATATGAACTTCTCAGTAAATGAAACTATAATCCTTCCTTCCTAACGTGGAAATACTACTTGATTAGCCCAATTAAGAGCAGATTTCTGACAGAATATTACTTTAGGCTGTAGTTTCCTTAAGGATGAAAAGATGCCAATTTAGAAACAACTGTATGCTACTCTCGTTAATAAAAAATAGAAACAAGGAATGACATAGTAAATTAACCATTGGAACTACACATTGACTTGAGTTTCCCTTCAAAGCAATATAAAAGATGTACAGCAATTAGGCTATTTTTACATGGAGTGATTTGGTAAATCAATATCATCCATTAAACTTTTAATTTGCACAAGTAGAGCACTGATGTATTTCGGTTTGTTTGGTGGTGCGTCGATTGGTTGGGTTGGTTTTTACTGCTCCATTTTAAGAAACAGTTCCCTTGAACAAACCCCCTTATTTGACCCTGGTAACCTCTATTTTTTTGGTGTTATTCTGGTTTGCTGTCATGGTGGTCTGTTTGTTGACGAGTTGTTTTAAGAGGCCTGTCTGTGTTTAATTGTGATGCCCATGCATGTGAGCATCTCTGAGCTGCCCACTTACGCAGTTAACTGCATGGGATAGCCTGGGACCCTCACTGCTCCCAGCTGCCTGGGTGTTGGTTTTTTTTAAGCACTCTGCTTTGCTGCCCCATTACCAGGTTAGCCTGAGATCTCCTCGCAAGTATTTGTGAATTCTGCGTACGGCACAGAGAAAGCCTGTGGGGAAGCCGGGCCCCTTGAAATGCCCGTGGGCAGTGCTGAGGGGCTTCAAGGGCTCCTTTTGGGGTGAGCAGGAGGACGTGCCAGCAGGATGTGCCAGGCGGTGCCAGCAGCCTGGGAAGTGCCTGGTAGCCGTGGGGTGAGCGCCGATGGGACGCACTCTGCTCTCGCCCCAGGCACAGCTGAGCTCCCCTTGGCATGTGCAACGTGGGGAGCCAATTTCAAAACCTTTATTGTTTTGTACAATATAATGTAAATATTTAACAGGGTTGCTTAAAGTTCTTTGTGGTTGCTTAACTGAATCAAGGCAAGGAACATCAATTTCCTGGGAAGATTTCTGCTCTGCACAATCAACAGAATTTCATATTGAAAGATAGTTTTATCCATGCAGTCACGCTTATTTTCCAGTTGCCCAAATTAAGACAATCTATAAAGAAATGTTCATTTATTAGCAACTGGTGTTTGACAGTTTATTTCATGTAAGCCTCCAGCTTTCCTTGGCAAGCTTATTTGCATAATGTGTTATTATGTCTAAATGGAAAACTAAATGCCTCCATGTGGTCTTTAAATGACAAGTGCTTGTCAGCTTCATGCAATATTCAGAAGTAATAGATCCAAATCACAACAGCACTCACTATGATGTACAAGGAGAAAAAGAAACAAAGCCCAAAAAACTTGTTGCGTATCCTTCCCTGACAAATTTACACTTTGGTACAGAATTGTCAATTAGAGTTTTCATTTGTTAAACAGTTGAGTTCAACTGTGAAGGCATTTACTGAAGCTTTATTCTGCACTGCTTTTGAGTAATTACAATTCATACTGCTGTTTTTCTGTTTCCTTCTTTTTTTTTCAACCCTTTCAAACAATGCAGCTCAGGGAATAAGCTTCAGAAAACCTTGGCAAGGTATACCCAAGAATTTCTGCCTTAATTACTTCTTAATTACTTCTGAAAACATGAATGCTCCCTGACAATGGTTACAATAGCTTTGAAAGATCTATTATGAAGTTCACATTTGAAATAGTCCTTGGGTCTTAAGTTGGCACAGTTATGTATTAATAATTTTTTAAAAACAGAAAAGTGGTGTGTTTGTTTGTGTTTCCAGTTTATCAGAGGACTCAGGGACGATGAAAAGTCGCAGTGCTCATGTAAACATTGTCTTTATGCCCTTTCCTTGCATGTGTCTGGTATGCTGCTCTGTCCCTCATGGCCCCTCTACCCTGACCACACCAGAAACATCAAAGTGGCTTCCACCAAAGAAAGAAAAGTCTAAACTCTGCTTTTACACCAGGGTAGGAGGTGGTGTGCTGGCACAATGAAGGGCTGGGGTTCAGCCAGGAAAAAAACCTGCTAGCAATTAATGCTACAACATGATACTGTCAAGGGCAGTTCTGACCTTTAGCAGTGCCACATCTCCTTTTTGATAAATGCTATTATTTCCATCTCATGTTAAAAGTTAGAAAAAGTACACAGTATTTTACATATAAAATTAATTTTTAACTTTTAAAGTAGATTGTTATCTTGTTTCCTATTCATTATGCTGCATGGAGTATTTTCAGTTGGATTTGACATTAGCAAGTTCTTTTTTAAGTTGGCATTAACTGAGTGAAATGGTTTGGAGCAGAGGTTTTGGAGGGTTTTTGTGTTACACAATGAAAGTCCAGAAAGAACACAGGGAGGAAACAGAAAATATTAGAAGGAATATGCTGTCTCTTGGGTAAATCTGGTGCAGGGAGAGAAAGAAAAATGTTCAGATACTGCATGCAATTTTAGCTCTAGTCTAAAACCCAGGAAAAATGTTATTAGTGTTGGTCTGTTGAGTTTGTTGCTTCTACCTGTGCTTTCTGGTTGCTCAGTGTTGCAGGGCAAGAAGACAAGGAGATGTGGCTAAAGAGGACAGAAGGAAAAGAGAGGAGACATAAGCTGACAGAAGCAAAATATCACGAGGGGCAGGACAAGTAGCAAGGACTCATGTCACAACTCGTAGGCTGGTTTTGGGGTCAGACCACTTTTGAGTACCGTCAGTCACCACCATCTGGTCATTTTGCCTCTTAGTAGCTGAACAAAGAAGGCTCAGAGAAATGCCTGATGGTGCGGGTTTTAGGGTTTGGGAAGTGATGGAGATAGTATGCAGGCAAGCAAAAAGTAACACCCGTTCTTCTGGGGTACTATCCATTCTAGCTACCACTAAGCACTGTGACCAAACAAGTCATCATCGGCCACGCACCATTAACATTGGTTACTAGAAAGATTTTTGGGGTTTTGTGCCTGTCCTCTCTGCACGTGCTAGGTTACCTTTGTGCATTGTGTTCAATAAAAAGGGACCAAATTCTGGTTCCAGAAGCCAAGAGAGGCTGGAAGCACTCTGGGTTCATGCCTGACGTTGGATGCCTGGCAGTGGTGAGCTGCCAGGGGCTGGCAGGCTCCTGAGCGAGCCCTCATTAGGGGAGCAGCAACAGGAGCTGCAGTTAATGAGGAGGTGGGAGCTCCTGGCTCGGCAGTGTGTCCGCTGTGAAAGAAGGTGCTGTGCTGGTAATTCCCTCTGGGAGGTCAGGGTCAGACATTAAGTAAGGGAACAGTTCGTCAGTGTTATTAAACGATGTTTCAGTCCCAGGCCATGGCTCCCCTCGATGATTTCAGCAGCACCTCTGCTTGATGCAGTCAGTGTAATTAAAGTGGTTGTATCACTTGCAGCAGGCCTGGTGTCAGCAGGACTGGAGGCGTTTCCAGCAGTGGTGACCTGTGCCTTGGGCTGCCTCTGGCTGCCTGAGCTGAGCTGGGGGCTGGTGGAAGCTGATGTGGCTCTGCTCGCTGGGTTTCGGCACAAAGCCACTCACACAGGCGGCATGTCGTGCTCCGGTGACCTGCCTTGATGAGGACGCTCTGTCATTTCCTCCTCCTCAGGTTCAAACTTTCACTCACCCAGTGAAGGGAAAGCGCAAACACCAGTTGCAAACAGCAGGAAGGTTCCGTTGGCTTTGACCCGTCCTGCGCCTGGCTCCATCATTAAGCCCGGGCGTGCCTCCCCAGGGCAGGCCCCAGAGGAGAGGGAAGGTTCCTGCCAGGGGCTCCCTGTGGGCTGGGACAAAGTGGGGCTCCCCTGGCTGCCCCAAATGTGTCCCAGGTGCCGGGCAGGTAAAGCAGGCAGATGACTGGCACTTTGACCAACAGGAACCATTAGGGGAATGCTCAGATATTCTGAATAGCACGTAAGTTATCTAGGAAAGTCCAAAGATTTGCTCACAAATAAGTAAAAAGTAACCAAAAAGGTATTAAAAATGAATAATTTCATTTGCTTCTTGAGCACTCAAATAACGCTACTGCTGTAAAAATTAGAGGTGCATTGCACAGACTTGCCAGCAGGTGAGTTGAGATGGAGTTGCTCCATCTCCAGTTGCACTTTTAGAACTTTGGCTCAAAACTCTGTGCAGGATCATGTCTTCAGCACCTTATAGCCAGGTACTTTCAGGGTACTTTCAACAGTTCTTTTAAAAAGTAACATAAGAGTTATCATCTCATCTCGGCATGAATGGTATTTGTAGGTGCATGAAAATAAGGATAAACTGTACATCAGTATGTACTTTTTCCCTGCCAAAAGAATGGCTAAAATTATCTGAAGGAAATGGCAATCAGACTGGATCTCAGAGTAAAGTGTCCAACAGGGTGAACTTTTCAAAGTACCACCTCTGATTTTACAGCTATTAAAACCCAAGGGCATTTCTTTAAAAATCCTCACCTTTTTTTATGGTACCCTTATTTGAGATTAATTATGTATGTAAAATTCTCAATGAAGAATGCAGCATTTGAGGAACTCATGTTGAGTTTCAGCAGTTAGTCCAGCGATATTAAAATGAAACAGGACCAACTTTGTAGGAGGCAATTATAACACATTACGGTGTGAATTGCACACTGTGATTAAACTCATAGGAGGTACTCAGCAGCAGTGTTTGCTTTGAAAGGGGCACTGATTACCATTTGTACTATGCATTTTGGTAATCAGAAATCATTATGGAAAATATTACATCAACTAAACAAATACCCCCTTAGCAGCATGAAATATACAGATTTATTTTTTTTTTAAGTAGCCTTATGCATGTAAATAAATACTTTTTTTCTGCATGGGACTAGCACTTGATCAGCACATCAAATTAGTATGCTGTCAGGGTACAGCAGGACCATGAGCTGCAGAATGAATGGTTTAAAGTTAAAACACCTCCTGGGGTTGGGTTAGTCTTCGTGACTTAACGTCAGGCTGGTTGCAATGACACTCTAAACCGTCATTTACTTGTGATTTATAAAAATAGCCTTGTGAAAGAATTAAACTAGCAAGAGGTGTTAACGTTTACTTTGGAAATCCTGAGTTATTTCTATTAAATGGCTTTCCCTAGGATTTAAGATAGGGGAGTCTTAAGGCTCTTGCTACCTATAAAATACTAATGGGCCTGTGTTGCAAAGGTACTATATTTTTCTGGCATGTTTTGACACCTAATATTTTAAGGGATTTGAAGAGAGCTCTTGTCTAATGGCATTAACCAGTTTTATTAAGGCATTTTTGCCACTGACTTCGGAGGGTGCTTCAGACGTTCACATGCAGCAGCACAGGGCTTTTGCATCCTCCTGTGAGCCTCCTGAGTCGGGGCTACGTCTTCCCAAACGCGAGGGTTTCAGTGCACAGCAGAAGAGAGGGGTCAGGCTGGCAACAGGTCTCATCCACGAGGACTCAAAGCAAAACTTTATCACAAGCTAACAAACCAAACAGCTGCCCGCTCAGAGATGGATCTCTCTCTTTCTCTCTCTCTCTCTTTTTCTCTCTCTTTTTCTCTCTCTTTTTCTCTCTCTTTTTCTCTCTCTCTTTCTCTCTCTCTTTCTCTCTCTCTTTCTCTCTCTCTTTCTTTTCCTGTAACATTTCAGGCAGTTGGGGACCGCATGATTGCTTTAAAGATGTAAACTCATCTTCACTGTATCTTGATCATTTTCCCTCCTTCTCTTTCTGCCATACCATTTTGATTGCTTAACATAAGGTCTAATGTCAAGTAATAATAAAGCAATTACAAGAAATACAATTCATTCTAAAGTGCATTAAGCAAGAACTAAATTAAAGCACATAATTAACAACAACCAAAAAAAAAGAAAGATACATTAAGGACAAAATGTTTTAACCCCTATATTTCTTCCAGCATTAACTACCTTGGCATTAACTCAAAACTGGTAGGGAAAAAAATATAGATTATATGCACCGACACAGTAAGGCTTTTACTGATTTATGAAAGGAGATTCACAGATCTGTCAGGCAAGATCCTTTTTTTATAGTAATAGACTCAGTTTAAACTGTCATGCTAATTTTTTTTCCTTGTCCATCTGGTCCAATTATTAGAAAATTGTACTCAAGAAGGCTCCAATAACAAACATGAAACAGCTCAATATTTCAAGTTGCCAGTATTTTTCTCATATTTGTTCTTTTTAATTAGAGAGCATACCAAGTTCCAACCACAGGACCCAGGCATTTATTAAGTGATAGAGAAGCAGCACTATTTTATTGACTAATTCCCCAGGCTTTTATTATGTTTCCTAGCAAAATGTGATTTATAGGAAAGTTAATAAAGGTATCCTCACCTACTGCACCTGGAGACAGGACATCTACAAGGGGCAGACATTCAGACTAATAAGTGAAATCACAAATCTGAAGCTGAAATTGGATTTTATTTCTGTGAGTGCAGCGAAGAACTGATGCAGGCTTGGGCATTTAACATCTGTATTCTTAACTGGCTTTGCCTATGAAATGAACGTAATAGTTTTTCTGGATTTTCAGAAACACTATGCTAAGTAACTATAGTACTTAAATTTTTTAAAGTTTTAATGCCAAAAAAATCATTAAAGTTTTGTTTCCTCTGTGGCACAATCCATTTCTTCCTCATGAATGTCTGAGACTTTTTTTTTTAGTGACTTCATTCCTGAATTGAGAGTAACAACTTGGAAAGTGTGTTATTCCCAATTTCTTGTCACACACACATGATTTTTTTTTTCCCCTTTCATATCATTTCCTTTGTGGTTTGTGCACGAAGGGAGCATTGTGCCATGGGGGCATTCTGTGGGCTCTGCTGATGCCTGAAGGGTGGCATCAGGACAGAGGCACCCTGGGAAGCTTGGCCCGGGTACGTACATCAGTTCCAAACCTAGCTATAAAAAAAAAAAAAAGTACAAATTGGACAAAGGCAATTTAAAATAAACGCATTGATTCTGATTCTTAATAAGGTTAGTCATGCAATTGTGTGATGACTAATTTGTGTGCCTAATTACCATGATTGTATGTGCAAATCAAGTAATTATGGAAGTAAATAACCATAATCATTTATTTTCATGGGTAATTATTCAATTTTATGCACAATGGCAATAATTGGGTGTGCAAATTAAGCATGCAATTGTGCATGCATATTCAACACACACTTGTGTGTCTAATCTTTTCATAAATAATTTTTTTCTGACGATTTTTCTTGTTTCCTATCCTTTACTCTGGTGTAGCATTACTGGGACACTCTTGCTTGAGGTAAGGATTTGAAAACTCTTCTATTCCAAGCCTTCCTGACATTTTAGTGGTTAATAGTTCTCCACTGCAAATGGACTGATCTCTTGAAAGATGGCTTTTCATTCTTGGTCTTAGTGCAGGTGTGCTCTTTTCCTAATTAGGCAGGGAATTTCTAAACAGGAGACTGAAATAGATACATTCTGTAATTTCCTAAAATTTCAAAGACATAATTTTGCAACCTATTAAGGACATTTCATAGAAAATGGTTTTTTTTGCACACATGTGCACAGTTACCTTGGGGTTTCAGACATAACAGTGCCTTTGTCATGAAGAGGGACTTCATACTGCACTGCATTGGAGGAGATGTCCCTAAGCTGCCATTAAAGGCAAGGAAAACACTGTACCTCTTTGCTTACCGCACAGGTCTGCTTTACAGAAGCACTTTGGCTCTGACCTAATTCAGTTCCCACTTAAGACACGCAGAAGAAATCCCATTGACCTCAATACAAGCGAAGTTTATCACTGCTGAGCGCTTCTAAAAATGTCACCCCACTTTTTCTGTCTTAAGACCTGAATTTGTAGGCACGTAATTATCTTCAAGCATATATGCTCAAATTCTTGCAGCTTCGGGAGCCCAAGCGGCGCTGCCGTCAGCAAGGTGCTGATCCCCGGGCGCCAGTCGGTTATTCCCGCGTCGCTCCAGGGAAGGGCTGTCCCAGGCAGAGCTGCCGGGCTGTTCCCAAGTCGTGCCTGTGGTCAAGGTACAGCACATGCAGCTTAGCCCAGTCCGAGGGTCCTGCCTGTACAGTACCCCGTGCCATAGGGGCTGTAGTTTGTCGCTCTCTTTCCTCCCCAGCTCTCTCTGCAGCAGGGAGGCAGGGGAAGCACGCTGGCTTCACTCTGCCTCGGGAGGAGTGGCTCATCGCTCTGTTTAACCAAGGGATTTAATTTCCATTGTTTGTCTTTTGTGTCCCTTTTCATTCAGATAGATTTCCCCGGCCTCATTGATGCTAATCTCATTGTTCAGGAATCAGCAAAGGGTAATTAGTCTCTGCAATAATGATCTATCTGTCACAAGATCGTGGCCTTTCATCACACACCATCTCAGATGTTTTCTAAGCCCAGGCGGAAAGGAGCAGAACTGTTTCAGGATGATCAGTGTCAGCTGCAGAGGTCTGCATGGTGCATGGGAGCAAGTGCCAGCACCCAGACTGGGGCATCCAGCCGGCAAAGCCTTCCAGTCCCAGCCCCACTTGTCAGCACACCAGAAAGGATTTCCTAGTGGTCACAACCTGACCTTCTTGGTGGGTAAAAAAGAAAGCGACAAGAAGAACCAAACCCCCCATCCTCAACCTGTTTCGACATTTCAAGGAAGAAATTAATTTTATTTTTATCTATGAAGTTATTTTTCTCAGCCTGGTATGGTTTCCTATGGCATGAAGTTATAAAGGTCAAAACCAGAATATAGCTTGTTTTTACTGAGATAAAATATCTTGCTCAGGTGCAAAGCATTTCTCCCAGCTGTTTCATTTCACAGGGAATTTTTAAATTTTAGGGTTTAAAGCATTCTGAAGTGAAAAAAAAATGAAAGACTCAAAAGCAGAGCTTTGTATAAAACAAAGCTGTTTTGCTGAGTATTCTCCTGGCAGCAGTGTCAGACCTTTGTCACAAGTGGGCTTCCCAGCTTGGGATGGAACCTGCTGCCTTGTGCAGAGGTGTCGCACATTGTGCTCCTGTCTCTGGGGCTGAGCCATCTCAGCTTGACGTGGTGTCGCACTCTGCCTGTTCCTCCCGTAACCATGAGCGCTCTCTGAGCTCCTTCTCTCTGCCAAAGAAGTCCAGATGTTTCTTCATGTGTAGACTTTGCCAGACTAACCTGGCCTTCTACTGGAGCCCATCAGAAGGTTGCATGCTCAGTTCTGCTTTTCACATCACTGAGAAGCTATGTAATCTATTCTTTAAAAATATGAAGAACAAGAAACTTTCATTCCAGGAAAAGTTTAGTTAAACCTTTAGGAAAGGGCTGTTATTGTTAAATTTTATGTATCCTATCAATAATATTACCACCTTTAAATATAAATATACACACACAAAGCCATTTTGAATTATAATGTCTAGGAGAAGATAGTTTTCAAAATATCCATAAATGAGGATAATTGAGCTGGGTTCCTACATAGTAATATGGCCACTGAAGTCGAAGTGGAGAGATAAGTCACTAATTATAAACAATAAACACTGAATGTTGTCATTTTACAATTCTGCTGACTTCACAAGGCTGCAGCTGCCTTATGGAAAGTCTCACTAAATGTTTCTTTGTGTAACAACAATTCTGCTTATATAGCCTATATTTTCCATATTTCCCTATCCTTATTCTGAGTTACTGGAAACATTTGCATTAAAAAAGTATATTTGTTTCTTAAGAGTTCATCTGCTTTCCTGCTTATCGTGCACATGCAGAGAAAATGAGCTCAGCAGCAACAAGAAATGCCTCCTTCCGCAGGTCAGGAATCCCTCTGCCATAATGAACAGGAGTGACTTGGAGACAACACCTGACCTGGTGCCCTGCCTCCTGCTTTTTCAGACAGATTCAGTCAGAGATAGTGCTCCAGCCTGACAGTATGTGACCTTGGAGAACTCTGGAGAATACAAGACAAACTGAAATTCCAAGTTATTTATTTGGAGTTCAAGAATTCTTCTGGCCATTCACAGAAATATTCCTGCTGAAGAGGTATTGATGTCCAAAAATGGCAGAATAAACAGCCAAAAAAAATCCTAGAAAGCCAGTTGGTGGCTTGGCAGGGTTGAACTCGAGGAGCATCCACATCTGCAAAAAGGCTCAAAATAATGAAGTTGCATTAGTTACTTCCTTCCTGTTAAGGAAGAAGTGCCTGAACAGAAGATGGCTTTGTGGTGAGCTGAACAGCATAGGCAGGTGATTTCTCCTGGTGAGACTGGAACCTTCTGTTTCTCCATGGCTTAACCAAGAGGGAACAAGTATTTGCTGGAGAATCAAGGATGTTGCCCTGCATATTTGGAAGCAGAAATACAAAAGAAAGCATTCACTAGGAAAAAAAAAACAATGTTAATTTAGTAAAAATATTTTAAAATGCCTTTTTATGAGAGGCAACTAAATGCACTAACAGTCATATGTCTTGAAAATTACCACTAATCAAATCATGCCCTTCTTTTCCCCAGTAAAATGCTTTGTGCCCTGCTGTTTGTCACACTTGTCTTGTTACTCCTGATTATACGTGTTTGAGACTTATTCTTTGACTTAAATAGAACAATGCTGTTGTCTCAGTGAGGCTGTTGCTTGTTTCTTTTGACCACTTAATGCCATCCTGCGGTGCAAGATCATTCCTTCGTTTGCGCACCTTGGCTCATGTGGTACTGGAATTTGAATACCAAGTGATGACTTGCGCATCCTGTTTCGTATCAGCCTTGTGCTGTCCTCCCAGCAATGACAAGAGTATTCATAAGGTGAAAGTAGGGCTTGGTTGATAACAGTGTCTTGGGCAGCAGAGAGAACGGTGACCACAGAGAGAGCCCAGCTAAGACCAGTTGCTGCACTTGTAGACAGTGGGTTTCTACTTCATGTGCATTTAAGAGGTTCCCCTCTGCCAGCAGCTAATTGTGCTACCTTCTTCTTGTTTTGTGTAAATGAGCTCTCCACTTTCAGTGGCTGTATTTTACGAGTGTCTCCTGCACTCTTGCACATGCAGCGTGACAGAGGCTGTGCAGCGGGGCTGCAGGTCTCCAGGAGATGCCACAAAACAGCAGTGGGAACAAGTACAGTGCAGGGGAGGACAGCTGCAGAACTCTGCCTCCTGCTTTGCCAGGCTCCCGTTTGTTTCCTCCGAGTGCCTTGGAGAAGATCCTGGCTCTTTAGTATTGAAAGCTAGAGCATCTTCCTCTTGTTCCTTACCTCTACAATAAATTCAGAGTGCTGCTTGCATAGCAGTATTGTGTTGGTAAGGCAATGAGGAGACTCTGTGACCATTTGCTTGAGGGCAGGATTTGCATCTGTATTTGTCTTGCTATCATTTAGCTATAAAACACAGGAAGTAATCTTTCCCTATGTCATGGGCATGATATAGGCAGCTCAATTAAAGTTTATGAAGCATGATCTGAGATCCTTTTTAACTCAGAGCTTTACAGATATGCAAAGCAAGACTTTCAGTTATTCAGTACTGTTTACAATACTTCACATCTTATTTTTTTCAAGCAGAACAGTACCTTGATCAGGAAATAAGTCTGATTTCATGGGAAGGAACATGATTTGAGGAGGAGACAAATATGGTAATTATTAATTACATATGACAGCTTCCCTAGCACATAATTTCATCCACATCCATGGAATACACTACATGGACTGGATGGTAGGACTTTATGCTATGATTTCTCTTTCAAAATAGATAATGTTCATGTATACTAGTCTGTGGAAATATGCTTGGAAATATTTTGGGATGTAGCATCTGATTTTTCTGTTGGCAGTGATCTGCTTGTGGTCATATAAAATACCTCCTAGCTTAGATCTGACAATGAACACTGAGGATTTGTTTGCGAATGGTTTAGAAAAGAAGATTTACTTTGCTTTGAGGGCAGCTGGGAAGACTCATTTTATTGGATTACAGAAAGTGAGAGCAGTAAATAAAACCTGATCCCCAATATTTAATATATGAGTGTCATGAAAGAAGTAAAGATTAACTGTCATGTCAAGATGCAGTAACTGTAAGTCTGCTGGTTAGCTATTTAACTGATAGAATTAAAGGAGGAGCAAACAGAACCCATCTGCCCCCCCTTTGTTTTTCAGAAGACCCAGAAATGGAAGCTTTGAATTTTAACAGGCAAAAGGTTTTCTGATCATTTGCCAGCTCTTTCTCATCTCACTGATTTGAGTGATCCTGCCAAGTTACATGAAAACAGTACCTTTAAACTGTCTCAAGACAGTCTGTTAGATCATTGTAGCTCCAATATTTTAACAAAAGCATGTAATTTTCATCATCAGAGCACTGTTCTTCTTTATTTAGGCTCACTATTAAACCAGGAAATCCTTATCTAACAAATTTGGTTGCATAGCACTCATGGCATTATTGGGAGCAGGTGAAGCATCTCCAGTCTAACTCTCATCCCCTGAATTGAATGTGAGTTTTTTGGTTCATTCTTTGTACAGATTGAAATGCTAAAGCTTTTTTTCTACCTTCATTTGAGCCTCTATCACAGCCCTGGATCAGTTGTGGAGCCCCTGTATCAATGAATAAGGTAAATTATGTTCATGGACTAAAAATAACAGGGTGATACACTATGACCTGCCACAGACTCTTTCTGCATTTATATGAACCAAAATACATTACCAGTGAATAACATCCTGTTATGGAATCCTTACAAGTGATATAAAACCAGTTTTGTTGGCACATCACAGTAAGAACTGGGGTCACGACAGCCTATTTGATGGAACAGCAGATACAGTGGAAAAGTTCAGCATTGTGCCTCAGAACCTGCTGTTGTTTTCCTGAGATAACCTAACATCTGTGGCTTGAAAAACCCTCAACATTTCAATCTGCCTTTGGCTTATATCAGTAAGTCCTGTTAATAAATGAATATTTGTTATTTTACTTAAATATCAGGCGTTTACAAAAAGCGTGGGAGCACAGTCATAATTACATTATAACTACATTTTCTCTGTCATCTTTTCTTGGACTCTGTGTCAACAGTCTCCATACAAAAGAACTGCTAAAGGCACTTTGGTTGTAGGCTCAGTGCTGCCACTTCAGATTTCTGGCTTTTGAGCTAAGATTTAACCACAAAGCCTCAGCTGAACTTTGTGGCTATGTACTTAAAAGATGAGCTGGCACCTTTAAATCAGTTCAGCCCATGGGCCCAGAGGAGAGAAAAGTCAGCTCCAGAGTGCACACAGATGCACTGAAGCTTTTTCATCCACATGTGGGCAAACTTTTATGTTGAAGCTATATTAAATTGCTAAAGGCAAACAAAACTACTTTGCTAGGTAGTCTTAAAGTTTATTTTTACCTGATGATGACATTTGCATTGGGAGTGAGGTACAGCAGCAGAAAGCCCACAAGGGCAGCATCAATGGAACAGATATTGAAAAGAACAAAAAAACCCCCTGTTTCTTTTTAAGTCCTCCATACTTGTAAATGTGAGACCTATTGCTGTGATAAATGAAAGGGTCATGAGCCAATGCACTAGAGAAGGATGAAATAGCACATCTGTACGAAATACAATACTGACTTTTCAAAGTTTGTTTAAAGTCAGGGCAGCCGGTGCAGCCCAGGCTGGCGTTGCCCAGGGTTTACCAAGGGGAAGGTACATGTCGCACTGCCCTGGGCAGCTCTGCGGGTCTTGCTGGCTGGGACAGTATTTCCATAACCAGCAGTGTGACACTAACTATGTATGTCACAGCCTGCCCTTCCCTGGGGCCTGAAGCTCTGGCTCCCCACCCCTTCCCATCCTTTCCCACCTGGTCTGGCTGCCACGGAAGATGGAGCAGGTTCTCCTTCCCTCTCTCAGGCCCAGGTGGTGTTCACAGCCCAGTGAAAAACCCCGATGTGGACCCCGCTGTTCAGGGCTGTCCGTGGGCTGAGGCAGCCTGCTCTGCTCCACTGCATTCCAGGGGCACTTCTGGAGAGGGGGACTAGGAAAAACTGGGAGCAGCAATGGAGAATTAGCTGCACCTACAGGGCTGCTGCCAAAGTACCTGAAAAGCTTGTTTTAAAAACCAATCTGATTGCATGTGCGAGTAATTTCAGTGGTCTGCACTTCTCAGCTCTTATTTTGTGTATTGCAGTATGTGTCAGTGAGCAGAACTTAATAATACTTCACCCATATGAACCTTGGTGATTGCATGCAGCTTCAGCAGAATAACAAAATTAATTCTCTGATGACTTCACAGTAGTTTTGGGGAATAATAAGCTGACCTTTTGCATTTATTTCGTACATAGAAAACACTACAAAATTATTAAAATGGGGATCTGCAGATTAATGTTTCAAGTGTTATTGAAAACAACAAATTTTGTTATTTATAAAGATTTAAAATTCTACCTACTTGAACCTGTTAGAGCATATAATTTAAAACACAAGTATAAAAATGTCATATAAGATTCAAATATTATAGGCTTCTAAAATGTACATGCTCTGAATAGCAACTCCAAATAATATCAGTGAAGAATACAGGTGATGTAAACCTTCACTGGTTTCTATTCTGACAATAAACCGTACACCAATCACTGTAAGTCTATTGCCTCATTTAAAAATCAGTTATGTAGTTGAATCACGCTCACTTTTAGGTCATTCTTTTAATGAGTAATTTCACTGGTATATCACTATACAATGTCACAGTATTACAATCAATTAAATTAATATACAACTAGGTTATTTAGTAGCTAAATATAACAAATATTGTTCTGTGTATATCAAAACTTCATTTCCACCAGAACTACAGTAGAGCCTTGTCCTAAGAGCCAATATGGTTTCTCACTTTCATTCTTATAGAATTGTTATAGCTTGAAATTTATAAAGATGTGCGTTCCATCACTTGTTATAATCAGCTACAGTCTGCTTTGGAATGTTTTGGTCCTCAGAATGGGGATTATGGCCAATGCTTGTACTATGATCTCCATTACTTGAATTCTCTGGCCTACTCTTTCTATAAGAAAAAGGTCCAAGTACACAAAAGAACAGTCTGTTTGTAAATCAGACAGGGAAATTTGTCAAGAGGTTTGCTGACAGCAAATTTCATTTAGCTAGTTATACTATAAGCAACTTACTCTACAGGTGCATTTTGCATTCAAATTATTTTTTATCAAGATCTTCTCCTAATAATACGAAAATGTGTTTATAAAGCCTGTAAGTGGTTTATATAATAAGATTTTTAATGAGTTGGAATATTAAATTAAATTTTGTAGAAGTGCTTCAGGTGTTGATAGACCTAACTTACACAGTCTACATCATTAACTTTATCATAAAGTTTAGCTTCTCTTCATGCAACAATATACAGCTCTGCAGTAGTAACTATCAACTACTTCGCACTGCAAACTGTGTTTTGTTGACTGTTTAGCAGGATTGTCTGTGGCTGTGATGCCTGAGCCCTGCTGCCGGCATCACCCAGTTGCTCAGTCAGCCCCGGTCTCATTCCGGGCTGGTTCTCAGGCCCTGTGCTCTTTGCTGCTGAACACAAATGAGAGCAGCCCAGTGGCACCACAGCCTAGTCTGCTGAAGCCCAGCTGGGATCAGCTTTCTGTCTAGTGGGAGCTTGGAGAGTCACATTCTCATTCCTTTGCTTGTAGCTGAGATTCCTTGAAAGGAAAACTGTGGAAATGACCCCCCACATTTGCTGTCTGAATGGCCAGGGCACACCAGATGAAGCATGTCTTAACCTTACCGTGATTTGATTTACCTTGTTTGTAAATCAGAATGAGAGATGGGACTGCACAGCAAGCACAAAGCCAGAGTTTTGCATTCCATAGTTAATGCTGAAGTGTCTGACATTACATGGAGAAGTTAGATTGTCCTTTCATTACCATCTACTGGTTTTATAGGAAACTTATGCTCCTAACTTTCAAAAAGCAGGGGTTTCCCTGCTCAGGGGAAACCTACCTCAGGGTTTTCCAGAGCAACTAATCTTCCTTGTGAGCTGCTGCTCTCTTTGCTGTTGGCAAAAAAGCCATGGGTTACTGCATGACAATCTCATGCCTGGTCATGTAACCAGGACTTTGTGTACGTCTTATCATATGACAAAACTGTCTCCCCCATAATGGGGAATATTTCTCTTTACCTCATGAATGAAGGCATGGGGTGTGCTCCAGTGTTTGGATAAGAGGCCAACATTAGATGAGTGAAACAATCCTCATCATACCTAATTTGGATGCCAGAAGTTGTCTAAAACAGATGATGTGAGTATGAGTACCTTTTTTAGAGGTCTCCTGATTAATTTGTAAATCTATGGTCACATTCTCCTTGTCCACATTTTGCTTCACTTCATATGCTCTTCATTTGCCTTCTCACATTTTGTTCTTCTTTCTGAGGTTTGTCATATCTCAAAGTGGCAGGTCACTGAAAAATCTCCCAGTGAGTTGGAAGTATAACATGTTTTGCTTTGATTTTGATTTTGTTTTCAAGAAGCTTGAGGCAATATGAGAAAAGCTCCATTTCTCCAACCCCTTTTGCTGGGCCAGTCGCCATAGCTTTACCCTGTCTCAACTCCTTGAGCCACCAAATGATGTTAATGATATGTCCCTCTGTCAGGTGCTGGGAAAACAGCAGCATTATAAATAAAAACAAAGCAGTGCAGTGATCCATTACACAGATTTAGCACCTGGCATTAGCTGAAGTTTCTCACCCCAGGGAAGTGAGGAGCTGCTGGCTATGCAGGCTTGGGAGTGTAACATTATGTGTCAGTCACTCTGGCAAGATCTACGTTCTAAAACGATGCTTTGTGCCCTAGGGACAATAAAGGCAATCTCACCTCAAACAAAAAAGAAAATAAAAGATTTTTTTCTTGATAACATTTGGTTAAGGTATACGGTTATTGCCATTCACTCTTAATTAAAAGATATTAAATGCTGTCAGTGAATTGATAGTGCTGAGGAACGTGGAGCCGCTGCTGAATATTCAGCAAGGTTAAGTGCAGCTATTGAGGCACCTACCATTGCAGCAAATGGGCTGCAACATCAGATTTTAATATGGAGGGCCAATGCTCTCAAACTGTGGTGTAGCTCAGCTGTACTGCCTCCCTTCATGAGATTGATGGGGATTCTGCTGTGCTTGCCACACTCCAGTGCAGAGTACTGGAGGGCATTCAGCATGTTGAGAAAGGTCAAAACAAGACTACATCAGCTTCTGAACCTAAAAACTCTGAACTCTTTGCTACCTATTAGGATGAACGAACAAAAGCTGTGTTTTGATGTGTGACATCCCAAAGAATTGCTTGAGGCAGATGAGAAAGTTACTGCTACTTAAAGGAAGGAGCAGTTGTCTGCAAGCTTCATCTCTCAAAGCAAGCACAGCAGCACAGCTCCAGCAAGCTTCGAACAAATCTATGTCCTCGGTGAACTGACTGTAGGTTTGGTAATGAAGCGCTCATCTCAACAGTCATTAAAATTTTGACATCCTTTAATTTGGTTAACAGGAAAATATTAATTGTTTATTTTCAGGTAGTATGGAAGCTGGAATAAACAATGCTTAGAGAAATACACCATAGCCTGGCATGTGCTACCGGTAAATCACAGCTTCTGCATTTTCAAAGCTTGTAATATGCCCTGTTCCAGCCTGTTGAGAGACATGGGAATCTCTCTTGGCAGAACATTGAAATAAACCTAAAATAAAGATGGCTCGTTGTGCAAAACCTCGGTCACAGAGCAGCAGCAGCAGCAGGAGGGAAGGCAGCGTCTCCCAGGCCTGGGCTGGGTCACACAGCAGCTGCAGGGATGTTCTCCTCTCTTTGGGGAAAATACTAATTAAGTAGCTTGTTTACTCCTAGCCAGACACCCTCTCTTCTCAGAGCTGAGTGTCACCACAGGGCTCCAGTCTAACCTGTGGTACCACTTGCTGGATGAGTCACTTCACTCTCCAGCCCTGGCTGGTTCTTTCCTGTGCCAGGGACTCTGGAAGGGACCCCTCCTTGACTGTGAGCCTGGACTGCACACAGTACTGGCACTGCAGTTTCAGCTTCTGTCGCTATGCAAAGATGGGTAATATACAGTCTTGACCTATGCTTATTTGTAAATATTTTAATTTTTTGCAGGTCACTTGCTGCCCTGTTTGACTTTGAAAAAATATTTTTCACGTATTTCTTCCCAGCATTAAAATGATATTTTAGATCCTGGCCTCTAACATTCTGACTGTTATCAGCACTGATGGTTTTTAAACTATGGATTAAAAGAGAAAAAAAAAATTAGCTTTTTGCCTATGTCCTCATCCAAGCACACTTATTAATTCAAATACAGTATTTATACAAGCTATTTTTTTCTATTTATATCACAATAAATGAAGGGTGCTCAGAGGAAAAGAAAGACCTGTGCTGGTCTGGGAGGAATGTGATGCACAACAAGCAAGGGACTGACCCTCTTAATGTCATGCTGCTACTGATGATGTGCTTAAGTACTGCTTCTTTCTTTATATGGATGTAGGCTGAGGCAAGGCAGCCAGACCGCCACAGAGGGTGACTCAGGGAACAAGTATGTAACTAAAAGCTCGCTACATCGCTACGGTCAGCATTACACCCGCCAGGAATTTCTTCTGGCAGCTCCACCAGGTTGTGAAAGAAATATTGTGGAAAGTTTCTGTTCCTCAGCTTTTCCTCTCATGAGATCAGAAATTCCATTGCATAAATGTAACAGTATCACAGAGGGGTTTCTGTAGCTGCTTTTCTTCTTGGTCTTTTCAGGAGTGCAGTTTTCTAGCTTTTGTTAAAATTTTAATCAAGGGTGAATACAGTGTATAATGTTCTTCAGTTACAAGTCATGTTAGAATTTATCTTAATTTAATTACTTTACATTAGGTAAAACCCTGGACATAGGAGCAGCTCTCCCCATCTTCAGACAACATTTACTCTTGTGACATTTAATAAAGGTCGTACATATCCAGACTTAAAAACAACTTAAATTCTGCAGCCAGATCTGTGGAGTCAAGTGCTGCTTTGCTGAAACTTCTACATCACTTTCAGCTTAATTAAAATCTGCCTGCTTTTATTAATTGACAATTGCAAATGTAGAGACTAGGCCAGAATGTAGCTATTTTCTGGCACTCTTCTCTCTCTTTTCTGCACGTTCTGCTGTCTATGTGGCTCACACAGGCCATCCAAGGGAACTTCTTGCGTCACCATCGCCTAAACTGTGCAGCTAATACAATACCAGATGCTTAATGCTTTCAATACTAGAGAAATGGAGAGTGGGCACTCCAAAAGGGTTCCAGTAGGCTGGATTTATGGATCATTACATCTACAGAGATGGAATGGTGTGAATTTATCCACTAACCTTGAAATCTTGCCCTTAACGGAAACCATGTTAAAGTGAAGCATTTCTTTACAAAATCCAAAATAGACCAAGTTACGATGGCAAATACAGAAAGAGAAGTACACTTGTCTGAAAATCAAACTTAATAGCTTGTCCTTCTTATCCTCTCCTGTCTGTGTGCAGCTGACGGGCTGTGGGTGGCTAATGAATCCATGCTGTAAGGCAATGCCTTCCCTCAGACCCTGGGCTGCAGAGAGCCACCAGCTGATTCCCGCCAGCCAGCTTCCTTTTCTGCCCTCTTCCCTCTCTTGTGGATTGCTCAGTGGGTCATTCAAAATCACATCTTCTCTCTTTGCCTCATGTGTTATTGATTCTCAGCTAATTTAGGAGGCCATTTCAGGTTGCTCTGGGTGATCAAGGGCCCCTACTTTTTTGGAGATGCCTATTTCCCTTTGGTAGACTTGGCACCAAAATCCCCTGAACTTAATGAAGCTGTTTAAAAATCATTGGCCACTGAGAAGTGATTTACTTTCATGGTAAGACACTGTCCAAGTCTGCACTGAACCTATACATGTGTCATACTTTATACAAACCTATAATGGAGGTTAATGCTCATGGCTTATTATTGACACTCTTGACAGGCACCATGCATGATAGATTGATTTTTGAATCATTTTAGGATGATAAAAGATTCAGGGTGTTTCACTTCATGTCCTACATTTTAGAGATACTCTGATAGTCTCTAAATCAGTTCAAAATTTTGATACTTGTATTGCTAAGTTGATGGTTCAGATCAGTTTAGTAAGGCAGCTCACACAGCTCAGACAGCTTAATACATCAGACTGGCTGTACCTCCAGGAGTGAAATGGTTTAAAAATTATCTTTCTCACCATGACCATTGAGATCATTATATTTTTCACTGAAAACTGAGCATATAGAGGATAAAATCACCACAAGGGAAGGGGCCCGTAGCTGATCAGAATCTTCATGAATACTTGGGAATTCAAAATACAATTTTTTAAGTCCCATAAAATTTGCATTTTAATTCATTTTTTGAATGGAGTGTTTTATTGTTGCAGATAAGAAATTCAAAGGCATGACTGTCCAGTTACCAAGGGCTTCTACTATGTGTAATACAGCTTTGAAGGTACCATTGTGGTTACATTGGCAGTTTTAGACTCAACCCTAAACCTCTTTTTCTTCCTCAGCTATCTCACTGCTGTTCTTGTGACTTGAAAGAATCAGTTTGTCCAACAGTAAGAACACATAATAATAATAAAATTATTAAATGTCTTACAGAGGACAAGCCAGACTTAATTTATAGTGGTATGGCATTTGTGATCTTTGGATGAAAGGTTATGTGTTAATAAAACTTCCCATCTTGTTGCAAACCTCTCCAAAATAGTGCTTCAGTCAAGCCTGCTTGGTTTGCTTGTGTCCTTAAAGAGAAAAACAGAGCAAAAAGAAAACAGAAGACTGTGAAAATCAGTCCTGAAGTTTTTGTTGGCTTTTGCAATTACTGCATTGTCCAGCTGAGTATGGTTTCAATGGGGCACTACATAGGGTGTCACATCTAGTTCCAAAATGACGAAGTCGGGAAGCATGCTGCAAGTAAGGAGCAAGCTGAGGAGTAGACATACCTTGTATACTATAATGACAGCCTGGTGCTTTACTGGTAATAAAAATATGTGGTGTCTGAATAAGAATTGTTGAGCACTGAAATTTTTCTTTTAACTGAGCAAGAGTGACTGCTGTTTCCCTACCATTAAGTGCCTCTAGCACTGTTAGACAATCAAAATCCAGAGTTTTTAGGTTTTAGGTCTGGTGGTCCCTAACCTTAAAGTCTGAGATTATCTCAGCAACATTTTGACTGCAACTAAGAGTGAAAATCAGTGCAGGGCAATTTCTGCCTGAACTAAAATAATAAGACAGCTGAAAAAAGGAGTGTAGAGATAGGTAAGCAGAGTCTCTACAGCTTTTAGAAGCAGAGCCATATTTTGTTCAGAACTGCATGCCTGTAATAGGAGCGAGCTGCATTGCCTCAGGTTGGGTTGGAACTGGGAGATCTTTTGTGCCTCCAAATACCCCGTTCATCCTGACTAGCACTTGTGTGTGTCAGTGGCCTTGATCCCTTCTCATTCCTGTCAGTGAGTTCCTGTGCCCCGAGGCAAGGGCTTAACTCTGCCTGCCCTTGTGCAGAAAACAAGAGGGATATGACTACCCTGACTCCAATCCCCTGGAAAACCTGCACCAGGACTGCAGCAGTATTTTGATTATTTACCACAGGATGATGACTTCTACTTTACATGCTCTGTGCCTACAATGCTTGTAAATTACCAATTTTTCCCGTTTAAAATCGTATTTTACATCTGCTAAGTCACCACATTAGACAGCAAGCACAATATTGGACTGATAGCTGAACTAAGAAATGAGTAAAGAAATACAGACGTAAATTTGATACAAAGATGATTGCTATAGTCCAAGCTATGAGGAATCAGCATTATCACTGGACTGCATCTCATACTGCTGATGGTATTTGTTAAAAGTTGCTGCTGTTCATGGTGGAAGTTGAGATGATAGCTGCTGTTTATTCTGAAAATGCAGATATCTTTGTTGGGTTCAGATATTGCAAAAGGTTAATGAAATATTATGTCACACGTGGCCAGAAATTCTCTGGAATTTGCAAGCAGACGGTTAGTAATGCAGTGTGACAAGCTGCTCTTGTTCTCCAGCTACATCAGCACTCCTAAAGGACAGCAGACTACACAGAAGATTACTCTTGAAATTATAAAGTAAATTAGTTTTGGAGATGGCAAACTGATTTTTTTTTTTTAATAATATCCATTCTGGATACATAATGAATTTAAGAACAGAATTACTTCTGACTTCCATCTCTAATCTGTTGCTGTTCTCAGCACTCATTTTCAAATTTGCAGTGAGTTGATGTGCCTTTTACCACTCAACATTTCTGTAACTGTTTACACTACATGTGAAAGAAAACTATATCTGCTTTGTATGGTCGATAGAGCAAATTACAGTTTTTAAATGGAAAATATCATTTAGGCTAGAGAGGAATATTTGGAACCTCAGAAACATTTGGATTTTTCTATTATTTCCATATTAAAAAGACAAGAGTTAGGTTTGACAAGGAAAATTACTGAGGTGCCTTGATCTGTTGCCCCTACTCCACCATAAGTGAGATTTTTGTTTGCTGTAGCAGGTCAACTCTAAATTACAGCTAACATACCATGAAATTCCAGTGGAGCATGAGGAATAGAAAAAAAACCTGCAAAACATTAGTTTATGGATTGCTTTCTGGTGCTTTTTTAGCCTTGCAGCCTAAGGCATGACAGAAGTCACTAATTCTACTTGTGATAGTGACGTCTCAGTTTCTGATTATTCAGGTACTCGTGCCACACCAGAGCTGCAGGGGTATGCATCTCTCCAAAAATCTCATTTGGATGGTGGGAGTACATGTACCAGTCCCAGCTGGAGCAAGAGCCTGGGAAAGGGCTTTGGTATTTTTTCAAGGATTGATGTGAGACTCTGGCTACCCTGCTGGGAGAGTTTTAGACGCAGAAAAGCTCAACAGTGCCTGCAGTTTAGGTGCCAGCCTAAGGCAGCTCTGGGGGCTATGTGCTGGCTGCAGGGGTGGCAGAAGGGAGAGCACTGTGGTGTCCCCAGCATGGGCTGCTCTGCTTCAGTGCCACAAAGGCTGGGCCATGCATCTGCTCTGGCTTCGTGGCTGGCAGGGGATACCTGCAGCCTGCTTCAGGAGTTCTGTGTTTAGAGAGGCAGTTCTACAGAAAGGTTTTTATGTGCAGCTTATTTGGGCAGATTGTCTTCAAATGGTCTCCCAAGTTATTTGTAACTTTTACTTAGATTCTCTGAGCGTTGCCAGCTGCACTGACTGCCTGTATTCAGTGAGTGAAAAGTCTGTAATAGCAACTGAACACGATAATTGGTCCTTGCAACATGGATTTCTTTTCTGCTATTAGCAAAACCACTATTCACATCTACCTTTTAGCATGCAAGCAACTTCTACTTTTTGTGGTTATCTTTTTTTTTCTAAAATGCAAACCCACATCCCAGTTATAAGCTATTATTAAAGAACTTTGTTGTACAGACTATGTCAGTTGGGTCAAATTTGCCTCCTGTGTATACATATTGAACCTCCCAATATTGCACACTACAGAAATCACAGGTCTGTGAAATTGATATGCTAAAGACTATTTCAGCTGAGTAGATCTGAAAGACTAATGTTATCTATAATATTTAATACAGAAAGATGCTTAAGTGATCTCATTTAAATTTGCTGCTAGACAAACAGACCAGTGGGAAAAGTAAGTACAGTAAAGTAATTAAAAACCAAAGTGTCAGAATGCATGCCCTTAGCTACATTTTTCTAGGGGTGCTTATGATACCCAGATCCTGAAGTGAGGAGTGTGTGAGGACAGCATGAAAAGATAATAAGGGAGAGTGGAGGAGACACCACGTTGTTGAGTATTTTTGAGCGTAAGAACAGTGTGAAGGTGGTGGTACCATTGTAGGTTCACACAATCAGGAGTGGAAGATGACTAAAATGTTGCTTCCATGAGTCTTGTGGGTAAGAGAGAAAGTGGCCACTCAGGCAAGCAAATACGTACTTTATCTGCTAATTTCTGAATTTCTTGATTCAAAAAAGACTGTGTCTCCCCAGGATGCTTTAAACTCCAGTGCCTTGCCCTGCAAATAATTCTGGCTTGCCCTTGGCTTTGAGTCAGCTGCAGTTCACTCACAGTCCAACAGCTTGTCTAGTGCCCCAGCAGTCAGCCTCTTTAAATGATACTACAGATCCATCTCCCTGCATTGCTCAAGGAAATGCTTCAACAGCAGTCATCTTCAAGGCCATGACGTTTCAGTGTGGCAAAATGAACAAATTGTCTTTTCACTTTGCTTTCTAAGCTATATAGAAGCTATTTACTCTGCTTGTCACAACTTTGCTTCTATATCACTTCCCTGAAAAGCTTTTGACCAGCAGCACTCCATGGAATGTGCTAGTTGGAAAACATCTAAATATGGATTTGCATCCTGTAAAAATAGTCCAGATTCCAAAAATCATACTATTCTTACCTGGAAAAATATACTGCAAAGCTGCCATTTCCTGTCTTTTAAGAAAAAAAAGAGAATTTCATGGGAATATCATTCGCAGAAATATTTCCAACAAGCTCCACTTCATGGACTTTCTTACTTACATCTTTAAAAATGAAGAAGTTTTTTTTAAGTCAGCAATTGCCAGCCCAGTGATGAAAGAATACGCTGCCACCAATAGCATTTATTGATTAAAATATTGTAATAATGTATTTTAATAACTTTGTGAAGATGAAAAGGATTTTAAGTAATACTTATTCCTCTTGTAAGAGAAGAAGCATTGATCACCTCTGTAGCTAACGATGGTGCAGTTATTTCTCTCTTTAGGAACACCTTATACTCTCCCAACGAAATACTGCTTTCAGTTTTAGGAATGGTTTATTGCTTTCAAGTTTTCAGATCATTTAAGAGATTTCATTTTCAAAGATTCTCACTCTGGAGGAATGCCCCTTTGAGGATTTCCTCACAGAAAGAGGTGTCTGCTTTGAAGATTTTCATTTCTTAAAAAACAGTCACATTTCTGGGGTGTCCTCTTTGAAGACATTTTTCTGTATCACTTAAAAGGTTTCCATTGTAAATATCTTTTGCCACCATGGACAGCATTCACTTGAAAATATTTTTCCTCTGTGATATTCTTTTTGATAATTTATACAGTCTTGTATGAGTCCATAAAATAATCCCTATCAAAAAAGCCCAGGAACATAATGCTGTTCCTACATAAGGTGCAAAAGCATGTGGAAGAACTTCTGTGGGATAGGATGTTATGAGAGCACAGTTTTGGACAAATTGTACAAAAATAATTCCGTTTTCTAACATCAAGTAGTAACGTGGAAAGGTGAGCTAATCTGTCACTTATATGGCCTTTTAAAAATTACTGTGAGACACTTTTTACTCCTTTTAAATTATTGAGTTCAGAGTTCAAATTCTGGTATTCCTGAAATCAACAGCCAAAGTCCCATTTCAGTCCAGCTGTGTAAAGAATATTCTTTGAAATTGCTATGAGTTTTCTTTTTTTGTTTGAGAATGTATTGCTTTAATTTACTACTGTATTATTGCAGATTTGGAATCTTTTCCTTGCTGGTGTTGATTTTTTTTAAAAAATGTGCTCTCCATTTCTTTTTTGGTCACCATTTTAGTAATCAAAATTATCATACCTGTAAAACTAGGCAACCTCAGAGCTTGTACAAGGCTGGGCTCATTGTGTATGTTACATAAAGTCTTCTGTCTGATGTTGGTCTGTGAGTTAGAGAGAGGGCAAGTCAAAATTCACCTTAATACACCCTTAAGTTTGCATCAAAGACTAGTTTGGGGATATTTACTCAGGCTGTGGCTGAAACCTCTGGCCTGCACTTGCTCCTGCATGCAGGGCATAGTGCAGGAAAGGCTCCTGGACTGCAAATGAGCAGCTGGAGGCAGGAGGGCTGGGGTCTTGGCGGCTCTCCTCTGGCAAAAATGACTCTAGAGTCTGTCAGATCGCTTCAGTATAAAGTCAAACCAGAAGAGTTTAGATCACGTGCAGCAGTGGATCTACTTGATTTTGCACAGGAACAGAGGAAAGTCCCCCCCACCAAAGCAGGCTTATGGGATGAGGGGTTAAAGTTTGCCACCGCTCAGACACCAGTCCCCACATACTTGTTGGGACAGACTGGGCTCCAATTTGCACAAAGCAACAGATTGCCAGGGCATCACTGAACTAAATGCTTCAGCTCAGTTAAGTGAGTCATACTCTTATATGTGTATCATTAGCCAAAATTTAGGCAGCTTCACCTCAGCTCAAAAATAAAAATCATCTTGAAGTCCCTAAATTTAGTCTTTGTCTGATCCTCAAATGGAGAACCTTTGTTGTGTGGAATACTGGTTGGCAAAAGCTATTGTAGTAATGAAGGGCTCGCTAAGAACTAAAGCCAGTCTTTTTTGATTGTGGGTCTTTCACGTAACCCACTCATGAAAATAAGCATTAAATACTGATTTTGAAAGTACAGTGCTTAGAGATTTTTCCTGAATTTTGTGACTGCCTAGTAGGTGGGACAGCTCTGCTGTTTGCAATGTAAAGATCCAGGCTAGTAAAAGCATCACCATTAAGGGAGCAGTCCTCATCAGAACTGGTCAGCCACACTGCAGTCAGGGGAAAACTAGGATCTTGTTGTGCATTGACTAAATCACTTTACTAATGTACTTGGAGAACAGTCATAATTTTGGTGTCAGAATATTTCACCTGTGTCATGTAGGGAGCCAGGCCAGCACTTAGACACCTGTTTGGGACAACAGAAAGATCTTTACATTTTTTTAGATCAAGAAGCAGAGAAGTTCTAACCTTTGTTTTATAACATCAACAGACACCTTTGCATTTAGAAACAAAAAAGAAAGAAAAAGATTCATTTCACTTCTTTTCCCTGACAGAAAACAGCTGCAGCCATGGCTGTACATGACCCACAACATGATCTTTACTCCACCACCACTACAAGACAAAAACCAAGGAATGAAAGACATTTGCAATCACTGCTGGCATAAAAAGTAAAACTGATCTCCAGTCCTGAAGAAAGTAAATGTACATGTTTTTAATCACAGTGATAGAAAAAAGTGAATTTGCTGTGGAAAATAAATTTCCAGGTAGATATAGTAGAAGTAAGAGAGGGAAAGTGGGCAGACAGATAATAATCTAGTTGTCAAGAACAGACCTTTGGACCCATATGAATTTTCAGTGAAGTACAGGATGAGCTATGTCACATGTTTCAGTGTTTGAGATGGTAGAGAGCAGTAACACTCCCAGCCTGCCCAAGATGAGCTGTCTTTCTAGCAAGGATGCTAGAAATAAAATGCTGGAGAGCAGCCTGTGGGATTCAGGCCAGCAAGACGAGTTCTGACCTGAACTTGAAAAAGAGACATTTATTTAGGGCACTGTGCTTGTAAGAGCTACACAATAGCTTCAAAACTGAGTTTAAGAAAACAAAGTAAATCCACATAGACTGCTGGGAAGAAATGTTGATTAAGGACATTGTTTTTACAGGAGCACAAAAAGATGAATAGCTACTAATAAATGTTGGGACTTTGCTCAAAGGCATCTGGGGAATTTATGAAGATGATAAGGACTGGCTTAAGATAGAATAATGTGGTTTAATATAACAAAGACTGGTAAACCAAATGATCAACCTTTCCCATAATATCCCGAGGATCTGTTGTTCTAAGCAACACCATCTAATGACACTACCGTTAACAGTTCGGGGAAACTAAAGGGAAGGGGCTATTTGGAGATAAGGACAAATGAAGAGTTGTTACTGTGTAAGTGCATCTAATAGCAAGAAGCATCATATTCTTTGAAGGAGTCACTGAGTTTTAGCATAGTCTGGTTGAAACAACATGATAAAATTTTTTTTAAAAAAGAATTTGTTTAAATTCTCTGCCCAAAGCTCTTGAGAGAAACCAAGCCGACACAGGATTAACAGGTACATTCTTCGATATATTAATAAATTGTTAATTATTAGTTATTAATACTAGATTAATAAAATATATTAAACGAAGGACAAGAAAAATGCTCTTTTTTTTACAGTACAGGGAGGTCATTGGTAGTGTACCACAGGGACCTGTGTTGTTCAGCATATTCTTAAATGATCTGGAAAAAAGAGTGATTATCGAGGCGACCAAGTTTGCTGATGATGCTGAATTATTCATGGTAATAAAAACAAAAGCTGACCGTGAAGAATTGTGGAAAGCTCTCATGATACTGTGTGACTGAATGATAAAATGGCAAGTTAAATTCTGTGCTGAAAAATGGAAGTAATATGTGGAAGAGAAAACAAGCCAAAATATACGTGCAAAATCCTGGAATCTAAATAAATGGCTTTCACACAGCAAAGACTGCTTGAATTGGGGGGGGTTCTATGAAAACACCAGCTCATGGCTCAGTAGAATTCAAACATGCAAATGAAATTGGTATTATAAGAAAGAAAAATAATATAAAACCAGAAAGCATTCATTATGCACCTATATAAAGCCATTGAGTGTGTAACTTGAATAATGAGGACCACTATGGTCTTCTAAAATAGGATTATGAAAGGTGTACAAAAAAGCAAAACAAATCATTGAAAACAGGGAATGACTTCTAATAGAGGAAACATTAAATTTACTAGAACTCCTGAAAGATAATATGATGGAGGTATAAGCATTCAAGAACAGCATGTGTAGGTACACAGGAAAAATTACCCATCTGTTTTTTTAAAAAAAAGAACTAGTGGACATCAAAGGAAATTATCAGGCACTGAGCCTGACACAAACAAAAGAAAATATTTTTCGGACAGTGATATCCTAAATTGCAAGACTTGTTGCCCTAGAATGCTGCGGATGTCAAAAAGTGCTCAGGCAAATTCTTGGACAAGCTCCTTCTCTGAGAGTGCGGATGCTGTTTTTCCCCCAGCAACTCCAGAGACTCGGTCTGGGACAATGTATAGCAGAAAATATCTTTGTGTGCTTTCTGGTTCCTACAGTCTTTCACGAAACAAACATCGTTAACTACTCATACTACTACTGAACTGCACAGATGGTTATTCATTAGCTGTTCTTGACATAAAGTGGAAACTACCAATCAAAGTGAAACATCTAAGTGTATCAATGATCAAAGGAAATTATTTTGGAAAACAAAATATTGCTGCAGCAGTAACATTACTTTGATTTTAAAGGTATGGAACTTTTGAACAGCCGATAGTAGTACCTACACTTAAATTTTGGTTAGAATAAAATGGATAGAGGATATAAGCCCTTATGTTTTGTAATGTAACAACTGAATGCGGAGGGCTTTGCTCGGGGTGTTTTACTTAATGGTTGTCTCTTACTGGACATTTCAGCTGCCTTCTGAAACATCTGATGCTGGACTTCAGCAGAAAGTTTACACACTCTAAGGACAAAAGGGTGTTTTTTGGCAACAATTTTTTTTCTGACCTTCTGAAACATGAGAAAGACAAAGCAAAGAGATAATCTAGCAACAGAGAAAACAGATGACCAGATAAACAGATGATGCTATCACAGCATTCCAAATAAGGCAGACATTTCACAAGGCATCCAAAAATGTACTAAAAATGATCTAATAGTATAAAAGGGCAAAGTTACAGGAAGAGGAAAGTGGAATACCACACTGCACAAACAACTGATCAAGAAGGTGCCATAGCATTTTATTAGAAACACACTGAACGCTTGTATCTTTTTTATCCCATCTATAATTAAATGCTCTAGGTAAAATCTTGATTAATTAATTAACTAATCCTGATTGATTCTCACTTTTATTTATGGTTTGGAGGGGACCAGAGTTTTGCTCTATAAAGTCACATCCATTATTTCAACCAGACTTGCAAACTCAGTTCCCGTGTCTTTTCTGCTATAAATACTCAACAGGTGCTCCTCAGCCTCCTTTATATGGAAGAGCATCTAAGATGATAAACTGAATTAGCTCACTTAATCAGATAGATTTTGGTAAGTGTCATGAAAGAAGGAGACAAAAGAAATACCACAGAAGAGAAAAACGGGTTTGAAGATGGCATTACTGTAAAGGCAAAGAAGGTAAGCAAGTCAGGCAGTGAGACAAAGAAATCAGATGGAAATCAGATTTTCTACTAATTGCTAAGAAGTAGAAGGATTAGTACTTCTACCAAAACAAAACTGCATAAGATGTATTTAGATTTATAAGGGGGGAAAAGAGACAAAAAAATCCCCAGTACAGTGCAGCAACAAACAGGATTGAAAGCAATGGAAAATGAGAGAAACCGACTATAAACCCAACCTCCAATGGTGCAAAGCCTACTAAGTATGCCAGAATTTACAGGAATTATACATATATATATGGCGAGAGAGAGAGAGTAAATATATAAAAATGCCCTGGATTTATGGAGATTGTTATATGCACATCTAAATCTCTGATGTCTTCAGTGTTACTTTTGATCATAGTACTTTATCATGTGTAATCAGTAAAGAATGCTACAACCACAGACTTCAAAAAGAACCCAAACAAAACAGAACAATGTGGAGGGCAAAACCCTAAAACATAGCATTTGGCATGATGAGCTTTATATATAATCTAAGCAAATCAAATACTTTAGAGAGATTTTGTAAGAAAGTGAATAGTAAGTCATTTACTCTAGTGGTGAGTGACAGGTGCTGAAGACAGTTTCTGGAAGAGGAAGTAGCTGCAGATATCCAAGTGATAATGGCATTTAGGAGAAGCATTATCAGTAAACTGCTGCAGAGAATCAGAGTGGCTTTTCCAGAACAGAACAACAAAAAGTTGCAGAGTAGAATGAGAATTTGTACACAATTCTAGTTGTTAATCCAGTTACTGAGCTATTTGTGGGGTCAGTCAGAGGAGAAGGATACTGGAGTATTAAAGCATACTGGAAATTTTCTAGTTATGGATGTATGCATAGTTTTTTGGTTCCTAAATTCTTTATCAGGCTTCATTGCAAGAGTTTTGATGACAGACTCCAAGGAACTTACACTAACCTGAAAAAGTTTAAAGTGCAATCAAGTAATGGGCTACCTTCTCTAACCATATTTTTGAAAATAATATTGCTAGATCAAAATATAGAAATCTCAGAAGACATTTTGAATACTTTGTAACATTCTTCCGGATTTGGGATCTTACAGGAACACATATTCAAATTTTCTTTCATAGGTATAAAAT
Organism: Rhagologus leucostigma; assembly: GCA_013397725.1. Classification (NCBI taxonomy): domain Eukaryota; kingdom Metazoa; phylum Chordata; class Aves; order Passeriformes; genus Rhagologus; species Rhagologus leucostigma. The sequence goes on along the minus strand of VZTD01001331.1, from coordinate 1,090,684 downwards.
GTTCAGTTTGACTTTTTGTTTGAATGCAATCCAGGGTTTTCTCATGCACAGCTCTGTCTTCTGGAAAACCTGTATCAAACATTTTAAGGTCTGTGATGAAATACTGAGACCTGGCAAAAAAAAATGAGGAGAAAATGCGTATTTCTTAATAGCTACGTATTTTGTACTTGACGTGGTAGTTTAGAGAACCACGGAGACACTGATTTCTGTGAAGAAACAACCCAATCCACTGCAGTAGTTCCTTTGTAAGTTCCTCTTTATTATTTTTATATAGTGTTAGTGATGAGTTGTATAGTCAACAGGTTGTTTTCTGGGAAGTGACTGCGTAGCCGAGGGCAGCGAGCGATGCGGAGAGGGCTCCCTGTGGGGGCCGGACCCCGGCGGGGGCGGGGTGCGCAGGGGTGCCCGGGCCCCTCTCAACGTTTTCCCTGAGGAGAAGGGCCGGGTTCGCGGCACCGGGAATCGCTGGCACCAAGCGCGGAAACTCTCTCCCTTCAACAAGTGGAGTCCGGCGGCTCAGCCACGGCCCGGGCGGGGCGGCAGGGAATGCCGATGAGCTGAGGAGCCCCCGCTGCCGCTCTGCCCCCGGCGCCCCCAGCTGCCTGGGCGCTGTTTTGTGCCCGCCCCCCGCGCACTCCCGCAGCGGCGCTGAGGCAGGAGNCTGGGCCGGGAAACTGAGGGCAAAAGCTTCAGCGCCGCGCACGGCGCGTGCGCGTTTGGCCGGCGCGTGCGCGGTAGCGGAGGGGGACGCGGAGCGGAGCCCGGCACTCGGCAACGCTCGGCGGTTTCCGTGCAGGCCAGGCCGCCATTTTCTCTCAGCCTCCCCGTGCGCGGCTCCTGTCCCGCTGCCCGCGCTCTGTCCTGCTCGGCGATGGACGGGTGAGTGGGCACCGGGGCGCTGGGAGCGAGCGCACCGCCGCGCTTGTGCTGCCGGTCGGTGGTGGGACCTGTCCCGGTGCCGGGCGCTCGCTGGCTGTCGGCGGGCGTCTCCGAGGGTGTGGGGAGCAGTGAGCTTCCCGCCGCGGGACAGCTGAAGCCTGAGGCCCCGCACAAGCTGGGAGCGGGGCAGGAGGGGGCTCAGTCTCTCTGTAACGCGGGCCCGTCTGTAGGGTCTCCCGTTCAAATCGCTGAGGGCTTTGGGCCGCCCCCTACTTAAGTGTAGTGCCCGAAACGCCGCGTCTCGATGTAAAGAAGCAGCGCGATCTACCCTCATCCGTCCCCCCTAGAGCCTCTCGCTCCCTCCTTGTCCCCCGCCTTTGGCATCTCTCCCCTGGCCGGGGGGTAAGGAGGGGCGCGCTGCAGGGCTCGGGTTTGTTTTGGAGCTGGCTGGAGGGGAGGAGCGATGCCAGCAGGAGCCAGATGTCGAGCTCTTTTGTTTTCAGAAACTGCCTAATAAGCCCTTCGGCTTCTCCCCCTCCCCAGGTGAAAAGATGCCTTTGTATATGCAGTGGAGTGGATGTAAAAACCAAAGAAGGGAAGGTTGGAAGGAGTCGGCCATATGGGACAGTGAGGGCTGGGATGGGCAGGCACTACACGCCAGGCCTGCTTTTTGTTGGACCTGAAAAATGGGGCTGCTGGCTGTAGCCTTCGTCAGTGTAAATACAGTAACTTTCAGCTTCCAAATCTCCTATTAGGTTGTTTACTCTGCTTCAAACAGAAAAGCCATCTCTTTTGTGTGCTTTAAGCGTATAACCTTTCAACTGTGAGAGTTCCAAAGGCTTTTTATGGTTGTGATTATAATGGTAGGAGTTACAAATCCTGTCTGAGAACTCTTGTCACTAATGAGTACTACATTGTGGAATGCTCTCCCACATTCTTTTTTTTTTTTTTTTTTTTTTTTTGTGGGGTGANTTTTTTTTTTTTTTTTTGTGTTCGTGGGCTAAGGTTTCTTTTAGGATTGTGGTATACGCTGTGAGTGATGATGTCACAACCTCTAAGAAAAAGATGTACCTAGACATACCTGTTGCAGCGTTTTGCATAGGTGTACCTCATTAAATTTCATATAAGTGTAGCTGCCAATGTGTTGTTTTGGTTTTTTTTCAAGCTAATTAAAAAAAAAAAAGTTTTCATTACTCCATGCTGTTCAAAGAGTAGGTCTATAGTAGGCTATGTTGCTGAACTAGCTGTTTAGTTAATAGAGGTGTGTGAGAAGTTCTGTACTTTTAAATTACTCTGTTTCCACCTTATAATCTCATGTAGTCTAGAAACAGGAGTTTCCTAAATAAATGTCCTTGCAGTGCTGCATTGGAGTAACATTTGCTTGAAACTTTGTACTCTTTGGAAAAGCCTATAGGCTGTGGGAGCCCAGTGGCTTTTTTAGGATTCTTTTGTACTTCAGTCCTGCGTGTTCTTTGAACATAAGTTTCTTGCTCAGGGTGGTTGTTGCCTGTTTGTTTCCTCATTATTTTGTCATTGCAATACATTGAAAAGCTGGGTTTATGAGGATAAATTGGTTGACTTTTCTTCTTTTTTTTTTCTTTTTTTACAGCATTGTCACTGATGTTGCAGTTGGTGTGAAGGTAGGATGTACACTTAACAAATAAGGGGGCAGAGTGCTGATACAAAATGAACTATTTTGAGCATCAGTAATTGCACGTTGGAAGATTTTAACTGGTCATTGTGAGCTGATATCTAGTCAGCCGTATATGCTTTATTAAACAAAAATCCCTAGAGGTGAATTGGAGGCTCTACACAAAAGTCTTTTCTAGGCACTGAACTGTAAACAGTGGTTCTGGATTAATGTAGTGGTGTCAGCTTCTTGTTTTAAAACTTGATTTTGCATATTTTTTTTGAAACAACACTCTCACATTGTTGCATGGGGACTGTAAAAGTCATGCTTTCTTCTGTCCCTCCCCCTCCTTTTTTCAAAACAGTTCCCACTGAAGTTAAAAAAGAAGTGACTATCTGTAATAGGACACAAAAAAATGGGAGCTAGAATTTGTTATGTAGACACAGAAGTGGGTGTTTGCTTTGCTGTACTTTTTATTTCTGAAGTTCAGATATGAATTTATTGTATTTTTATAACAAGGAAAGGGCTTCCAAATAGCTGTTAATTTACTATTTATTTTGCTTTTTTTATTTAAATCTGTCACAGGAATTAGATCAGTATTACGTAGCAGCAGGGTGAGAAATAATGTTAATGCGAAGATATATGGGACAAGAGAACTTTAATAAATGTATGAGAGCAATTCTATTTCAGTGGTAGAAACAGAAGTTTTGTAATGCATACAATTAACTCTTCACATTTGTTCAGAGACGTTGTAGCTGGTGCTACATACCTGCCTTTTCATCTGAAGCTGATCTGTGTTAACTGCCTGCTGAGCCCAGCTTTGTCTAGTAGGGCCCAGTTGCTCAGATTCAGTATTGGTCCTGTTGGATTTGGACTAGTTCTTATATAATACAGCCAGCCTGTAGATACAGCAGCTGTTCTGTCAGATATACCTGTATAATGTTTCTGGGTGAGCTTGTGTCTAGGAAGAGCTGGGAGAAGTCAGTTACATAGATTCTGGACCCATCTGGCTCCATATGTTTGTGCAGTATTGGAGACAAGCTTAAAATCATTCTCTGAATCGTGAGTAAAGTGTACTTATTAAAGTACTGCCGTGGGAGCTAATCACAATAGAAATGTGAGCTGACATGATTGTTTCTCTGTTGCCTGGGAGGACAAAGTGTTAACTCATTAAAACTTAGCAATGTATTTAGTAGTTTGGAGGAATACCTAAGGATGTTCCAAGTCTTTCAGGAGCAAACTGCTCCTCGTACACAACTTTGAGGCAAAAAAAAAAAAAAATCATAAATTGCCTGTAGTCATGTCTAGCAAAGAAGTAGTTTCGGGTAGACCATGTATTACTTGGATCTTAAATTCTGATATTTCTCACTTCAGGAGAAGTAAATGGATTCAGTATCCCTTTCAGTCTTTACTGTGAGCAGCTTCAGTGTAGGAGAATTCCAGTGTTATGAAATATGTCCTAAGTGGGTAGTGCAGTTTTGGAATCAAATTTTAAGATACTAGCCAGACAATGAAATCAAGATGCTTCAGATAACATAACTGCTTCTTTCTGTTGATTGTAGAAGTTATATTATGGATATAAGAAAGAAGGCAAGAGAAGTGTGCTGGAGGCAGTGATTAAATACAAGGAAAGGCTAAGAAGTATCAAAAAGTTGTGCTCTTTGCCTTGTAAAAATGGACTTGCTGTCTGGTTTTTAAAAGAAAACAATCTGTGCGTGGAAGTAGTGCAAATAAATAAGGATGATGGTATCCTGAAGAAAGCTGTTAAATATGGGAGGAATAAACTGGATTATATTCTGGAGCTTCTGTAATTATCTCCAGATACTAGTAAGAATGGAAAATGGGATTTCTGTCTAATTGAGATGTACAGTGTGCCAGCTTCATTCGTGTTTTGTGGAAGGATGTGAAACAGAAGAACGTGTTTGTCCTTATGTTCTCTGCTGACTATTCATTGCTTTTGATGGACTGATGTTTTAAAGTTAAGGAATGCTCTGCCTGTCGAGTGTATATAAACAACTGGGATGAATCATCTGGCCTTCCCTTGGCTGTTACCTTTTTCATGGGGTGCCCTGGGAATGTGTAGGGAGTAAGTTTTGAATCCAAGGAATTGCATTAGCATTACTCTTCCAACACTGCTTTTATTGTGACTGGATAGTCATTGGATGTGGGCAGGGATTTACATGTGAGAAATCACCTTATGAAAGATATTTTTTTTACTCAAAGCTTTCTGAGATTTTTCGCTTACAGTGTATATGCTAACCACCTGCGAAACATGTTTGTGATATATTCAGTTTTACTTGGAGAAGTGGATTGTGACATATGACTCTTCTGTTTGGAAAATTAGCTTTATTTTATCGTCATCAGTCATGTCAATACAAATTTGAAAGTTATATTAACTGTTGTCTGGCTGGTTGTTCTCTTAAACAGAGAAGTGAACATGTTAGTTATATTTTTAAACCCATTCATGAAAGAGTATGGGAAGTTAACCACTGTAGTCTGGGTATTGTCTTTCAATTAAAGGAGGGCTTTTTAGCTTTGGGGACTGCATATGGTCAAAGCAAGTATAAAGTAAAAGGAACACTTCCTTATAATGCTTTATTAACAGTTTTATAATCTGAGTTATGAGGGATAAATTTGAAACTGTTACCATTTATTTGTACTGTACGCTTGATTTGATTTAAAACATTTTTGTTCATCTGATGTTCAGTCTTAATTTTATTTACATGTTGAGTCACCAGAAATTAACACCAAAAACCGATACAAAACATAAAACTTAAAATAGAGGTGGAAAAAATGACAAATACAACTTGAAAACTTGGTCTACATAGAATAAATGTGGGGATTTGTGCAACTCAAAATATGCAGTGGGAACACGCTTCCTAGCTCAAATCTGTCAGAGGAGCAGTGTGCTTTAATTTCTGAAAGCATTAGAATGTGTCACAACCCAGTCATCTTGTAAGTACATATAAAATAACTCATACTTGATTTGGTCTGTAGTGTCTTGTTTTGCTTACCTAGAGTTCATGGAGGCAGGGAAATGTCACTGCACGCAGTTCACCCCTTACATTACATTTTGCAAAATGCAAGAAAGAATGAGCCTTAGCTCTCTGTCTGATGCTCATTTGTGAACTTGCACTGTATATAAGCAGTTTGTGTGAGGTATACTTGAATAGAAGAGAGCTAAGGATTCCAGTAATGATAATATTTACGTAGTTCATCAGTTTTAAAAACATTTCAGTTCTTTGAAGAAATTTATACATTTTATAGATTTCTTTATGCATGATTTCAAAAAACGGTCATACTATAGAAAATGTTTGCTTTTTCTTTTTAAAAAAGTACATTACAGTTGCTCTGTTCTTATTTCATCAGGTCCTTAGTTACTCTCTGGTTATATAGTTTTGCACATCAGCATCTAATAACTGTACTTTGAATTGCTCTCTTGTGTTCTCTTTACAATTACAATGCTTTAATCTTGATAACTGATTTGGCACTTGGTGTGATAGAGCCTTTTTCAGCCGTTGAATGTATGAAGTATATAATGTATCTTTCCTCTGGAGTAATTAAAAGAATCTTTGGAGGGGTATAAAACATGATACAAGGAATATATGTTGCACAGGTGTAGGGAATAACTTAGGTGAACTTTGGGTGCCTATTGAGGATGATCTCTCCTACTGTACTTCAGTGTGTGCTACTTCAGTCTAATGGATGATCTTTCTCCTGGAAGGGATGGGTAGCTGTGCAGTAAGTGAGGCCTGAACAATTGAGTGACTCATTTTGTGTATGTGCATTGCATGTTTCACAATGGCTGAGGTGTTCTTCTATCTGACAGGAGAAAACAACCAGACAATTCTTCTTGGATTCGTTATTTGGTACACAGCATTTGGGACATTTTTGACCTTCCTGACAGTGTTTTGGGCACTGGCCAAAAACCAAAGTTCAGCTGCCAAGCATGGACAGCCCTAGTTACAGCTAGGAGGGAAAACTCATTCCTATAAACACAGTTTTGTAATGTTTAAAGATGTGGGGATGGCCTTCTTCTCTCCAGAGTCTGGGCTTCAGCCTTTGCAGTGCACTTAAGAGAGAATTGGTGGTGTGTATTTAGTTGGTTATGCTTGGGATGGGTAGAAGATGCTAAGAAACACTGTCCTAGGACTTTCTAAGTTTTCCAAACAGTAAATTATCACTAAGTCCTCCTTCTTCCTGATTGCTGAAACTTAGCATGGAGGAATATAGTAGTATGGGGGAAAGGCAGTAGCTAAAAACTGAGAGAGATAGGAACTGATGGAGAAAGGGGAGAGAGCACAAAGTAGCAGTCTCTAAGTACTCTTGAAGCACTTCGATTTTTTAACTCAAGTTCTGAGGAGTAGTCTCTCTTAGAGATTTACAGAACTCGGAACCCTTTTTGCTAGTAATAACTGAGAATTTCTTCATGGTGGAAGCAAGTAGATATGCTGCAACTTTTTATTTCAACTGTACACTGTAGTGAAAATAGGATTGAAAAGTTAGATGCTAGCAAGTTGTCAGAAGATAAATTTTCCCACTTGTAAAATTTAGTCTAAACTTATTTCAGAAGCCTATTCCTATCCAGTTTTTTCTCTCTGAAATTTTTTGCCTTCACTGTTGTAATTTTGGCTACTTAAAAAGAAGGGAGTGATAGGATAAAAAATTAATTTATTCATACAGGCAAATGCCATGTGATGGTCTGTTTTACTTAAAATGTTAGAATTAGAGTTTTGAGCTACCCTTGCATGTCTAATGTAATTACTAGTAGATTGCTAGTAGATTAGACAAAGACACAGTGATATGAGAAAAGCGGGTTGTTTGTGAATTGGAGATATTTTAATCTTGTGTTTGCTATGATAATGTTTTTAGACAACCTTTGTATTCAATAGTACTTAGTTGTGATAGCACCAGTAAACAGGAAAAAAAATGTGTGGAACATTATAGCAGTCAAGTAAGACTGAAGTCTGACCAAGTTCAAAAGTTTAGAACTGGCATCTGGATTTGTCTTTTCAGAAGTGGTATGGGGAACATGTCCATAGTGACAGAAAATAACTTCTAACAATGAAAGCTATCTGTTAAAAGTAAAGATATCTGATAACAGTAACTTTTATAAATTGACTCTGTTTGAAATGGCTTTCATATTTATTCTCAGAACAGCTGACTCCAGTTCTTTCTTTCTTTGTACCTTTGGGTTTTTTTGTAATGCTCATTCTGCCGCTGTAATATACGTGAAAAAATAAGGAAAGCTGAGCATGGAAAGAAAGGAAGCATGGTGAAAATTAGTTTTTTCTCTGTAGTAAGTATGCAACAATGTAAGGAAGCTTTAGTATACCTACTTGATATGTTTTGATATCTTTCACTAACTGGAAATCACCTAGTTTTCATTTGTAACAGAACACTAAAGTTTGCATTTTAATTGAGGAGTTGTACAAAGAGAAATGCAATCACTTGCACCACCTCTGAAAACATGCACTAATACCAGCATGGAAATACCTTTCCCATTTCCTAGAGCTTTGGGCCGTGTTTTCACAAGCAAATCAAGCTGCATTCCATTTTTCTGTCACTGTAATACTTTTGCAACAGATGTTTAGGTAGCCAATTCACAAACCTCTCTTGGGAACTTAACCAGGATAAAGCTAAGCTGACACAACAGTGAGCTACATCTTTTTACTCAGATTTGTACCAAACCATGTGGTTGCATAAGTGCTTGTAACTATATACAATTAGGAAGGACAGAATAGGAACAAGTTGCTGAGGTCAGGGAGAAGGTAGGATTCTTGCTTTTGGTGATAGTTGATTCAAAGGAGGTTGTGGTTTCACAAGCTGTTAATGGGACTGTGATGCTTGATTTAGGGGGTTGGGTATTTTTTATAGCTGCAAGTACATGTAGCCATGTTTAGCTTTTCATAAAATCAGTTTTTCTGTGAATGTGTAACACGAGTATTGAGTTATAGACAAAATAGCATTAGCACTTTTAATTTATTAGTGAAAAATAGGAGATAATGGAGTAGAAAATACCTTCCATATAGATCACATTTCGAGGTGTAGAAACTGCTACTGAAGGACCAAATCTGTACATCCAGGTGCCATGGTTCTCTGTCTGGAAGGCAAAGGACACATCCAGGTGCTAGCTCTAGTGAGTTGTTCTCATCTATTCTAATTTACTATCAGTAATGTACAGCTGTTTGAGAGTAGTACTTTCTTTCCTGGTGAAAGTGGACTCGAAAGTCTGAAATGCTGGAATAAATTATCTTGTTAGTGTACTTCTCTTGGGTGTTTGAAGCATTGACTTATATTAGAAGAGATTCTTGCATGCAGTCTTTCATTACAATTGAAAGTTTGGAAGTTTCCAAATGAGGCTGTGTGACGTGGTGTAAATTGAAATTTGATTCTTTACTCTTTGACTTTTTGGTTTAATAGTCCGTCTTGGTCTTCTGGTGCTTTGAGAAATTTGTTTCTTTTCAACATTGTGTTTTGGGAACCTGGAGATTTTTCAGGGAAATTGAGTTTTGTCTCCTGTCAATCTTGAAGCCTTTTAAATTCCTTTGATTGCTCTCTCTCAATTTCTACAAAATTTGTGTGTTTTTATTAATGTTTTATTAATTTTCTCCTAGCTCCGTTCTTATTGAAAAATTGAGAGTGTTAAAATGGCAAAGTTAGTTGTTAGGCTGTATAACCAATATATCCTTGGCTGAGGAGAATATGAAAATAATTGTAGTAGGGTAAAAAAGAATATATATAGGAAGTATGTAAAGGTCATATTGTATACAGTTAATACTGAATGAAAAGCAGGTGATATTTTAAGTGAGTTATTAAGTGCCCATGGAGTGACCTTAACTGGTAAGATTTTATGCCAATATAGTTAAATAGTGTATTCTTAAAAACAATTCGAGTAGGTGTACTCCTTGCATGTAAGGTTCTGGTGAAGTGATAGCGTGCTTATAGTTAAACTGTTAGCTTTGTAAAATACTTATGAACCTGCATGGAGTTTCTTTTGTTTATATAGACTTGGCTTGTCCTGTCCTGAAATTAGGTTTCTTTTTCCACAGAAGCCTAATAGGTCTTCTGTGATCCTATACATATGAAAGATGTAACAAATTCCTTAGGGTAGTTTGGGTTCTGTGTTTTGACAGTTGTGCGTGTAATCAGAGCATAAGGCAGATCCAGTGTTTTTTCTTCACGAAAGATTATGTGAGGGTATATTCATGCAGTGTTTCATATAAAAATTTATGTTAAAAATGAAGCATCCTTTGCATTCTGATCCATCATGTGTAAACTGAATAAAGTTTATAAATGCTGTGTTTGGGGGTTTAAAGTGTGTTTCTCTGGTGTTTCAAACATCCAGTCCCCAAAGTTACTTCAGATATTGAAGAAGTGTGTTTACAATCTGCAACTGTTAGAGGGGAATGTTTTAATATCTGTGTTGAAACTGTCATGTGCTTATTCCTCTCCCAAGCCATCAGGTTTCTGGCTCTTTCTTTTAAATTGTTCCCAGATGTTGTTAGAAATAAAGTGTTTTACGATGCTGTTGGATTTCCTTAAATCACGAGATCTGTCTCCTGGCTTGTCATACCCCTTGGGAAATTCATGCCTGTAGGCTGAGAATGACTGTGGTAAATGTGCAGTGCAGCTAAAGTTCTCTTACTTATCTTCCATTTGAGGGGAAGGGAGGAGAGAAGGAAATGGGGAGGGCAGAAGCATCTTTGAGAGATATTTGTAATATCAGCAAATATAAATACTACAAATGAGAGTATTTGTAAGAAAATGTATTTTTCAATATCTTTGAATGTCTTCTTTATATTTTCTAGTGGGAATTTAAGAAATTATTTTTAGATTATATTGTTGCCTTTTTAACAAAGTGCAGTTCTGTCACTTGTTTACTATTTCTAGGAATATTGTAGTGCTTCTACACATGCTTCTAATAAGCTCTCTGTAATACACTGTTAGGCTAGGGATAGCCATAACTTCTGATCAGAGTCTCCATAGCCCTGAATTATTAGGAAAAAAGCTGATGTGTCTCATCACTGTGATTTAAACAGTTGTCAGAAAGTATTTTGATACATAAAAGACTAAATCACTTTGGTAACTCTCAAGCCAAACTTGTTGTTCTCTGGTTGTACCTTAAATGTAATAAAATCTGGGGAATGAGTGAAGTATTTAAAGCCCAGTCTGGAATGTGAGGAAAATAGTTGGCAAAGTCTTCCTAATAGTATGTTTTTGATTAGCCTGGAAGGATAGGATGACTGCAATGACTTCCTGAAATTACATAGCTACATAATACAACCTGTGATAGCATGAAGCTTTTGAGGCATCTTTTATGGGGGGGGGAAAGAAATCTGAAATTCTGCTATGTACATCCAAGCTGTGTAGTGAGGGATTTTAAGTTAGCTGTAACTTGAAGCAAGGACTTTGGACATTATTTGCTGAGCTAAGGGCTTCTTCTTTCTCTTTGTATAATTGATTTTGTAAATTGCAGAAGTGACAGTATATGAAATAACTATTCACTTAGGGAAATTAGCTAAAATATCAAAATGGTGTCTTTAATTTACAGTATATAAAATAATTTTTGTATTTATAATTTCGAATTTTCACTTAGATATGCACTGAAAGTCTGAATTGGCGTATTTTTTTGTCTTTTTTGAAAGTGGTCCTACATGTCAGTTTTACATAAATCCATTGATTGAAGCCATGCATTAAACATGATGTTTTCCCACCATGGATGGAAATGCTCTCATGGGGTCATGGGGGTGATAACACGGGCTTCAGTGAAAGGGCAGTATTGACTCTGTGACAAATTCAGGGTTCACTCGCTGCAAGATGTTAGCTTGGCAATTCCCTTGCTTATGTTGTGTACTTGTATTTTGGCAGATGCTGATTTCCTGAGGAAATGGTCTAGATATCTGATAGGAGTAGTTCTTAGTTTTTGTGGAAGATTAATGTAGATTAATCTTCTTGACATGGGTAGGAATAGAAATATGGCATTGAAAACTTGTGCTGTTGAGGACTAGATGTCAGAAGATGACCTATTAATAGTATAATAGCAGTTTGTACTTACTTTGTTCTTAATAATCTCCTTGCCTCATGCTAAAATGGATATTCAGTTAGTCTCTACTGTGCTGCTATTACAGTAACTTTCCTTTGCACTTGATGGGGAAATATAGTCATTGTGGTGATTTTTTATTTGTTTATTATTTTAACTTAGATGTGAAAGTTTTTGCCATCTCTGTATTTTTGATCTTCAGTATTGTTATACAATCTCAAACTTGTTTTGATTCTTTTGAACACAGCAATTTGCACAGACGGGGAAAAAGAGTTAAGTGAATGTTGCTCTTGGATCTTTTCTTGAGTCTGATTATCTGTGCTCTTCAAAGATCTAAGTTTGGTTTCCTTAGCTCTGAAACAATCAGTACAATTACCTAATTTAGTTTAAAGGTTTGTTTTGTACCATTCAACTAGCAGAACTTCTGTTTTTGAGACTAATTAAATATTCAAGATGTTCGGAAAATTGATTATGATTTTGAAATTCATTTGTGACATAGCAGAGTGATGGAAAGCTTTGCTCTGGGGCAAGATGTCAGTCCTTTTTGGCTTAGCACCCTCTAAAAGAAGATGCACATAAAACCAAAACCAAGCACCCCAAACCACAAATTGAATAAAGCCTTATGTCTGCTGAATAAATGTAAGTAAAACAAGTATTTATATCTGTGTAATTCAGAAGGGATTGTGTCACACGGTAGTGCCAGTCTAAGAGCACACATTGGCTTACTTGAGATGCTTATATGAAATTGCTTTACTAGACAACCAATATCTTCAGATAACCCTTTTGAAGTAAATCACCATAACCAGGCAGGTACTGCTTTTAATTTTGTAGTTTAACCACTCTGTGTCCAAGTCCATCATGTCTTTTGCTGCATAGCTGGTTTTAAAGTTACATGCTGAATTGAAGTACGGAAGGGTCTAGGCTGCTTAAGAACCAATTAGGGAAAATAACCATGTATATCTAATAAGATCATTACTCACACGATAAGAGAGATCTTTGTCTGTGACCACAAGCTTAGGAAATATGTATAGGAGTGAGGTAGTAGAGGTTTCCTATACATTTGTGATTTCATGGGGGAATTGGAAGAACATTCCATGTATGAACCTGTACATCTGTGAATCAGACTTTTGAACACTAATTTATGCAGATAAGACAAGTGTAGAATTTATGATACAGGCCAGTATAAGAAATTCACATTTAATTGTTCTTCTGAAGCAAAAATGTTAAAACTTTCAAGTGCAATGACAGAATCTTGTGATTGACTACTCTGAAGGTATTCATGAAATGTAAAATGATATGTTTGAAAATGGAAAGAGAACTGTTCATGAAACACAAATACAGGAACTGAATATCCACTCTGTTGAGTAATTTTGCTTCTTTTGGATTTTTCTGCTGTGGATTAAGAAATTAACAGCTTTTTTGAAAGCCTGATTTACTAGAGACCAGAAGCTTATGTAATCATTCTTGCACTCTTTCATTCAGCAGTTACTGTTGTAAGTAACTTTCTGAAGCTGAAGGCAACTCAAATTTGAGATATTTCAGAACTGTGAAGTTTCCTGCAGGTTTTGGGAAGAGCATTCATTTGGTACTGGGGTTTCTTCAGCTGTTTATGTAGCAACTACTGTACCATTGCAAATTGATGCTTATCATATTGAGGGTGAAGAAAGGCTGCTGAATGATCTTAATCAGCCGGACTATGAACAGCTTCAGTGTCTGCTGCTGCTTCTGCCTATTCAGCTGAGCTGACCAGGCTGCAGGCAGGGACCCCCAAGCAGAGCTAGATGGGTAGCTGCAAGCAGGAAAAACTGCACTTACCACTCAGTAACCTAATGCTGCTAGTAATCTTCAACTTTCCAATGTTCTACCCTTGTGTATTATTGTTAGAAAAAATAGAACATGAAAGAGAAAGAAAGAATGTTTGTGTTTCAACTTATACCAAGTACCTGTGTATTATAGTAGAAAGCAATGTAGTTAGAATAACAGAGAGTTTATATAACTTGTCTGTTGTTTTTCAGTTCTATCTAGCTAAATGTTTTCTTAGTTAAGTCTGATTAGAAATGCACCCTAACAGTGAAAAGGACAAGACATGGTCCTCATGGTCCTACCTAATTTTGGTATTAGGCATGAGGCAATTTTAAAGGAACTCTGTTGCTGGTTTGATAGGCACAGTTTTGTTGCTTGCTGTGTATCCTTACTAGCTTAGAGCATTCAATAAACTGTATAGAAATTCTTCAGAGCCTGTGTTGAAAACCAAGTAAACTTTAATGGCTCTATGTGTGCATACACATATATAAACTTTAATGTACTATTCCCTGTGTGGACACAGATATAGTGCAGTATGATAAAAAGGTAAAGGTTTGATTAAAGTCTTGCAACTGTGCTGTCTATAAAGGTAATAGTCTCAGATTAATTTATTATGAACTATTGAGGTGTCCTGTAAAACATAATCATTAACTATTCTTGATTCTCTTGTAGTGTCCACAACAGAATTAAACCCATTTATTTTTATAAGGATGGGTAGTAATTGGTTTTTTTCCTCATTACTGTTTTAGCAGTGACCTGGATTAGTCTTAAGGGTGCTGCAAAAATACTTTTGAAGTGGGAAAGAACCTATAAGAAATTAAAGATAATATTCAAAGGATGTTTTAAATACTTTGTTTATTGAAAGATCACATGAAGATTTTGTAGGCTTTTTGAGAGATGAAGTCTTGAGGGTGAAGGGGTGGGGCGTGGGGTGTAAAAGAAAAAAAGAACAAGATGTGAACAGAAGCGTCTCTTCAGCGGCATCAAACGCCCATCCTACAGTTTGTGGAAAGGGTTATCTTGTATGTTTTCAATATAAACCCTCCTTTGATTTTTGCAACCCACTTTTAAGTCATTCATTAATTCATATTTGTCATGTTTTAAGAATTACAATGAAGATGTAATTCCCTGCCCTAAATTGTGTTTTGCAGAAGAAATGGATGTCCCCAAAATGAAAACTGATAATTTCCTGTGAACATTAAATCTTTTTTTTTTTTAAATAGGGGTGTTAAGATTGAGCTAAACTCCATATTTCTATTTGCATAGATTTCCCTTGTAGTTTCAGTTAGATATATTAATTTTATATATGTGTATTAAAATATTAAAACTTAAAGTTAATTTAAATGTGATTGAAGTAGAATATATTTAATTATATTTTAATTTGAAATGCTGGACAAAATTATTGTTCAGCAGTTCTCACTGTGTCCAGAGATGGCTTCATTTCAGTGGTGGGTTAAACAACTGTGCTTAAGCTGCTCTTGTTTCAGATTGCCATGTAAATATACCGCTTTACTTAGATTTCAAGTTGTTGCACTTATCTGAAAAGAGGAAGTATCATCTTTAAAAATCACAAAATAGAGGAAAAAAAATCTCTTACTGTCTCTTTCTTTTTAGAGAGGATCTGACGAACTTCTTTCAGGCAGTGTACTCAGTAGCCCGAACTCTAACATGAGCAGCATGGTAGTTACTGGTAAGTGATGCCCTTTCAAAGGAGAAATCTCTAATTTATACTTGGACTCATTTCCTGTTTACAAGGGGAGAACACCGAAACAAGAATACGTTGCTATAGAGGGATAAACTGTTGGCTTGTATTAGAATATAGTGACTTTGTATTTCCTACAAAACTTGGGTGTCTGAGAAGAATAATCCTATAAAAAATAGGCAACTTTCAGATATCTGCACACTAAATTGTTGGTGGGTGATGGGATGAAAATTTACAGTTGTCTTGTACAGCTGCCTTTAAAGTAAGGAATTTCAACTGCCAAGCAAAGGTAAATAGCTTAACTCGTGTGTGACATCAACTTTTTTACACATGGACATCTGCAAGCCTGGGCATTACAGGGAAGAACACTGTGCCAGTTTCATAATACAGTATGGATTCAAGAAGACAGAGTTCTGGTTCAGTGCTAAAGCAGGAAGCTTCACTTTGCTTCTTCAGTTTGAGGTTGGAGCTGTAGAATCTCAGAATATCAGTGCGAAGTGAGTGTGGCTGTTCTGGAATCAATTTTCTGGTGATGCTAGGTAGAAAGGTTTTTGATTAATTGGCACACACTAAAATGCTTTCTATTGCAGTTAATGCTTCTGTATGTTGAATGTGCACTGAGTTCCCTTGGAAGGGTCATTTCAGAGGTCTTCCTTTTTCTCTTTTTTTCTGTTTTCTTTTTCTACCATACCATTTATTTTTTGTGGTTTTTTCTCTTTTTTTTTTTTCTTTTGCCTTAGAGACGTGGAGGAGTTGGTTCATGGCATCAGAGGGTTGCTGGACTTTCCAGTCAGTTGCCTGGTTCACGGTTTTGCTGTGCCTGATTTTCTGTATATATGGGCTGAGCAGTATAATCACTGATATTAGTAGCAGACTCTTTCCATTTTAATTTATTAGTAAGAGATTGGGATTCAGGGTGCAATTTCATGTTAGAATTAGGGTGCTGGGGTGACAGCTCTTGCCAGAATGGGTAGCTCTGTGCTTTCTCATCCTACATCTTCGGCACAAGCAGAAAAACTCCCAAATCCACGTGTTTCTGCTACGCTCTCTTCTGTTGGAGTGTTCATACACTTTCAGAATAAGTTAATGCAGCATTAAACTATTCTAGCAAGAAAAAGTAGTTTTTCCTTGGAGCAACTTACTGATCAGTCATGTGATTGCACAGCTGTAGACACAGTGCAGTGTTGAGTGGAGGAGTGTGGCAGCAGAAGAAAACCACTTCGAGTGGCAGTTCTGTAACCAAAGATGAAGAGGTGGTTGTGCTTTGGAATAGGTCAGAAATGCAGTGTAGTGCATTTGTAGCCATTTTGGAACTCCAGAACATTTGTCTGTCTTCTGTTTTTCTTACTTCCTTCTGGTTCTGAAAGAGGTGCCTCTTGTTTTAATTTTCTTTATGTCCTCTTCAATTCTGGATGTTAATTAGTGCTTCATCAGTTTGCTTTAATTAAGTGAGAAACTAGTATGAAAAGGAGTTCAAGTTGTGTGCATGAGGGTTTGGCTGTGGGCAGTGAACATTAAGACAGGACAAAGTCCTAAATGTTACCAGATTTTCCATATATTTTTAGATAAACTTTAGTTTCAGGAAATTAAATGCAAGTTAATTTATCAAAGGGAAAAAAGACATAAACAAAAAAAATAAGTAAGAATTATAATTTTGAGTTTTCAGAAGAAGAAATACAGAAACTTGTTTAAGCAGCCTTTACATAGAAATTCTTCCTGAAAAGTTCTGAAAATGGAAAAGTGTGTTTTGATCCCATTAGGTTGATGTAGGGGA
Source organism: Rhagologus leucostigma (assembly GCA_013397725.1). Taxonomy (NCBI): domain Eukaryota; kingdom Metazoa; phylum Chordata; class Aves; order Passeriformes; genus Rhagologus; species Rhagologus leucostigma. The sequence goes on along the minus strand of VZTD01001331.1, from coordinate 1,073,853 downwards.
TAGGAGTTTCATGTATTTTACAAACAGAGATTGCTTCCCATCTTGTTTTATTTCCACCCTCTTTAAGCCATTAAGGGTTTGGGTTTTACTTTTGGAAGTTTCTTTGTTGTGTGTAGGAGGTTTTTTGATGTGAGTGGGGTTTTTTAATTTGTTTTTTTTTTTTTTGGCATCCAGAACCATGAATGACTATTCAAGAAACTATCTCATTAGTAGCAGTAGTCAGAGTAGTGGTCTGGCTCCTGTAGTATCAGATGTCTGTTATGAAAAGTTTCATATAAATTGTGTAATATGCAAAGAAGGTTGGTGGAAAAATAATCCCAAACAAAAACCCACAATCTGAATGCAGTGCTATAATTTAAGTTTGTTTGGGTGTTTTATTTTTCAAACAGTTTCTTGGTATTGTATTCTGATTTCATTCTGCCTGCCTTATTTAAATTGCACAAAAAAACCCTGTAGAGTAAGATAAATCCACTGTTCAGTATTGCTTCTGAATATATAGCTGTTTCCTATAGTTGTCTTGTTTACTGGGGACCAGGAAGTACTTTTTCCAGACTTGCACAGTTTACCAGTTCAGATTGTAAGCTCAGAAGTAGTTAGATGTGAAATGGAAACCTGTGTGTTAATTTTCTGTAACCATCTCCTGAAGCCAAATGAGTTCAAGTATTCTGTCTGAATTGATGTCCTCCTTTTGCTTCAGTTCTGCTATTACTTTTTCTCTTCAGAAGAATTTAAAACTTTTGTAAATTAAACAATGGTTTTTTTCAGTAGCCAAGGTATAGTAGTGACGAATCTTTCCCAAATTTTCTCAGACTTCAAGGAACCTGTGATCATTTATTAAGTCCCTTGTAAATGAGACATGTTGTAGATACCTGCCTACGTAAAACTAATACTTGTTCTTGCCCTTTCATTCTTACAGTTGGGAAGTGTCATGATATTATAAGACTTGGCCATTGTTTTCTGGAGAATATAGAAACCTATTCTGGTTTTGAGTCTGATATTTCCAGTATCTGATCCCATGATATTTTTCTAAGTAGATAGCTAGAAGAACAGAAGAAAGAGATGGTTTGTCTTTGTAATCCTCTGAGCCTTTTATTGGTGAAAGTGTACACAGTCAAAAAACCGGTTGTCAATAGCAGTGCCTTAACAGGCCTAAACTTGGGGCAAAACCTTGTCAATTGCAGCCTCATTTCTTTCTCAGCTATAGAAGTATTAACCTGAACCAAAATGCCTAAGTTGTCAAAAAAACTACCTTTTTTTGAAAGGGAGTGGGTTTGGTGGAACTGAGGACTTTGTCATTACGGGTGAGACTGAAGATGATTTTTTAATAATGAACCTCTTACCTTTTTATCATGGGAACAATTCCGTTAGTGGTTTTTTTTTTTGTATTCAGCTGCCATTCAGTGAGAATACTGTAGTACTTTAATGCTTTTATGAATACTCTTGCTCTAATCTCTCCCAGTGAAAGACATGAAAGAGGAATGGTTTCTCTGCCCTACAGGGAGTCTTACAGATGAATCCTTTCCTATTTTTTTGTGAAAGAAACTTGTGAAATTGGTGAACAAATGTTTGATTTGCGTTCTTACCGATTAATTTGAACCACTGGTAGTTCTCTAAAAAAGGCTAGCATGTTGGACATGGCTCAAAATATGATGTCTCGATCCTTGGGCATTTTCTAAACAATTTTGTCATCTGTGTCCATCCTCCAGACTGTGTAGGTGAGAGGAAGTTGACAGTGTGTTGCATTAACGTTCACTACAAGTGAAGTTATTGTTTTAGGTACTTTCTGTGTCTTTTGTAAAAGAGCAGTCTTAACAGAAATCTAGGCTTGGATGAAGATGACTTTTACCTCTTAATTCTGAACCCTGTTTTGGACAAATTTGATTACTGTCATTGTTGAGAAATTTCATTTCAGTTAAGCATTTATATTTAAATATACAAGATTTTTTTTTCCTGAACTAGGTTGGACAGTATGGCAGAACATTATTCTGGAAACATTAAGGGAAGGATCCCATCTACTAGATTAGAATTTGTAGCAAGAGAGAACAGCTTGTAAAGTACAAGATCACTGGAGAAAGTGTTTGCTCTATAGGGGATTTCTTTTACGCTGAACTTCTTGTGAGGCTTTTGCTTTTCAGATGGAGAACTGCGTAATGGAGGTTGTAGGAAGAGTTATCTGTGTGAAGATGCTCATGCCATGAACTCTATTGCTGAAATCCACACACAAAAAAAAGTAAAATTTTTAAGGGATGTAGATAAAAAGTGAAAGATGTTGATGAAAGTTTTATGAAAGTTGTCTTGTCAAAGACAAGGGATTGGAGCAGAAGAATTGGCAGGTTTTCTTGTTACAGCTGCCATCAATTTCATTTGTTCACGTTTGTGAGTTTAAAGTAGATCAATAGAAACATTCCAAAATAATTTTGCAGCTGAGCTCACCAAACTCCTGGAGCTTTGAATGATACTGTTGATCCTGTTTTTACTTAATTAGCAGGGAATGTTTGGAGTGACTTTGGTAGGTAATTCATTGTATTAACAAAATACTTAGCACTGAGGCATACAAGCTAATAGTATTTCAAGTGCTGTGTTTAACTTGGGCAGTAAACATAGATGTGCCATAGATGTGCCATTTTTGATAGCGCATTAAGTAAAATTGGTTATTAGTTAAAATTAATGATGCCTAAACATAGGTAATTTGCTTCTGAAGTTTGCAAATTGATTACAATTAATAATAATTGGAAAGATTTTAAGAAGTACATTACGTGTGATTGGAAAGCATAGTAATTTAATAATACAGTGTACTTTACGTATTTCTACAGATATGGAGATTTAGAAACTTAGAAAAATAAAAAATATCAGGATGGGAGGAATAAAATGTGGCTATTACTATTAATTTGGGTAATTTGTCTATTTCGCTATGCTGTGGTAACTCATTGTTCTACTTCATTTGGATTTCACTCTAGCTGTGTATTTTTACATATTTTTGAGGACTGAATTGAAGTGCATTAGTTTTAGCCTGCAACACTGAACAGCCGCTATACCATACTGTAAATGTGTTATCATAGTTGCTTAGAAAGCTCAGTGCATTTTGAAACAGGTGCAGCTTATGTGCAGATGTGCCAGTTAAAAGCTGTGTAGTAAAGTTTTCTTTGTTTCACTGTGTTTACTTATTTGAGGTCAAATTCCTGTTAAGCAATAGTCTTTGTATTGTAAGGTAGTTGTAATATTGGTTGGTCAAGATTTTCGTAAGCACATGGCCCATATCTGTGATAAATGACAAAAAAAACCCAACAAAAACATAATTAACATTGACCATGTAACCTTTAACTTTAAGGTTAACAAATGTGGACGTCAGACACACGTCGTATTCTATGTATTTTTATCGTATTTTTGAGTGTAGTATCTCCTTTTCTTGTTCTTTCAAGCATTTTGAATTCCAGATTTTATCTTTAAGCTGAACTTTTGAAGATTTACATACTAAAACAAAGGTCCTGTTTATTTTCTTTTGGGAACCTGGGAGAGGTCACTGGAGCAGACAACAGCTTTCTTTGTACGTTCTATCAGTTACATCAGGGTTAGGTACATGTAGGAAAACTTTCTTTAAGAAAACAACCTTCCAGAAATGAAATCACAGTGGTCTCTATTATATCCCTCCCACCCAATCTGTGGTTGTTTGCAGTTTGTGTAGATGGTTGTTTGAGGCAAGTGACCGTGTTCAGTAGCCAGTGCAACGTTTTAATATTTTGGTCTAGTCATAGTCCACAACTGTAAACTAGGTATCTTCAATTGCATTGCCTTTCTCTTAGTTACTTATTTCATGTCTGGGTATGTGTCCTAGGTTCTACTAGCTGGTAACATTGAATTACATATAATTAGCAAAGGTAAAACAAGAAGTGCTTTCTTCATAGCAACAGCAGTGAATACTACTGCTATTGAGCTTCTTGTCTTTAGTATGTACAAACTGAAAGTTCCTTTTTTTTTTTCTTAGTTGGTTGTTTTTGTGTACTGACAGTTGTGAAAGAGAGTGATTTCTGCAGAAAGAATGTTTATTTATATATTATTTCACTACTGCAGATATGCAGGGATTTATAACCAGTGTCTTGTGGTTATTTTTACATTTTTTTCCTTTCTTTTCAGGAACTAATGGGTGAAGTCAACTTTTTATTGTATCCAAAATTTTTTGCCTATAGCCACATAGTTACATTTCTTTATTAGGAGATTGTGTGCTTATGAAAAAAGTATTGTACAGGAAAATTATGCATCTAAAATAAAGGTCTCAGAACTCTTAGGTCATATTTATGTATTTCTCGAAAAATAAAAAAAAATGTGCAGAGAAACTCCTCTAGGATGAAATTTTATTAAAATATGTTTTCAAAACCAGTTATTATCAGGAAGTAAGCTATTTATTCTTTTCTAGGAGTTATGCTGAACTTGAAGAACAGTTCTTCTGCGAAAACTGCTTGGCTGCACTGAATATTCATAGCTTGAATTATTGAATGACTTGGACTTACAATATGCCTTGTGTATATTGCAGTTCATTTTGTTGCTTTTTTATATAGGTTCCTATTTCTCTGTTTAATAAAATAGGAGTTTCTAACTGAAAATGCCAGGACCCAAGTTGCTCAGATTATGGCCATCTAAAGGCTTTGTCAGCCTGGAAGCATTCAATTTCAACAAGTTGATTTATGCTAAATTGAAGGAACTCTCTGCAACAGGGATGTGGCTTATGTATCAATTATATTGAAATTGTAGTATGCTATTTAGATGTGAGAATAATGCTTTGAATAGCAATAGTAAAGATGAGATCTTGTTTAGAAATAGTTGCCTGATTTCACATGGAAACTGAATTTTTCATTGCCTTGGTGGAGAGATGCAGAGGACTTAGATCAGTGCTGTGGCTGTTACAGAACATGGGGTTTTATGGTAGTCTGAATTGAATATAACCGTTCCTGTTACTGAACTTGGCAGTGTAGTGTTAATGGTTGGACTCAATGATCATAAAGGTCTTCTCCAACCTAAATGTTTCTATGATTCAAGGCTAGGTTTCTAATTTTTTTGGTTTTATAGTCTTTTTAAACTACATACTTGCAGCTGTAACTTGATTTGTAAATGAACTACTACACTGTGTTTTAGTCATTCTCCCAGTGCTTTTTAGAACTTTTTCCCTAAGGTAAATACTGTAGCCTGCTGTTTTCAGTGCATATTTGTGTTTGTTAGAGCGACAGCAGCAAGACATTTGGATTTCATCAGAATCTTCAAGTCTAGTGAAAGCCAAAATACTAAATGAAATAGCTACTTGCCAATAAGCCTCCAGTTAAACGGCAGTTTCTCAGCAGTAGTTATTAGTTAGCTTGTGAGGTCTCCTCCTCCACCATCTCTTGGCCTGCCCCCCTTCCCCCTAGTTTTCAGCAATTTTGTTTTAAGTGCTGTATAGGAAGGATCTTTCAGGTTGTTGCTGCTTGGACATAGACTCTATTTCTACCAAAAGACCATGTTATTCCTCTACTACCTTGCTCCCCTTGACTTAGCTTTTAACCTTTATGGACGCTGATTCTGCTAATAAAATTTGTTAGAGAATGAAATTGTTGTTTTAACAGTAGTTAAATTCACCTTTCAATGGCTCTGAACAAGTTGTGTTCCCGTGTTGTAAATGTGGTTTTCTGTACCCAAGTGCAATTTAATGATGTGTCTTCAGCTGAGAAGTACCATTTATAATGACAAATAAGAGACTACAGTTAGAGGTTTCATACAGTGCCAGAATCTCTCAATAACTCTCCTAAAAGCTAAATCTAATTTGTTCCACAAATGTCTTGAAAAGTTCACTTGTGTATGAGCATGCATATTTAGTGTATGATACACACTTCATTACTGCTATTACTGAAACAGGAAATTAGTGTTAGGCGATGCTGAATGGATAATTTAAAGTAGAAGTAGTACACATTCTCTTTGCTTTCAAACAGCTGATGTGTTAATTTCTTCTGTCTTCCAATCTCCACTGTTAAGTGTTTTGGCTTGAGAGAGTTTTTTACCTTGAGAGAGTGGGCTTCATTTTTTAATGAATGGTACCAGTTCAGCTTTCATTGTACAAGAGATGCTTTTGCCAATAAGTAATAAACATCTTTTGTCATGGTTACTTACCCTACTGCTAAAAACTTTTTTTGAGCAATTCCATAGCATTGAGAATGCTTGTTGCCAGTCCCCCCATCCTGTCTCTCCCCACCCCCATTCTCTCATTGTCATACATTCTTTTGTGCCCAATTCTGTGTTTTTTGTATATATTACTTTAGTATATTTATCTGCTTTTTTACATAAATGTTTTTGCACAGGCACTTGTCTACCTAACTTTTTTTTTTGCAGTAAGTAAAAAAAGTTTAAAGAATAGTTGAGGTTTAAGACAGTGTGAAAAAATTGTGAGAGAGGCTTGTATACATGAGTTGTTAAAGCTCCTAATTGCTGTTTAGGAAAAGATGTATATATTTGGTACCACAAAATATTTCTTTTAAGCTTGTTCTTTAAACTTACTGCAGCAAAAGTTGAAAAACTGTGTAAATTGCCAGTATTAGATGGCAGTGCTAATAGATAAAAAATCAATTGGGTAATACAGTAATTATTAAATTATTGTGTTAAATAATTATTAAAGGAACATTTCATATACATATATGTGAGTGGTTATATACTGGCCAGTGATACTTTTACTAGAAATGCTGGGATTACCTAAAGCCCAATTTAAATAAGAGCTTTAGTTTAACAAAAAGTAGATTCTTGGACATTATGCTGTGGAAAAGTTAATATGTCAAAATTATCAGTTGAAAACCACACAAAAAACAAGACAGCTCTGTCAGTACTGATCTGAGCAGTCATGGTGAATATTTTTCTGATGATGTAAAAAAACCAAGAGGTTTCTTAATTTCAGAAAATCCTTTAGTTTAAAAACTTTCTCAAATTCTTGTTTCTCATTGCTAATATTTCTTTTTTTTTGAAACTTGTAATGAATTGAAATTATTCAGAAAGCTGAAGTATGAAGGGCATTGGACATGTAGTTTCAGTATCACCGTAATTCTTTTATCCTTGGCAAGTTTGTTTTTAATGTTTTGTTTGTAATGCATTGTCCAGCCTTTCACACTTCACCTTGTTTCTTTTTATTTTTTTTTTATTATTATTTTTGTAGAAATTTAAACTGAGAACTAGGGAAGACTATTGTGTGATGAGCTTCAGGTGAAAAGTAAAAGTACTTTTTCACAAACTTTGACTGTCTGTCTCTTTGAGATAAAGTGTTATAATGTATAATTTTGAATAGGTGAAATCTGACTACCTGGAAGCTCAATCTCACCATGTTTGCCAAAATGGTACAGTTTAGAGTTCTGTGTAGACTTCAGATCCTAGTTTAATGGGTGTTTTTCAAATTTTACTCTTCTGTGTTCCACCAAAATTTGTCTTTCTGTGCAGCAGACCAAAATAAAATACATTCTATTGCATGGATTCTAGCATAGTCAGTTGGAGATACTGCTAGCTGAATTTTGACCAGTTTTGAATGTTGTTAGGTTTTGTTGTTTTGTCTGCTCTAGTAAGGTAGAAAATACTTTGTGTATTACACATTCTTGCATTACAGTGCAAGAACTTTTTAAAAGCTTAGTCATGGAAATTTTTTTTGGAGGAGGGGTGATGGTGGTGGTATAGGGTGTGGGTATGGAATTACTGCATGACGTGCCTCTAAGCACTGTTTTTAACTAATAGAATATTTCAAATTTTATATTTAGATCTAAATATCCTGCATTTTTTATAGAAAGAGGGAAGTCTTATCACTTGTTTCACTAATATCTAAATGCATGCTGATTTCCAGCACTGATTAATTCATTAATATCAATATTTTATGACACGGTTTTCTTTAGCTCTTGACTCTGATGTTTACCCCACTGACATATTTTTCACCAAAGTAAATAATTTTTTTCTGGCCTTCTTTCAAAGGAAGGACTTCTTCCATCCAGCTGGTTAGCTGCATATCAAGCAAAAGGAACTCAAGTTGGAATTTTGCTGGAATTCTGTACAAGAATTCTGGAGAATATTCTAAACAGTGTCTTTCTGGTGCTGTGTACATTAATGCTAATGCTTCCCTGATTCTCTTAAATTTATCTGGCTTTTCCTCCACCCCCCATCTGTGTTGGCTGCATCGTGTTTTTTAGTTGGTTTTTCCTTTTCTGTGAGTGAGCTCATAGTTCAAAATGGACATTTTTCTACTTTGTCCTTAAATTGGTTTCATCAGCCTTTTGTGATGTCAGGCCTCTGGGTCATCTCCTTTCTCCACACTGGTGTTTCCCAGCATTAATGACGCTTCCTGTCTTGCTTTGTTACTTTTCTACTTTTTGTGTCCGGTTCCTTGGTGCAAGCAGTTTAAAAAAACTTAGGGATCCATTAACAGTTTACCACCATTTTATTGCTTTCAAACAATTCTAGGTAACCACTAGCTGTTTTTTCTTTAATGTATGTTGGAGTTTTTACGTGAGCCCTTGTTAGGCATAATTCATATGTTCCTACATGTATGAGATGCTTCACTGAAAGTGAGATGTAAAGGATTTGCTGTGGTCTTTGTCAGAGGACTAAGTTGGTCTTGAACAGTCCACCTTTCATGAAACTAACTTCTGTCTCTGCAGAATTTGTTCTGAACCCTTGAATTTGACTTAAACCAAATGAGGAGATGGCTCACTTAAAATTAATTTCTTGCTTATATAAATAAAAGCATTTTTTAATAAAGCATTAATAATATAAGTAAACTTTTCAAATAGAGTCTGAATATGTCTTTCAGCCAATGGTAATGACAACAAGAAATTCAAAGGTGATGATAAAATGGATGGGGCTCCTTCTCGTGTTCTTCATATCAGGAAATTGCCGGGGGAAGTGACAGAAACAGAAGTTATTGCTTTAGGTTTACCTTTTGGTAAAGTAACCAACATCCTGATGCTGAAAGGGAAAAACCAGGTAATTTGTTGCTTTCCATTTTTTAATATGCTTGGTGTCTGATTTCAAAATATTTTGTTAAAATGCTATTGAAGTTAAGTGATAAAGCAGTAAGTATTAGAAAAGTGCTTTTGTTCCTTTATTTTTTTAATGCATTTACACCATCTTTTAGTAAATTTGGGGAGGAAATGGGGGATGGCTGGCAGCTACATAAAGCAAAAAGTTAGCTGGGAGAGAAATATTTATTCCTGCGTCTTCACAGATGAATTTTTGGAGATGAAGTAAGTAGCTTAGCAAATAAAGTTGGTATGTGTAGAGTGACATTTTCTGAAGACTGATATTTATTAAAATGTGTTATCAAACCTTTTGTTTTTTTATGTGCTGCTAATATGAAGATTATCTGTTTCATAAATACTGAAAATTACCTGTTTGAATTACAGGCATTTTTGGAACTTGCTACAGAAGAAGCAGCTATCACTATGGTTAATTACTACTCTGCTGTGACACCTCATCTTCGTAACCAACCCATTTATATCCAGTATTCCAATCATAAAGAACTAAAGACTGATAACACACTTAACCAGGTATATTTACTGTTCAGTAGTATTACAAATGCAGACAGTAGAAGATGAGGCATGGCATGTGTTCTTGGCTCATGTGCCATATGTTTGAATCGTTTGGTTTTGTCCACATTCTAACACTACTGTGGTCTTGCCTATGGTCATTCCATTTTGTGACACTGGAAGGGATTTGCTTTCTGCGTGGTCTTTCCATTGCGATAAATTTTCTTAATGTTTCCTTAATGTCAAAAGGCAAAGATTCTGAAGTGTGTTTTTAATAGTTATTTAAAAGTTTTAAATAACCTAAATTTAAAGTTTTTGTCTTATTTTATGGACTGTAGGATGATAAAATTAACTTTTTTGTTCTGACACCTGAGATTCCAATGCCAATTTGAATTGCCCTAGCGGTAATGGCTGATGCCAATGCCTATGTTTCAGTGCTTTGAATAATCACTCTAGTAGCACTGGTAACCTCAGCTTGTGATTGCCTTTTCTGGAGAGTAATACCATAACGATCACTCTAGAGACAAATGTACTTAATAACAAAACAACATTTTGCTCGTGACAACATTTTGCTCGTGCCTCTCCAGGACCCATTTCTCAATAAATACAGATGCAGATGTCTGTTTTTAGTAGAACAGAAGAATTAGCGAAAGTGAAGTGGTGACCAATTCATACAAACTGTAGAGAGATAAGAGACTCGAATCTGCCGCAAGTCTGGTGGTTATTTTAAGATTAATTTCTTCCATTGCATTTTTGATGATACAAAAAACAATGCAAGTGCCAAATTGGTTTATGTTAATTGTCTCCTCTATTAGGACATGTAAATAGTATAGTTATAGCTGTTGCCTTTGAAAGCAATTTTAGGATAATCTATGGAAAGGCTTGGTTCAGGTCAAGTATAGTGTTGATTTTCCTGCTGGTGTTTCTAAATATTCCGTTCCTTAGAATCTTTTGATTATTTTTTTTAAAATTGAGATTCCCCAGCATCCCAAGTGTCAGTTGCAAAGAAAAATAAATACCTTCATTTACTTTTGAAAAATAAAGCAGGGGATGAATTCTGTCTTCACTTGCAGTGGCTGGAGATACTCCATTAACAAGTGTTGTCTTATGTTGTCCTCTTGTTTCTCTGCTGATACTGATTTGGTGGTTCACATGTTCACCTTTTCAACCTATAGGACGTGCTGATTTTCCAGCAGCTTTTATGCCACCATGCATATTAATACCCCATCTTAACCTATATTCCAAGTATTTCAGAACGTAATTTTAATTTAAATTTAATCTAGAACTAAATAATACGAATAGGTACTTGGCAGTAAGCATTCTGTAACTACTATCTCTTGAACCATTCTATAAAACAAAGATGGTTGGACATTCTTTTTTCTGTAAGAAAAAATAAAGATAGTGCAGGTATTGCTTGTAGTCTGGCATTTTTTTGGTTACTCAAAACTTAGCTTTCAAATCAGATTAAAATTTTTTCTCACCAACCCTCATTCATTTGAAGGTACCTTTTTCTGGATGTTCAGTCAGGAAGATGTGAAGATGTTAGAATGTTAGTATGTGTAACTGGAAAGACAGAATAAAAAAATTGGAGAAACGTGCAAGTATCTCAGTTAAAAAGAAGATAGGAAAAAAATATTTAAGCAAAGGGTACTTTAAAAAGCCAGGCCTTGGCTGGAAAGGTTCTGTTAAGCTGTGTCTTTCTGAACTGCTCAGTAATAGGAGCTTCAGAGATTATTTTTACTTATATGCTCAGAATGAGCTGTTCTGAATAAGCACATTGAAAAGGGACCATTTTTAAGTTTTCATTTCAGTTTTATCGTTCTATGAAAATCCTTTTCCTGTGAGACATCAAAACACAGAGAGGAGCATTTAAACTCGGATATAAAACAAATATGTCTTATTTTTAGTACATTATCAAGACTCAGGAGAATTGAGAATAGAATGACCTCTAACTGTGGGTTTTTTTAATCATCAGCCTGTCGTAAGTGCATGGGTTTGGTCCTTCTGCACAGACACTGTAACATTTAGAAATAAATGTACTTCAGGTGGTGTACCTGATCTTTTGAAGTTAGTTTGAATTTCGCAAAAATAAGAAAAAAGTGTTACATACTACTTAAATGTCTTCAAACTGGCTACTTACATATGATGCTGGATGTTATTTTGAACTTGTTTGATGAAATACTCACAAGAATTCTAATATTTACCATTGTTTATTCCTGTATTCCTTCATCTACGCACATTAATTTTAATGGAATGAAATATGATGTCTAAGTATAGGTGGATAGTGCTGACAAGGGTCATATCTTAAAATTGACTTCACGAGTTGTAGTTTGTTGGGTCATACAGTTTAAACTTTTTCAGTCACTGTAAAGACTGACTTTAAATTGATATGTGCTTATAGAATGAGTAGGAAATAATTATGCAACTCAGCCAAATATCTGGCCATCTTAAAAGTTGTGTGTTTCATACATTAGGGGAAAGAAATGTAATCAAAAGACATTTTTACACAGTTACGGTTATTAATGTTAAATGTAGAGGTAAATTTTGTTTTCCCAACTGGTGTTCACCAGGTCTTTTTTTTTTCCTCCACTTTCCTTATTCATTGATTCGTTTCAGTATGAGGAGTATCATGTAAGTTGTGAGACATGAAATTGTGTAGTAGCGCTAATACCTTTAAAATATGCAATATGCATTAATATGATGGTTATTATTTTTACCTGGCATGCTCACTTGTCTCTCTTGTTTTGTATTGTTTTGCTTCATAAGGCTACTGTAATGAAAGTATTAAATGAAACCCCTTTTTTTCTGCACTTTTTCTTTCTCAGAAAAAGACATCTAATCTTTCTGATACTGTCAGTTTTGGCAGTGGAAGTAGTTACATAGATGTGTGTTCTTGTGATATCATCATGTGGTTTACCTTTGAATTTCTAAAATCCTGCTTGTGTTTAAAAAAAAAATCCCCATATACAGAGAGGATTTTGTTTTTCTTTTTACAAAGGAGAGTGGATAACAGACACCAGTTTGTTTACCTCTCTGGATACTACTTTCTGACATTTATTAGTCTTGTGTATTATTTCATTGTGTTAAAACTGAGAAGTTTGGAAGTGTTAGTTTAGAATTTTCCCTTCCTATCAGAGCACATAATTAAAATGGCAGTAAAATGTTAGTTGAGATACAGTCTTTTGAACAGTAAGATAAGTACTTCTGGTTTCTGTAGGGTTGGGTTATTTTGTTGGTTGGTTTCTGAGTTTGTTTAGTTTTATTTCCTGTAAAGGAAAGAATCTTGAAACCTACAAAATCCTCACTTTCTTTATCCTTACTAGCAGAACAATAAGCTTGCTACTAGAAAGATTGATATTGGTGCCATTTGAAGCCCCTCCTTAATGTGACATAAGGATTAATTGATGTTTTCATTTCTGTTGTCTCCTCTCACAGAGTCAGACTGCATTGCACTTAACGTTGTGTTATGTCTGTAGCTCTGAGTTTGAAATAAGTGGACTATTTTGTGTTTCTGGAGTTAACTGTATTAATATTTTTAATTAATTTCAAGCTGTTATCTTGAAATATTAAGAAAATCTCTCTTCTGTCATTTTTTTTTTTAAGCGGGCCCAAGCTGTTCTTCAGGCAGTGACGGCTGTGCAGGCATCAAACGCTCCCATTAGTGGGACCACTGTTAGTGAGAGTGCAGTGACTCCAGCTCAGAGTCCAGTACTTAGAATAATTATTGACAACATGTACTATCCAGTAACCCTGGATGTTCTTCATCAGGTAAGTCAGATTTCATTTTAACTTGAGCTATGATTGGGAGAAACAGACATGTAAAATTTTATAATGTTTTTGACAGATATTCTCTAAATTTGGTGCTGTATTGAAGATAATCACATTCACAAAGAATAACCAGTTTCAAGCTTTACTGCAGTTTGGTGATCCAGTAAATGCACAGCAAGCAAAACAAGTAAGTATAGTTCTCTTTTAAGGCTAGAGATCTTCCTGTACTCCCAACATTTTACAAATGTTGATCTAACAGAGTACTACCATAACAATGTGTCATACTCCTCCACAATTTTTTGACATTAAAAAAAAAGTGAAAGTTATTATATAATATGTTGTTATACCATGTGAAATCGGTGTTTAATGATAGAATGTTTGTGGATACTGTGTCCGAACTATTTTAGACATTTGTATGAACAAATATTATAGTAAGACTGCACAGAGATGAAATAATATGCAAGACTGCAGTAGTAAAAATGTCAACCAGAAGTAAGAATGTAGGATGTAATGGTGCTGCATAATTAATTCACCAGAAGCAGCAGATTTAGTAACCCTATTGGACAGTTGTTGGCAGGTACTTTTAAGCATCCATAGAAAGATGTGATTTGTGGATTAGTTACAGATTTGTGAAAGTATTTAGTTATAGTATCCTAAAAAAAAGAAAAAGTAAACTTATTTGTAGCCATAAATGCCCAGAAGAGAGAGTGCAGTTTACTCATGTGACCAGACTGTGAAGAAGCTTTGCAGCAGTGATGGGTGAGCAGGATCTTGCTTTTGTTTTATAGGAAACTCTCCTATGCTGGGTAGGAGAGGCAAGAACAGGTAACTGGTTTTATTCATTATAGCAGGAGAGAGCCTATGGATAAATTATGGCAAAGATCAAGAGCATGTCATCTAGACCAGATGGTTTGAATTAATTGAATGGGATATGTGCACATTTGTGGCAGTAGGAAAGTTGAACCAAAGGGGAAGGTGAGATTTTTATTATTATTATAATTTTAAAGAGATAAATGGAATTAATTTATATTTTCAAACCTTCACATGCAGTCTGGGTTTGAGGAAGGCTGATTAAAATTGATGTGCTGGTTAAGTGTTGCTTGGCAGCATAGAAAGTGCTTATTGCCTGTAGATGACAGACAAGCTGAGAACTTCACAAACGTGAAAAGCTCACACCTTAGGCTAAGTTGGCAAATTTTCGTCTTAGTAGAGGAAAGACAAAAATGGGCTTAATTTTCTCTTGTAAAGAATGTGGACTATATTGAAGTAAAGACTTCATTAAGTGGTGGAGGATGGTAATTTTTGTCCTTAACACCAAATGAAATACTGGGCATTGAGTAAAAAACTGTGAGATGATCAAGACAGGGAATCACAAAAAATGAGATGTTTTCAAATAGCAGAGTGTAATTTTTCATGCTGTAGAGGAAAACAAAGAAGAGAGAAGAGACAAGATGATTTGCAGGTTGATTTATGGTGGTCAGCTCTAAGATAATCTACTCCTGAAAAGCAGTCTGGAAATACTTGTAGATCTGGAGAACAATTTAAATTAGGGATATGCTTTTCAGAGTTGAAACAATATCAAAGAGTTGAGAGAGATGCAAATATATCACTGTACTACATAAGAATTTGTATGGAAGGGATACACCTTGCAGGTTTAAAATAGTAGTGCAGAAACTAGACCTTGACCTACAAGTGCTGCAGAAATTAGACATTTAGATTTATATTTGAAATATTTGATAAATAGCTGGATGCTAAATATGTTTGTTACAGAGGGTTGTAATTCAGGCTTGACTTGTGTTTGGAAGGCTATTTTTCAGTAGTTGATATTACTGCTGCTTTTAAAGTGCGTTTCTGATCCAAAATATGACATCAAGTGATAAATCTTTTGACCTCGTTTTTTGAGTCATGTATCTTATCAGAAAATTTAATGGAAGGATGACGTCTGTGAAATGGACTATAGTGACGTGAAAATTACAGTTTAATTCTAGGAATGTATTATAAAGAAGTTACAAACGAAAGGATAAGATATGTAGAAGTATGAAAGGAACCTAAGAATCTTTTGCTGTTGTTGACTTCAGACAAACTCTGATACTAGCTGCTTGTGGGATACTGTATTGGTCTTAAAAAAAACCCCAGCATGTATTTGTTTCTCCAGTTTTGCATGTTTTGATTAGGATACCTGTTCACTAGTAGTAGCTCATGTGAGAATGATTAAACTTCATTGAGTAAGTGACTCCTGTATGTACAGTCATTGTCAGAGTAATGTTGGGGCCTTAATGTCAAATTGAAATGGTCTATAGTTTCATATTTTAACCAACCCGTGCATAAATATACAAAATGTTAAGAGTAGTACCAATTGCAATTATTGAAGGATGCTAAACTGGAAGGAAGGTTTGATTTCCCCACTACCCTCACAAACTAAATAGAGTAAAATACAGTTCTTATGGTTAAGCCAAGTGCCACCAGAACAAAAATAACTAAAGAAAGGGAGCAGTAAGGTGATGGGGGGAAAAAACGACTTCAGTTTAAATACATCTGGAAGTAGAAGCAAGGTGATGTGGTGGCTACAATTAAGTTGCATGGAGTTCAAGATCAAACACATGGTAAAAAAGTACAGTTTTCCATTTGTTTTCCATCCATGTTACTGTAGAAGATAATGGGGAAATTTAATTTTCCGGTGGCCCTCTTCACAGGAAATCAGAATGTGGCCTTAATAGAAATTGAAGACTTAATAAGGAAGTTAAAGAGCAATTTGAAAAACTCAAGTGATGTAAGTACCAAGGAGAGATGCTATGCATTTGAAGGTTCTGAGAAAACAGTGACACTGACAAGAATGTACAATATGAAGCCTGTAGCCCTGTGGGATCTCTTTTGCTATTTGAATGAGCAACTAGTGAAAAGCCTCATTCCTGCTTCGCTTGTTTTGTAAGAAACTAATTTCCTGTAAAAGTAGATAGTGGTTACACTGACACTTGTTTCATCACCACCCTCAGGTTGTATCATTATAGGTTCCTTGGGTGAAGACTGGGAAGTTCAGGTTCCATATAATGCAGCAGTCTAGCCAGGGGTGGAGAAAGTAACTGAGAATGGGCAAGAGTAGAGCACATTGAACTGCTGTGCTTCTGCTGCTGAAGAAGGTTTTGTCTGGAGATGTCTGTATGGATATGGAGATATTCTAAGCATTAAAAATAGCCCATTTTCACTGTAAATGATGAGTAGTCTTAGCGTAAGCAGCAGACTTAAGTATTTGAACACCAGTAGTGCGGTATACCGTGGAGAGATGAGAGTGCTGGTGTTTCTGTCTGAGAAGCTGGCTAATTCAGAGTGTTACCTTTGTGCAAATGTTCTGGAAGTACCCTTGCTAAATCATGAACAATTAATGACTCATCTATAGAAAATTAACTGAGGCTCATACGTAGTGCATGCCAGTCATCTTGACCCAGCACAGGTTAAAAATATCACAGAGGTTCTGTTACAGTTGGCCAGTTGATCCTTCCTTTGCCCACAGGCTGTTCAAAGATTCCAGCGAGGGTTGACTCTGCACTCAAGATGTCGTCTTTCCAGTTGTTCTGACTTACAGCTTCAGGGTAGCTCTGTGCTGGGAGAAGTCTGCAAAAGATCTCTGCTAGTCTGCAGTGTCCTAAAATCTGTAATGGGAACTTCAAGCAGTCATTGCAGAATGGAAGAAAGGACATCTCCGGATAGGATACTGAGCTGAAGGGCTATTATCCGCTATTATTGTATTAGGCTTTTTTGGACATCTTTAATTTTAAGGAGCACAATTTATGTTCAGAAATGATAAGCAGTGTTCAGGTAAACAGGAGAGTGCTGGATTGCATTGAATCAGAAAGCCCAGGAAGTGCAGCAGCAGATCCTTTGCACATAAAATACGTTAATTTTTGAGAACAGAATGTATTTACATACACTTTTTAGCCACAGAAACTTTTTGTATCTAAGACACTTGTCTCAAAAGAAATTACTTTCATTCAGATGCATATCTATAGGATGCGCTTGGGACACGTCTCTCCCAAGAGATACTTATCATATGACCTTCAGTTACTTTGAGGTACTTACTCTAGCTGGAGTATGCTTTATAAGTATTGCTTCCTTGGGTTTGGGGGTTTTTTTGTGCCTTTAGCTCTTACGCCCTTCTAAAGAGCTTGTTTTTAGTTTTTTGGATTTACTGGCACAGGCAATATGAAGAATGGTACTCATATTTGTAGGAGGGTCTCATGATACTTGATCTTCTTGGTTTGGCCCATGTGTGGTGTGGTATGGTATCACATGTGAATGAATGTATGTGTAAATACTTGAAATAGAAGTTTCTTAGCAGTAACTAGAGTTCTTGGAGATGATGTTTGGATGTGCATTCACTAGCAGTAGGGCTGGTCTCTTTTTTTTCAGGATATCTGTGAGAGGAACAGGGTTTGAAGGTTTGTTGCACATTCTTTTGCTATATGAGTAAGAGCTCAGAACACACGTTCACATTTGTGACTTTACATGTGAACAATTAATCTTGAGAAAAATGCTGGTTGGTGAGAATCTTTCTTGCATTGTTAGAGGTGTATGATGCTGCTGGTAGAGATGGTTGGGGTGAGGGTTTTTTTTTGGTTTTGGTGCTTGAAACCTTTCCTAGAGCTTGACTACAGTGCTTTTTAAGAGTGCGTCTCCTTCCTTTCTGGTTCAGGATGTTCTTTCAGCCTATCTGTGTCCCAACTACGATGGATTTCTCTTGTGCAGTACCTTTTATATGTACTTCAGGTCACTTTGAGTTTGCCATAAAGAGGAGTTTTTGCTATTTCAGTAGAAGTTTTAGTTATTTATATAGCTCCCTTTAAACATTGACTTCTCTAGAATCTGCAAACACAGATGTATCTTGTTTTGCTACTTTTTAAGTCTAAAATATTTCCATCGACTTAGCAGCCTTGTGCCAGCCACAAGTCAGTATTTCTACAGACTCCACACAGAGGTACAGTATGAATCCTGATGGGTCCTGTGATTGGGACAAAGCTAAAGAATACAGCCTTTCAGTCTCACTAAAATACCCATTTTCTTCATTAGGGGAATGGGTATTCCCTTGATGGGCAATGGCATTGTATTTGACAATCAGTAAACTCTGGCTGTGTAAATTGGACCTTCCTCTAATTCATATCTTAGTGGATTTTAGAAGGTAGGAAGTCTTCTAAAAGTGATGTCTGATTCTCAGTATAAACTTTTTTAGGTGTAAGTGTTCAAGTGATAGTCTTTTCCCAAATACCAACATCAGGAGTCTTGGATTCTGGTTTGTCACCATGTATAAAAGAGCTAGCAAATTGTGTATGCTGTAACGGTGGTGCCCACCACCACCCCAGCAGTTAATCCTCAGCTTGTGTTCTATGAATAAGGATGGTAAATTTTGCTTTTGGATTTTTGTATAAAGTATTTTTTAAGTGGAGTTTCAAGCATAGGAGTTTCTCTTTAACTGCTAAGTATTTGTTGATATGGTGTCTAGATTTTCCAGTTTTTATAGGTTTTTTGTTCTATATGTTTTTAGAACTTCCAAGCTATGGCAAAATAATTATGTAGACTTACATATTCTTTTACATGGACTACTAATGGTGGTAGATTTTTAAGTGATTTCAGGAGCCCTGGAGATGTCAGCTGTGATAATATGTATTGTAGGGACAGCTTTGCTGGCTCAGGCCTAGAAGAGGGGTGTCTGCAAGATGTTCAGTTTCCAGATGCATCACTGTATGAAAATAGCTGTGTTGCTTCCACAGCCAGCAGGCACACAAAGTTTGTGCAGTGCTTAGCTCAAAATAGTAAGCCCTACCAGAACTTGAATGCGTTGGAAAGTACGCTGCAGATGTAACCCAGCTAACTGCAAGAGCTAGCTCAGGTCCAGAAGTGGTACGTTTCAGTCCAACGTATCAGTCCAAACATTGAAATAAAAGATCTGATGTTTTTATTTGAAAATTTGGTTTATTTGGTTTTTTCAGCATATACATATATAAAAAGTAGTTTTATATTTAAAATAATGTCTTGATTGAATGCTAATTTTTAAGATGAACTGCATCTTCACTTCCTAACATTCCTTAAGAATTAAACTGACTTTGTTTAAAAAGTTTCCATGTTTTTAAGTCTCTCATATTTAACTGATAGTACTTTGAGTGAAAGGAAGATATGCCCAAAATGTAAATGGACTCAAATCCAGGTTTATATATTGGCCTTTTTTAAAGAGTGTTTTCATCGAATGCTAGGTGTCATGTTATGTTAATAGGCATTCTTTCAGAAGTACCAATTAATAGTGAAAATGAGATTTCTGAAAAACAATGTTCGTAATATCAGGTTAGCAGTTAAAGGTTTTCTTTCCATTTTGGCACTTTAGGGGAGAAGGAAAACCTGCAGGAACGATGTATATATTATGCCTTAACAGATGGCTGTCTAACATGGTAGTTAAGTCTAGATTTTATTTTTTCCTCAGTCGATTTTTCATGTAAAAGAGCACTTGTGAGATTCCTGATTTTTATTATTTTTTTTCTTTGAGAAATCTATTTGGCATTGTGTCTGAATTTAAGCTGTGCTATGGAATGCAGGTTAATTAGCTCTATTCAACAGGCAGAACTTAAGTTTGACAGCATTGAAATGTCCCTTGCTACTTTGGTACATAAAAACAGTTTCTAGGTAAGAAGGGAACATCGAGCTTCCTGGAATCATGTTGAGAGGTTAATGCATTTTAATTGGTTTTAAGCTAGACAGTAAGACAGATAAATATCTATATGCTGACCTTGTTTAAAAAAGTAACAACCAAAAACCCCAACCTTGTGCAACCAACTTGTATTGTGTCTTTTAAATAAATTGTGATCTCTTTTCCAGGCCTTAGATGGTCAAAATATTTATAATGCTTGCTGTACCCTACGGATTGATTTTTCCAAATTGGTGAATTTGAATGTCAAGTACAACAACGATAAAAGCAGGGACTACACTCGTCCTGACCTTCCATCTGGCGATGGACAGCCAACGCTGGACCCAGCTATTGCTGCAGCATTTGCAAAGGAGACCTCTCTTCTAGGTATGATGTTGACATTCTTCTGTATTGCAAAGCCACTTCATGAAAATATTGACTAATCCTTCTAACAACTTAAATTGCAATAGTGTCCAAAGGCCCATTCAAGATTCAGTCTATATTGTGATCTGAGTTGTAGTAACATAATTATATTGTCTTTAGAAGTACTGCAAAAATGAATGGAAACTTGCATGACAAAATGACAAATGCACAGAGTATTAGAAGAAGGCAAGTTAGTTCAAATTGTATCCTGAAGTCTGTCCTTCCGTCTTTCCTATGTTCCTGTCTGTGGCCACCTTGCCCGCCTTCCCACTGTGTTTGTAAGAGAGACTTAACAAGATTTGCATGATTTCTTCATGCTAATGTTTATTTGTAATATCAGATTATGAAAATAACGTTTTGCTGGTTTCCTTCAAAGAGGAAAGATTATGCTCTTTGCTTAAAAAACCCAAACCGTGTGGTGCTGGCCTGTAGTTTCTGTGAATAAAAGAAAAAAAAATCAGTAGTTGCACTTCTAGTGCTATGGAATATGAGTTTTAATATCGTGTCAGCCTTTGAGTTAATCAGAAGTTGGTGAAATGCTCTGAGAAAGGTACAGATATATCTATCTTCTGACTATTACCAAACTAATCAATGCGTACTCCTACTCCTGTCAAACTGGTTTTTGGTGAGAACACCTTTCACTCTTTAAAATGTAATAGCACTCTGATATAGAATCATTACTTTTATAAAAGCTGATTTGTTATGTTCTGATCATTGTTCTTCCCACTTAGTCTTTTTCTTATTTTTTTTCTTTCATAATTTCCCATTTTTGTTCTGAAGAAAATGTAAGAACAACATAGATTTCATGTTTTTTTACAGTCTGGGCCAAATTGAAGTAAGTTTGAGTTAATGTCGGAAAGAGGGGCCTCTGCTCTCGGTTACAAAAGATAGAAGGCGCTTAGTGAATGATGATGTGAGCCCAGGAAGAGGTGAATATTGTAGCTAGGGCTACTGAATGTTGCGCTGTATTTGCCCCTTTTCTGAAATCAGATTACTTGAAGGATACATTTTACATCTAGTTGTAAAGTACACACGAACCCAATTCCCCCAAATTCCAGAGCGCTTGACTTTACATCTCCAGCATGTCTTGCAAATGATGTATCACTTGCAGCTACAGCAAAAGTTTTGGGAAGTAAAAAATACTGTAAGAATCTAAAGTCTCAGAAAAAAAACCTGTAGCTAAAGTTCATTTTCTTTTTTTCTCTTTTAACTTCCCATAAAAAAATTCAAATCTCTCATTTCATGCTTCAGTTGGGAAGGTGGATGAGTGTTCGTGGAGAAGTTTGACACCATAGAGATGAGTGCTGTAGGAACAGCCTTGACGCAGTTAGTGATTCTTTTGTCAGCCCACAATGACTAGAATGTAGACATGGGGCTGCAGCATGAGTAGTAAGTAGACAAAAGCAAAGTAAAGCTGCTTATTAATGAGAGCCGTAATATTAGGGATTGTAAGGCAGGGATTTAGGAGAGGAGAGAGTAAAGATCCTTAAGTTATAAAACAGTGACAAATGCAGCACTACTTATGTAACTCTGATTCTGACATTTTCCTGAATCCTGAGAGGTTGGTTTCTAGTCTCAGGCTTACTAAAGTATTTCCTTATGTATAATACTTAAAGTATGCATCAAATTAACAGGTTTCATTTGCTTGGCATGGTGAAATCACACTCGGCGGATGCTTGGATCATTGCATTACTATGGATATGTTTAATTGGGGTTACTGTACTTTCTGCAGTTATCCAAGTGACTTTAGTGGGCTTTGTGATCTAGTACTTTAGACCTGAAAGTCACTTAGATACTTCTGATTTTTGTCTGCAAAACTACAAAGTTTTCTAACATTTTGATTTTAATCACACATTCTTTTATATATATTAAAAGTAATTTCTAAAAAATTACGAAGATGACAGTTTGAATAACTAATTAAATATAATTCGTACTCCTTGGGTGGACCTCCTTACATACAGTTTTTTCCAAGCAGTAGAAGAATGAAAAGTACACAACCTGAGTGACTTTCATTGCAGCTGTGAAACATTTTCAGAACATCGGTGAAGTCAGTCATGTTTATTTTGATGAGCAGTGGAGATTTTATATCATGTTGGCTTTTTCTTCTGTAAAAATGTTCGTTGTTTCAAAAGAGACTTAAGGGAACTGGGTACATTTTCTATCTCTGCTTGTGGCCAGTTGGGTGAGCTTGGTATATTCTTAACTCTTCATGATCTGTCAGGTGGGGATGGTGTGTAAGTAGTTTCAGATAAGTCCTCAACAGTGTGTTACATGGTAACTTACTCATAGTAGAAACTCTTCTTATTTTTATTTATTAAAAAACTTTTAATTGCTTAAATCAGAATGCCAAATCAAAGTGTAGTGGAGACTGCATACCAAGAATTCTGTTTGCTGTGGCTTTGTAATTTGTCTGACCTTTTCAAAAAATGAGATCTCTGTGTGCTATGTAATCAGTTAAAAACATATCAATGAAATAGATGATCTAGCCTGCATGCATCATCACTCATTCATCTACTACATCCTCACATGTGATAAAATAAGGTTTCAGAAATCTTTGAGACACTAAATTGGACAATATTCAATGAGTCTTAATATTTTTTGAAAGGAGAAAATTACTAGTGGATGAAATGAACTGGTTTCAAATGAATTATCAGAAGCAAATTTCTTTTTCTTTCTCTTCTGTTTTTTTACCTCACATATGAAATGGTAGATATATTCTCTCTCCTCCTCCCCCCCCACCCCAAAAGTTACATATGTTACAGAAAAAAAACTTTGGATAAACAACAGCTGTATTATACTGAACCACAACAAACAAAATATTTTATATAAGAATGATTTATAATTGCAAATACTGATATGAAATAATAAGTTACTCACAATTTAGGTATTTGTTTAATATTAGAGCTGGAAATGCATTGTTGTGCTTAGGGCTCCCAGAGCTTTATCCCTTGCTGTCGTTGCTGGCATTCTTTGTTAGCACTGTCCACTAATGCCGCTTTTTAAGATTCTTACTGATAATTTTGAAGAATAATAATTGAAAATACTTTTACAGGAGTGCGGTTTAATTAATCATTGTTTTTAACTTCATCAGGGGGACCATAGAATGTCCTTGGGAGAGTCTGAGGCTATGAAGCATTTTGCCTTTAAAGTGTGTGTTTTACTTGGCTGTGCTGTGCCCAGCTATGGAAAGAACCATAAGAACTTCACTAGTCTTCTTTATATTCCTTTATTCCTAAAAATGCTGGACTGGCTTAAATTTCCTAAGGTTAGGGAGAGGTGTTTAGACATACTAGAAGACTTGATATGCTCTAGTAAGACTTGATAGCTTGACATTTTTTAAAACTTAAGTGATTGCTATTGACCTAGTATAAAATAAGTTATTTCCTTTGTGTTGACATCTGGCATGCATTACTGTCCTGGAAAAGTATTTGGATACATCAGTGCTCTTTTACTGAACCCTGCGTGATGTGCAAATACAATGTTGATCAAATATAATTAAGCTGTTCCTATATGAACTACATATAGTGCGTATGTATCACAAGAACCTTTCAGGAATCCTGGGAGTAACACACTTATCTCATACCCCAGTGACCTGATCAGACAAAAGCAACACTTCTCTGCAGGGTCTGAGTTTCCTTGGCAGAAGAAAACATAAAAGCACAGCTGAAGCTTTAGCTGGGGGTAGCATGTCTCTTCAGACAATAGGATTACAAAAGCCACAGAGCGTGTTGAATCTTGAATTTAGAGGGTTGCCTCCCCACCTCATGCTAAGGCTGTGAGAGATAGTAAACCTCTTCACGTGCCCAACTCCACTGTTGGGTATTTAGTCAAGCATCAAGTTGCAGTGAGGAATGTCTCTCAAATGATGATGGAAAATAAGGATGTAATGATGCAGAGAGCACAATTAGTGTTTATTCTTACTAATTTAATAAACATTTACTTTAGACCATCTTGATAAACTAGACACTTAAAGCATTTTGGAGTGCAGTGGAAACAGTTTTGGTGCACAGTAATGGTTGTTTGAATAGAAAGTAATTTTTACACCTCATAACTTTGCAGACTTGATCTGAAAAAAAAATTTCTACATGTCTGTTATGTTCATTTAGCAACCCATTTCACAATCCTTTGGATGACTTTAACAGTGGGATGGTCTGCTGTGTAGAGTGGTGTATGCAGCACTAGTACTGATATAGGAACTTTTTTTTTTAAACGACTTGTGTGTGTTTCGTAAAATATGCTTTATTTTAAAATTAGGGCTTCCTGTTGCAGCTGTTCCAGGAGCTCTGAGTCCTTTGGCTATTCCAAATGCTGCTGCTGCAGCTGCAGCTGCTGCTGCTGGCCGTGTGGGAATGCCTGGAGTTTCAGCTGGTGGCAATACAGTCCTCCTGGTTAGCAATTTAAATGAAGAGGTCAGTGAAACAATTTAACTTTTTTTTTCCCCCCTCCTGAGTCACACTTCATTTGTCAGTATTTTATAATTTCTTTGCATTTGGCGTCTTACATTTGGATTTTAAGCTCAAATTATTTTTACTGTTTTTTTTAATAATCCCCAAAGCTTATTTTAAAGCCATTATTGTTAAATACATTTGTTTTCCCGGGTAGCTAACAACTTAAAATATCCTTTGCTAGTCAGCTACCTATTTTTTTCTAAGAAAAATTTGGTAACTACTACATGTTTGAATACCAACTGTTCTTTCTTTTGTAATTGTAGTCATGTAAACTAGAATTTCTGTTTTGTTTCTAATTGTTTGCTGTTTCATTTCATGCTTATATCTCACATTTTTGAGTCTTAATTTATGTGAACTACTCTAACACATTTTTCTTTGAAGGTTCTTCCAAAGATCTTGACGAGGCAGTCTTCCAGTCTCCCTTAGTAATTTTTTTTTCTTTGCAGTTACTCATTTGTCCTAAAAAAAACAGTGGTGGCAAAGCATTTTCACCTTAACTGTATCTTTCTTGCTAACTCTGAAATCTAAAGGGATTAATTTAGTTTTGCATTTTTACTGTCCTTTACATTTATTTTGGTGGCTGTGAAAGCTGGTATGAAATGTGGGAAGTTTGTATCAGTCTAGCTGTTCCATTTTTAACTGGCCTCTGTCACTGTAGATCATTAAGCTTTTTTTGTCATCTGGTACTATTTTGTCATCCACAGTGTTGCATGTTAAAATGTTTTAGATCAGAGTGCCATTTTGAAAGATATTTTGCCTGCATTTCATAACCAGCCATGCTTACGCAGTTAAAAGTTTAAATTTTAAAATTTCTATTGCATGCTTTTTTTAATTTATGTTCATGTTGAGATGAAATGCTGTAGTTTACTCTTAATATGAATGTACTTTACCCATATTTGTCTTGGGTGACTACATTTTACTCAGTTTTTCTTGTACAGTACATAAACCAACCATTTTCTGACCAAATTCCTGCATTTCCTATGTACTGACCTATATTTTATTTTTTTTTGTTCCCCACTTCCTTATTTTTTTTTCTTCTGCATTGCTGTATTCCCTCCCCCATTTCATCCTTTTCCCTATGTGTTCAACTTCCCTTTCCTTGTCTTTACCCAAATTCCCATGCCCTTCCCTGTCTTACCCTTCTCCTCGTCTTTGTCTACGTTCCCTGTCTTCATTCCCTATGTTCATGCTTCTGTGCTTGAACAAAATGTTCCTCGGACCAACTTGCCCCAATTAACCGCCTTGAACCATGATCCATGACCACCTCACCATTCTGCGGGAACCACCCTTCGTTATGGATGATCTGTTCATCTCCGCTCTTCCTCGACTCTTCTCTCTTCTTGTCTTACGCTGCTTGCTCTTCTCTCCTTCTAAAGATGGTTACGCCCCAAAGTCTGTTTACCCTCTTCGGTATGTTATTGTTAGCACTATACTTTTATTATTGATTTGATTTTGTTTTTATGGTTTTTGTTTGGTTGGTTTTTTTGTTTCACCTTAATTCTTATTTGTAGCTAGCACTTTGGCTTAAAGTTGAATAGTAAATCTTTTGCTATTTTTCTTTTGCTGTTTAAATCTCTCCATAGACACAGATTTTCTTTTAATGCATGCTAATATATTTTGCATGGTCTTTAATTTTATATCATTCACATAGCTTTGAGGGTTTATCAGAAATTATTCTTTTCAAAATTCACTATTCAAAATCTTTATCTCCTTTATTCATTTGTGAGTGTGTTGAGTTTGAGTGAGTGATCTTGTTGCTGTCTGAATGTTCCATTGATATGTCAAAATATATTACTTAGGTGGCTGGCTTTAAAATGAACTTTTTCTTTTGGGTTACTTTTGACTTTGAAAAGGTGTTTATGGTGATGTGCAGCGTGTGAAGATTTTATACAATAAGAAAGATAGTGCTCTTATACAGATGGCTGATGGAAACCAGTCACAGCTGGGTAAGATTAGTTTTCTGTTTATACTCCCATTAGTCTAAGTACTTGGAAATTAGGCTGTGTAAGATCAGGTGAACTAAGTTTGTTTATATTTGTCAGTCTGTCTCTTATCCTGGTTGCCCACCAGATCCAAAATCTTTTTGTATACACTTGTGTTCCAGAAGGTCTGCACCTAAATGAATACCCTAAATGAATTCAACAGCTGAATCAAATGTGATGATCCCTAAATAAAATAAAATATTCACAAAGAGTCTGCAGACTTAGTTCTTGGTTCCAGTCTTTTAGCACACTGACCCTTTGATTTACTTGGATGTTTTTCTTGTGTAATGTACCACAAGCTATTGAAAAGTAGCACTCAATTGAGTAAACTTGTCTTTTTCAGCCATGAGCCATCTTAATGGACAAAAAATGTATGGAAAGATTATTCGGGTTACCCTTTCTAAACATCAGACAGTACAACTACCTCGTGAGGGACTTGATGACCAAGGGCTGACTAAAGATTTTGGTAATTCACCTTTGCACCGCTTCAAGAAACCTGGTTCAAAAAACTTTCAAAATATATTCCCTCCTTCTGCAACACTTCATCTGTCCAATATTCCGTAAGTGTTCACTGTCAGTAAGCCGCTAATATTTATGTGAATCACAATACACTGAATTGCCTAATGATTTCCTGCTTATGCTTATTTTCTTTCTGTCTGTAGACCATCAGTAGCAGAAGAGGATCTACGCACATTGTTTGCTAACACTGGAGGCACTGTGAAAGCGTTTAAATTTTTTCAGTAAGTAGCTTTTCTGCATATAGCTCTAAAAAAAGAGTTTTTGCAGCACATCTTTAAGAAATTAAAGTACATATCAGATAGCAAACATGAGGAGCAACCCCTGTAGTGTTCAAGTTCCTAATTCCATTATTTTGTTTCAGAAGAGATCACAAGATGGCACTTCTTCAGATGTCAACAGTAGAAGAAGCTATTCAAGCTTTGATTGATCTTCACAATTACAATCTGGGAGAAAGTCACCATCTGAGAGTTTCTTTCTCTAAGTCAACTATTTAAAAAGGCAGATAGAGAATGAAGGTGTATTGCGTTGTTTGGTGTTGTCACCTTTTGACTGTTCAGGAAAGTGGGGACCAGAGTTTGTCTTCTGTTTTTTGTTTTTTTTTTCCATGCTGTTATCATTCCTCGATTGTTAAAAAAAAAAAGGCAGTGATATTAACTGCTTTTCAACTGTTTAACTGTTGTTTAGATAAACCATTGTTTTGTTTAAAAGATTTCAAGTTAATACCACATTTTTTCAACTTAGGTGACGTACGTGCCTTAAAAAGGAAAATTAGTACTGCTGGAACTGCATAACTAGTAAAAAGCAAATTTGGTTGTCTGGGGCACATTGTTACATGATAATTTAAATATGTTTAGGCAGGGGTGTGTAAAAAGGTTAAGTTTTTGTTTTCTCCTGCTTGATAGATTTCTTTATATGCTGGCTTGTCACTTATTTTTCTTTTTAATTGGATAAGATGCATTATGCTGAAAGAGTAAAATGACATTATTTGATTTTTTGCTACTTTTTGCTTTGTGTTCTTTTTTAAAAAAGGCCTTTTGTATTTCATTGTTCTGGTCTAGATTCAGTTATGAATGTAGGCATTAGTTAAAATTAACAAGGTACAGAATATTAATTTCTTAAAGGACAAAAAGTGACTTCTGTGACTTTGAGCCCTACGTGAAAAGCATTGTGGAATCTTAACCTTTTTGTACACACTCTTGTGGGATGTATCATATAAATGTCAGCACTAAGTAATGTCTTGTTTGTGGCTGAATATTTTTCGTAGATGTTTTTGGAGTTGACATGACTTATGTGCATTTCAATATATATTGCCATCTTTAGTTTGTAATTAAGATATGGAATATGGTTGTGGATTTCTGAGCATGTACAGACTGGTCAAGCTAGTTCAGGAAATGGTGCATGTGTTTTTCAATGATGAAGAAAGTTTGCTGCAAATGCTTGCAGGAAATTTTGTGGCAGTTTCCTAAAACTGACAACCAGGTGGGACCAAAGTTTATGTGCCTTTAGTCTTAATTTACCTTGCATTGTAATATTCAGTTTTAATAAATCTCTTCAAAATATTTTGTATTTAGAAATTGATCTGACTTTACTATAAACATGGCTCAGAATCTGCAGATCCTGTTAATTTGAAAGCAGTTCACTGACAGTCTGAACTGTTACCTTGATTCTGTTTAAATGACCAATACTTTTTGAAATTGATGTACTTAGTTTCAAGATTCATAGATTCTGTTATCTATGTAGAAAAAGAAAGGCCATGTATATTTTCTATTAGTTGAGTTTTTACATCTTTAGAATTGTAAAATTCAGTATAGTTTGAAAGTGGCACAATTAAAAATTAATTTTCTAACAAAGTTGGGAGGTTTGATGGTTGTTTAATTTCATTTTGTGTGTACTCTGCTTACCTCTGTAGCATGCTCAATAAACACTTCTGTAGCTCTGTATTCACCTTTTCTGTCTTTCTCTGCTGCTTTCTATCTCTCCTCTTCTTTGTTTTTCACTTCTACTGTGCTTCTAAATTCATGTTTATTCTCTGCCAGGGTGGGAAAAGCATAGTATTAAAAACTACTATTTATGGCTTTTTACCATAAATCTGATGCTGTGAAAAATACCAACTCTTTATTTTCAGATAGTGACCCCTTTGCAGGCATATGTGCAAATTAAACGTTTCCCACCCTGTTTTAACTTACTGCTTTAAAGACATAACTTTTATTGTAGTTTGTTAGCTCTCTCTTTCTATCTTTTTAGTTTTTAAGCAGATTTATGCACTAATAGATCTCTCAGGTTTGCCATGCTCTCTTGCTGCAAGTTTCATCTTTCATTTTTTTTGTGTCTGCTAAAGATCTTCTACTAATCATACAGTGTACTCATGGGTGAAAGTAACAAAGGATATAACATGAGATCTGTGGACCATACATGTTTGAGAACAGGATGCTTCAGCTTTCCAGAGTCATGGGTTCAAATGAGTATTAAAACAGTTGGGCACTTCAGTAGTGTTTCTTTATCTTTTGAACTGATTGTTGTGGGGTTTTTTTTCTCTTCAATTAGAAAGAGGATTTTACACAATTGCCATTTAAGAATAACTGAATGATCCTGGAGCATTTGGTAAAAGCTGTCGGCGTTCAAATCAAAGCATTTTTCAGTCACTTTTTCAGTACCACCACTGTAGATCCGTTGATGTCAGAATACTTTGTGAACTGATGTCTTCCTTTGGCTCGCTTGCAAATCGGTAAATAGCTATCAGCTTTTGAAGGTCATGGTATAATACGGGGGACTTGCATTAGTCTTAATATGTTAAATAAAATGCATTTTATCAGAATTACACCCAATATATGACTTAAGTTATACTGCAGGTATTGCAGTGATCACCCGATCTGAACTGCTGGTAGAATCCTCTTCATCCATACTCAAAGCTTGTAAATCAGTAGCTTTTTACAACTCAAACACCCAAACACATAGATGCAACTATTTCCTGTGATTTAAGCAGTAGTTAAGGGTCTGACTGAGCTGATCTGTTACTTTTTTCATCTGTACAATATGATGTCCCGTATTTTTCTAAAATAAAAGTGTGTCAGATTTCCTTTTGTGTATCAGAATGTGCTTGCGTGTTTCAACTAGAAATGTGAATTGAAATTTGCCATTCCGTGGGTTCGGCTTATGCTGAATCATTTCCGCTCTAAAACGCGTATCAGATAGCATACAGTGATTGCCATATGTGTAATTTTGAAATAACTGTAAACATCTGCACTGTCTGATTGTGTACAAATATAGGGGTTTATAAAAGGGTAACTTACATAATTTTTGCCAGGCTTATTTCCTTAAAAAGAAGTTTCTATACTTATCTCATTTTGAAAATTTCTGTGGCAAAAACCTCAAGGGAAAGAGTGTATATTGGCTTTGACTTGTTACAAATTCAGCAGCTTTTTTTATGACATAATATTTGTATCAGCCAAAATTAAAAGTAATGACAGTCATAATTGTCATGAAAGCATTTTTTATTAATCTGAAGAAAATCACTGTTCAGTTATTGATACTTAGTCTTTAAAGTGGCATCTCTTCAGAAAATACAGACTTAGTAATATCCTGACTCCTAGAACTTTCAAAAACTTGTTTTTCATGAGATGGTACTGCATTTTGTATAGTAATTTGTACATTTTTGTTGTTATAAAATGTAAATAAGTTTCTGTATTTTTAGCTCTTCAGAATGTGAAAAGCATCACTTTTATTAAAATTTTACTAAAAATAAGATTCATGAATAACTTCTTACACTCCATGGAACGTTAGTTTCTAGATTGCTAGTAAAGCTTTACCATAGGCATGGTGATTCTCCAAACTCAATTTCAGATTTTTAAAATAATTCTGATATTTTGTCAGAGGGCAGTTGCTGATTTTTTTTCTTTGTGAATTGTTGTATTTTTCTCTGGTGGAGCAATGAAATTGGTTGGAAAAGTCAAAAAATGATTCTTTGATCCGATAATGTCCACTGGCAAATACAGTATGTAAATGAAATAAACCAAAAGCTTATAGCATTCTAGCTAGAAACTAGCTAGAAAAAAACCTCAAAGTTAAGTGAATACACTTAAAAGTACTTCTGTATATTGTGATTTGACATGTTATGAAAGGTACCTTTGCCCTGCAGGAATAACAGTTCATACAACTATTTGTAGCTTGCCATTTTTAGTGTTTTACATTAATAATCAGTTTTACAAGCCATCTTACAGAAACAGTTTCTTTGATTCATTATAAGTTTCCTTATGTTTTATAGTATCTTACAGCATGACAAGATGACTCAGACCCTGCTATCTGCAGGATTTAAGGCACTGTGATTTCAAACTCTAGTTTACTCCAGATAATTTGTCTGATTCTGTGCTTAGATAACATGTGCTTCTGTCAAAACATTAGAAAAAAGAATTGTGTTTTTCTCTGCCAACAGGAATATAACTCCACTAGTCCATCTCAAGAAATGTTTTTTCTAGTATCAAATGTGTTACAGTAAACAAGGCTGCTCAAAAGATTTGATTGTGTTAGGTGGGGATGAGGCTCAAGTCCTTGTGCTGTTCCGGACACTGAGACAACCTGAAGTTCAGAGTTCTGCTGAGGTGAAAATTTTTCTTTTAAATAATTAGGCAGAATGCCCTGTGTCTTACAGTCCTGATGTGTTTTGAAAGGGATATATATATATATATATAAAAATATATATATATATGGTGACATCTGAAATATTTCTTACCTTCCTGGTTTCTTGGGTAGCTGAGCAGCTGCAGCCTGCTAGTCTGGTTCCATCCACACAGAAGATAAGGAGAAAGAATGATTTTTCTGAAACTATGGGATTTGGCATGGTATTTTCTGCTTAATGGGCCTTGGGAAAGTTAGTAGGCTGCAGTAATTTTAACTATAGAGAATGATAAACCATTAAGAATTATTCTGTTAGTGCATTGGCTTGCTAGAACCAGTGACAAAGTTCCTGCTCTGCTGAGGAATTACAGGCC
Source organism: Rhagologus leucostigma (assembly GCA_013397725.1). Lineage (NCBI taxonomy): Eukaryota > Metazoa > Chordata > Aves > Passeriformes > Rhagologus > Rhagologus leucostigma. Next base: position 1,041,555 of record VZTD01001331.1, on the reverse strand, counting down.
ACAATAATGAAGCTTTAAAGAATGTCTTTACCTTGTTTTTTCCTTTAGTATTTAGTATTACATAATCTGAGTATCTTGAGCTTTGAAATTCTCTCCAGTGCATGTGTTTGGTCTTCAGGATGGTTAACAGAATGAGATTGGTGAGTTCCTGCTTCACCTTAAAACATTTTACAGCTTGCTATATCTCTTGTTGTTTTTTGAGTTCAGTGAATTTTCGTCTGATCAACAAACTATATTTGGAAGAGGGTTACTTTGCTTTGTTTTTTTCCCTTTCAAAATTTACAGCATGTGAGGTTTAAAATCTATTCTTTCTTGATTAGTTCTGCAGGCAGGCGGCCAGCAAAGGAAAAGCAAAGAACTTTTCTTCCTTGGGAAAAATGTGAATTAGATGCAGATTGACTTAAATGTCTCAAAAAACTTAGCTGAAAATAGCACTCCTATTATTGAAGAGTTCTGCATGTTTTATGAGTTTTAGCCCAGTTTCATAAGGAAGTGAGGCGTGTGTAATTGCACCATCTCCGTGTGAATGTGCTGTTCCCGAGATAACCCGTCTCTTCCTTGTCGCTCCTGTACCCTTTGGTTGGCTTCCTGTCAGACAGAGGGGATGACGGTCTCCAGTAGTAAGGTATTTCTGTTCCTGTCCGCATGATTGAGGCTTGCTAGTAAAAGTCCTTACTTTCAATGCTACGGGCAAGGGAAGGAGAAGATCTGATGCCTTGTCTTTTGCCAGGAGTTCTCAAACAGGCATGGGCATGGCTCTGTCTTAACAGGCAGCAGCATGTGAGGTAGCAAACGTGGCCTGGGCATACTGGGTACAGGACACGGGAGGTGAAAGGGAAGGGATATTTTGCAGGAGAAGCAGAGTATCGGACAGAAGAGCCTTGAGGGTGTTTCAGTAGTTTGCTTTCAATTGTTTTCATGCATAAATAGACGAGAAAAATTGTTGACAAGGCGCGACGTGTTGGCTGAATAATTTTGTAGGGGTATTTTACAAAGAAGTCTGAACAGAATTAGTCCAGCCTGTGAGGTAAATGTGATGTATTTTCACTTCAGCTCAACGGGTACAGGGATATCAGAGCTTAGCAATTGCATGGAGACTGCTGTGGAAGCTGGTTTTCCTAGGATGAGTACTTATCATCCCTGGAAGCCAGCAAGACTGAAAGCCTGAAGCCTCTAGCCCTGGGATAGGCTACATGTCAGGGTAGTTTAGGATGAGTGACACTGATGGCCTGCCAAAGAGCTAGATAAAGTGAGCTAGTGGGATCCAGGAAGAGATTTGTTAGAGTAGTCATCAAGTGACATGTGGGGACTGGCATTTTTTGATGAAAAATATAAACTGTAAAATTTCTGACCGTCTGTGTTTTATGGGAGTGTACACCAGTATCCTTTGGGCTAACCCTATTCCCTGTAGTTCCTTCATGCCCTGGGCGTCTCTGTAACAGCATCAACATCCTTTGAAGATTTCAGTTGTGCAGCTGAAATCATGCTGGACTAGTCTGTTCTCTTCTGAAGCAAGAAAGGTTTCTTTGCAGCTGCATCTGACGAGCACCGGTGATCTGCTGCGTGTGGTGGCACACTGGCCTTTCCACTTTAAAGCACTGGCAATCCTCAGTAAAGAGTCCTGGTGCTGTGTCAGCAAAATACTCCTTTCATCATGGTGTGCTTTGTTGTCTAAACATTAACCTTCAGGTATTGACTTAGATAATTTAAGTAAACTTCTGTGAACAACATTTGTCTTTCAAAATGAGGGGGGTTTTCCTTTTTTCCTCTCTTTCTAGAGAGACAGAGATTTTCCTATTGATTATAGAAAGTGAACTAGAGGTTGCCATTTTTCAGTTCTTAAGCAAATTTTGGTTCACCTTAATCATATTGATCAGAAGTGTGTCTAACTTGTTTAAACTGTGATGGTAGAAGTCACAGAACTTCCTTAGTCTGTATCACTGCATTGCCATGCTTACTCCTAGACTTTAAGGAAAAAAAAGTCTTGACCTAAATCTTTTGCTGCAGTTTAAGTCCAGTTTGGCTTTTAGTGTGTGGTCATTTTCAAGTTCCTCTTAGATGGAAGATGGAGCTATACCTCATCTTCTTTCATATGTAGTTACACTAAAATACATGGTTAATAGTAGATGACCTTTTTCTATTGGTGGCTCTTCACTCAAAATAGTTCTTATAAACAGAGGTATTTGTGGTGCCATCCTGTTACAAATGAATAAATTGTTCTTTTGATTAGAGAATGGTAACACCAAGCCCTTCTGCACTGCTGTGGGTGAACTCTAAATAGCTTTTTCCTGCAGGTGGCCTACCTTGTTTGAGTACGAGTGCCACAAATTTTGGTCCACCAAGTGATGTGCTCTCAGTTGTGACAAAGGAAGAATTGCCACATCACCACCCATTATCATTCACAAGTGAGTGGAGTTGGTCAGTAAAACTGAAGTCTGTAGAATGCAAGTGATCTTGCTAACAGATCAATATTAATATTTATTTGCAGTTTTCTTAAGGATACCTGGAAATCTTTAAAAGTCGTTTGCTTTTCAAAGCAAACATGTAAAGTATCAGAACTTTTTTCACAGGAATGTAGACTGTTGGATTGTATAGGCTGTGATCTGTAATTTTTACATGGGTCTTCTGAATAGGTTGCCCTAAGGAAAGGGATTCCACATTTCATTTCTAATTCCAGCTTTTGCAAGTTTTGAGCCAGTTGGAAACTTGGATTTTTGCTGATCTGAAATAATTACCCTTTCATACATGTCCTTGTTCAGTCGACAGCAGCTTCCTCAATTTCTAAAGATGGGAATTCTGTAAAACATAGCTTTTTTTCAAGGTGATTTCAAACAACATACGTGACATATTCCTGCATAGCTAAAGAAAAGTACAGAGATCCTTCTATGTTGGGAGCAGTTACCCAGCTGCCTTCTGGGCTTAGAACTGCTTGGTAAGCTTCAGACAGATTTACTGGAAAGTAAATATATTGTGCTTGGTGTACCTGGACAGTAGTATAAACTCTAAGCTTCCCTCAGTGAGGTGTCACACTTGAAGCAAAACCTGGTTATCTGCTGCAGCTGTTAGGTTCCTAGGAATTCAGGCCTTGCAGATTCAGTGCTTATAGGACTCTCCAGCACTTCTGAAACCCTTCAGTAACCATAGCAAGATGCATTAGTGATTTCAGAACGTTTGGGGTATGTGCTGTAGGGTGAGATTAGGGCTATCTGCACTTAAGGCTCTTGGATTAGGACACTGGGTAGCCCTAGAAAAATCTGGGAGCACTTCAGTCTGTTTTGAGACAGTTCCCTCATAAGAAATCATGGCATATTGAAAGTTGTATTCATTTCAGCTTCCCTTAGTATTTAGCAACCTGCTTGAATCCTGAGTAACCAACATCCTTGTTACGCTCAGAGAGAAGCTGTTAAAATGCCTCATTTTTTTTGAAATATTTTTGGAACTTAATGTTATGCTCTGAATAATGCTTTTGTAATTTAAAAAAACTTACATTTTTCAGTCCTCTACTTTGTATTTTTTTTGTTATGTCTGTAGTAAACGTTACTTACATTTATGTTAGTAGAACTTAATAATAGTCAGCGTAGAAGTTGGTGAACTTGCAGGAGGATTACCACTCGGAACAATAGGCATTAGTTTTCTGTGCTGGAAAAAACGACTCCAGGCGTCTGGCACTTAGAAGGTGGTATCTAGGCAACTGCTACTGAATGCCAAGATCCTCTCTTGTGCAGACATCTGCCCTGCCAAAACCATGTTCCTAGGGAGAAGAGAAAGTTCATCCAGATGTAGTGACTGAGTACGCAAAGAAAATGAAACTGAGGGGAAATGCTGTAAATACTGAATTGCTACACAAGAACTTCAGCTCCCTAGAGATGAGACAAGTAGCCAAGAGCTTCCTCTGCACATACCGTGTGAAAGGTTGCTACTGCAGGGCACACGGGCCGAAGCTGTACCCTCTCTGTCGGTTTCAGCCTATCTTCTTGGACTCCTTTTTATGAGAATGCTTTTTCTTCTCTTTCCAATTTCAAAAATGAATTTGCAAATTTAAGTTGCAGTGTTTTAAGGTTTTTTAAATCTGTCAAGAAGCACTATGGAGATGAGCTGTGTGTCACTGTGAGGCCAGGCGTGATTCACTTAAAGCTGGAAATAATGTAAGACTGAATCTAGCTGAGACTTCCCTTTTACAGATTAATAATTGTCACAAATAGAACTCTGATCTTTGGGCTGCCTTAATCTATAGTACAAAATCTCCTGTTGAGTAAGTATGTGTACATCAAGTTGCCTTTCTCTGTCAGGTAACAGAATGCCTGTTTGCCACCATTCTATTGTTCAGAGACATTAACAGCTCCTTCCTCTGATAAAGAACTGATGTTTTAAACTGGTTGATTTGTATGAGTTACCAGGTTTGTTACAGACTTATTCTTCTGTGTTTGGCAATTTTAGAAGTGTTGAAGTGTCAAAATATCTGACACTTGTAAGCATTTAAGCTCCTTCTTTTGCAATCATTTCAAGCAGTAAGGAAGATGGAACAGTTACAAGTTTCAAATATCTTGGATGCCAGCTTTGTTTCAAATTTTATTTTTAAGATAGTTAATACTTGTAAAATTGCGACTGGATTTTTAAAGTCTAACATGTACAACTGCCTAATTCTTTGTACAAAACACAATGAAAGATTTAGCTACACACAATAGACACAACTTTAAATATATTGGTACTAATAATGTAATCTATTTCTCTCTCCTATCCCTTTGTTAACATGGCTGTCAAGGACGGGAGGTGTTCCAAATGCTCCTCTTGCATTGCAAAAAGTAGCCAGGAATCGTTCAGGAGATGCTTTCACTTTACAGTTGGGCTGTTCTGAAGGCTTCCTGCTATTCAAGGGCTTAGTTCTGCTCCTGCCATTCTTGGTTGGGATCTTCTGCCAGCTCTGATGCCCGTCTTCTTGCCCTTCATCTGCATGATTCAGCCTGCTAAACTGACAGCATCCCTACCAAAAAAGTCAAACTTCTCCACTGTCTTCTCCCTCTCCCCTTTTTGGTATTAGTTTTTGCACTTTAGTGGACTGAACCTGGTCATTGAATGGTTAGAGAAATACTAAAGATGGAGCATACTCCTGGGAGGAGGGAGGAAAACAACACTGCTTGCTTCAACAGAAGTCAAGTATCAGCTACAATGTAACAAAATCTCATATTTAAAACACTTTATGCTGATACAGTTGTTCCAGCCCTAAAGGCTGGAGCTGTCATGGATTTTAGATACAGGTGGAAATACCGAGTCGCTCTAGGACTTGAGCTAAAACACACTGTGGATGTTTATTGACCTGAGGGCCCATATGAATCTCTTTAGCTTCTAGACATTAATAATTACTAAAATACTGTCTATTACACAGAGCTGTAACATAAATTAACATAATAAACACATCACTTTACAACAGCATCTTAGGAAATGGTCTGCCACACACTGCCAAATGAGTGGATTACATCAGCTTCACAGGCTATGTGACATCTTTTGCTGAAGTAATATTATTTAAATTCTTAATGTTTTTCCTTCAGTGAAGCAGGAAAAAATACTTGTAATTATGGATTAATGATCTCTGGGATGCTGTTTATTTTGCATGGGGATTTTGGGGGGGGTTGTGCTTTTTTCCCCTACCTTGTGCCTATCATGCCACTTTTGTTGTGTTTGTCATTTCTGCTTTAGGTCCAAACAGGATTCTTTGGGCATGGCTCTTTTAAAGTCTCTGGTTATTATCTGGGTGGGATTTTCCAGTTCTGTTTCCACCCATGCTCTTTTGAAACAATGTGTTCGTTCCTTGTTAATCATGCTGAGAATGATGTTTGCTTTTACTTGATGGGCTGACATTTATGCCCTACGTTTCTTAAAGCAAAGGCTCTCTTTGACTTTGAGGTGTCAGGCATGTTGTAAAGGCCATGAGCATTCTCAGAGAAACACTTCTGATTTTTGCCCTATCACTGTAGTATAAGAGGAGAAAGGCAAAAAAATGGTGCTTCATGAGCCAGGGTTTTACTGCTTTATGGTGACAGATAATGGTAATATTTACTCCTTATGAGCCATGCACATAAATCTACATATTTATGTAGTAATGAATACAGTAAAATATTGTGGCATTTCTACTTAGAACATAATTGCCATGTATATTAACACAGATCTGGATGTCACAGAAAGAGAGCCAAAAATAAAGCTGTTTTACCAATTTGATTCAATACTATGGGAATATTTTAAGAAACTGTATTAAGGGAAGTTCTTGAGAAACAGACTGAAATATTTCTGTTTATATGTAATGACAATGTAAAGGTGATAAGCAGTGTCATTCTTACAGCTGATTACATGCTGCGAAGGTAGGTGTAGACTAGTTCTTGTACTAAATTTCTTAAGTGTTTTAAATAGCTCTGCTCTTTAGAGTCAAAGCAGATTGAACATTGAATTAAAAGAAGTTCTGCTAGACTTGGTTTATTTTCTGAAAATTTGCACCTCTTTTCCTCCTTTTTCTATCATGTCTCTTTTTCCATTTTCCATTTGTCTCAGCCTAGATACACCAAACCTTAAGTGTAATCAATGTTTTTCTTTTCTCTACTTTAACACCTGCCTGTCATCACACCACCTGCCCTGACTTTGGAGCATTTGCATTGTTTACGTTGATTGGATTTGAAAGTTGCTCTCCTGATCTGTTCTCCATCCAGTATTGCATTCTTCTACCTTATTCCCCTGATGCTGCTGCCTCGTCCTCTGTGCACCACCCTTCCCCCGTGAATGATCCCCACGCTCTTGCTTTGGGCTGCCTTTGCTTATTGTTGGAGGTGTAGTGGTGCTGTGGCAAACCTGGCACACAAATGCTGCTGTTGGCCCTCTACAGGTATGAGCATGCTGGGAACTCTTGGGTTTGGAAGTAGTTTCAGGAACTGCTTGTCTCCTCCAGCCAAAACTGGCCTTGGGAGGACTTAATGGTTCTAAACCTGAGCAAAGAGAGTGCTGCCTTGAAGTACCATCTTTATCCTTCACGTCCTGTGTATGGAGTACTGGCCTGGGAGACCTCACCTACAAGTGCATCAGAGACTGTGCAGCGGGGCACTTGAGCAAGACCTGTTATCCGTTTAGAACATCACAAGATTTACCAGCAAGATGTCCAGGTAATGGTGATGGTCTTAATTCTGAATTGAGGGGTGGGAATGTTTGAAGGACGTGTTTTCTATGGATGTAGGTTGAAATCAGCCTTTAAATCTTGCTGGGTAGTTATAATGGTGGTAGCAGGACTTCTAAACACATTCCAGAGCTTTCAGTTTTATTGATGTGCAAAGCCAAATGAGGGGGTTTTTTTAAGGTTCTGACCCAATTCCTTCCCATCTGTCTGGGCCTGTTTCTCGGGCAAGATACTTGTGGGATATGGCAGAATTGCTAGTTAGTTTGGGCTTTTTAGATCACAGAATCTACTGATATACTAGAGGAAGGGCTAGTAATGAAAAAGGATCAATTGACAGGAGAAAGGGTGATTGCTAGTGTTGAGCAGGGAAAATGTACGTGCTGCTCTCAGGGTTTTCTTAAAACAGTTTCTTTCAGCATGTTCTCTAATGACCTTGAAGGTGAGGTTAATTTGATATTGATCAGATTAACAAATGTAAAATCTGGTAAATAAAAGCAATTAATTGAAAATAGTGAGGAGGTTGAATAAAAGTAAGGGGAGGTTTAACATTTGGAACTGCTGATGTTCTCGAAGTTACGCACGAACTTGTGACTCCTTGTTACTTGCTAGAGAGAACTTTGATTCGAGGGGCCTCTTGTGCTTCAGAATTTGATGCTGTCCACAGTGATGCTGTCCAACCACTGAAGCTGAGCAGAAAATGAGGTCTTGTCTCCCAGGATTTCTAGTTAGATTGCAAGCACCCAGACTTTGTTTACAGGCTTGTATTTAATTAGTCCTAACATGGCCCAGGAAAGCAGAGGAGATTTTGAGCTCGCTGTCCGTGTTATGTTAAGGTACTGTGCTATTTTGTCACGTTTATGTTATTGAAAGAGGTAGGAGGATGTTGGGGTTTAACAGATCTGTTTCTGAGCCTTGGCTGCAGACTTTGAGGTCAGACACATGAATATCCCTGTGTTTAATATTAGTGTTGGTCCTTCTCTCTGACCTTCATGGCAAATATTCTGCCTTCTTGCTGAAGATGCCCAGTGTGAGGGCAGGATATGGGATACCTGTGCATTCTCATGCAAATCCTGATTTATTCCTGATGAACACATCTTTCCACAGATGCTGACAGGTCATGAGAGTAAACCTAGCAGCACACACCATGTGCTCAGAATTCACAATCCTCGTCTCTTCCAAAGCAAACCCTGTAGTCTGTTCTTTAAAGCACGTTGTGTTCTGGGAGGTGCTGGGGTTTATGGGAAGTTTCACAGTCCTAACGGGGAAGCTCCAGTTTGCATTGTGCACTAACATCTTAAGTAGAGGCTTTAGGCAGATGTTTTTTCCGACTGTTGTTACTTATTCTGTCCTTTACATACAAATGAGAAGATGTGAGAAAATCAGCAAGAGAACCCAAGCCCCAGGCTGTTTGCTTTCATGCAGTGGGCAGAGAGAGAAAATGAAGTATTGTTAACTGCCTCCCTCACTGCCTCCTTCAGTCCGTTCTCATCCCATGAGTCCACTGAAAAGCCTTTCACATTTCTGTACTAGAAATAACATTAGCAGGGAAAAAAACACAACCCCACTCCACTCCATGCATTGCAGCTGTATCATCCTTTCCCAGGTGCCCGTGTTGCTTTTAAGAGAAATGATAATAGAAACACTAGTGGGGAAAGACAGAGCACAAACTATTCCCACTCTTCCCCTTGAAGTGAGCAGTTTAAAAATGGGCTTATTTTGTTAGAATTCAGGGTAAATGCTTTTCAATAGACGAGAGATACTTTTGCTCAGTTCCAATGGACTCCACCAAATCAACCTCCCACTCAATTCAATTAATTCCCTTCCCCCTGTGTGTAAGGAACAAGGTTTGGATATAAAAACACTAAATGTAAGATTAAAATGTCTACAGAGATGATCAGAAGGGAGTCTATTTTAATAACCCTCTCAGATTGCTGTGCATGAGATGTGGAAGTAGGAGGTTTAATCTCAGTGCAGTGCCTTTACAATTATAATCAGAACTGAGCTGAGTATTGGTCAATAGGAAATTTGCTCCTCAGGGTAGGGAGAGGACTGTAACAAGAATTAAGTCTCAGGATGTTAGTGAAGGAAACCATCTGAAAAGAATAATCAACTGCAGTGGTATGGATCTCAGGTTCACAGAAAGAATTGTTCAAAATCAAACAAAAACCCAGAGTGGGAAACAGCAGAAAATTCACAGAGACTTAGATGATCGTTGTGCTAACAGGAAAGAAACACAGGTTGCAAGCGCATGATGCTTTCCTTCGGTGAATTTTTTGCTTTAAGATATTTACAGCTGGTGTCAGTGTAAAAGGAAGAATTTGGATATCAGCAAAAGGTTTTCACCCAGAGGGTGGCTGGGCACTGGAACAGGCTCCCCAGGGAAGTGGTCACAGCACCAGCCTGGCAGAGGTCAAGAAGCGTTTGGACAGTGCTCTCAGACACATGGTGTGACTCTTGGGGATGGTGCTGTGCAGGGCCAGGAGTTCGACTCGATGATCCTGTGGGTCCCTTCTAGCTCAGCATATTCTGTGATTCATACTCAAAAGAGGAAATGGTTTTAGCAAAAGTCACTTGACAAAAAAAATTTTCTGTAATTGCAGCACATATTCATGGAAACATTTGTATTTCTGCAGGTTCTGACCATCTCTAGAATTTAGCATTTCAAACTTTCCGGTCAGTGTGTAAATATTAACAAGTCAGGATGCTTGCTTTGTCAAGGCAGTTTTCTGTGGGGGTAAGCTATTGCCTTAATGCTTTTTAAAGCTGAAGATTTTCTAATATCAGTCACTAACCACAATTCTTAGTCCTCCATGATTTAAGTAGAGGTGTCCATTTCTTATGCAGAAGAAGTAGAATGTACAGTGTGGCGTTTCCTTCAGTCAAATCTTAGTCACATGATATGATACTTGAAATTACCGCTTCAATTTAAAATTCAATCTTGTTTCGAAGAGCTGACAGTTACCATGTTTTTTCAATATATTTATCATTGCTTCTGGATAATGAAATGTCTCACAGGATGCAAGGAAGTGAGATCAGGCCGCATCTTTGAAAAGTGTCTCTGCTGGAGAGCAGTCTGGCAAGGCCAGCAGCAGCCAGGTAACCCTGTCAGTCATACCACGTCAGGCTGGGATTGCCTAGGAAAATATGTCAGAAATACCAGCCTGGGGCACAGAAATCAGCAAAACTGGCACCAGTGAGGGAAGAAGTCATTGGAGGGAAGTTGTTTATTTTGTGGGAGGGTAAGACCGAGAAAACGGGGTCAAATAATGGGAAGAGGTATGGTAATGTGTACAAAACTCTCCATTTTACTGCAAAATGTGGGAATCACCTCCGAATGTAAGAGCTGCAAGATATAGCAAAAAACTTGTAAAGCTGAATATAAAATGAATATTCTGGAGCGAACGTAATCTAATTATTTGGGAGTTCAGATGCAGGTGATACTAGTCCTGCTTAAAAATAGCACTGATGCTCTGGAAATCTTGAACAAGCTATTAAGGAATTACCATATTATAGGCAAATATTTTTTTTTAAATTTTCTTCCAGTGCAAAGGCATATGGTGCCTCTATGTCTCAAGCAATAAATAAGCAGATGTCAGAAATGTAGCCTGTGCTTGACACTGCTTGAGCTGCCTGTGCTTCCCCAGAGCCTGAAGCTGCAGCACATTTCATGGTGCCTACCGGAGTCAGAGCAGCTTGCAGTACCACGGAGAGGCTGGGGAGTGTCACAGGGGGTGCAGTGCCGTCGGCCTCACCCGTGTGTCCACCAGAACTTATCTACCCCCTTGGTAATGAAGGTTTCCCTTCTTCAGACAAGAGATCAGACCTGGGCATTGCTCCTGAGAGGGAGGAAGGGCCTGAGCTATACTTTCAGTCATTCTGACTATCCCAGGTGGATTATTTGGATGATTGCAGGATCATTTGGTGGCTTTCTCTCATAAGGCATCTTTGAACCTAGCCTGCCTTAATCTAGTCCTGAATAGAAGTTAATTTAGAGCTATTCAGAAGCTAATTTAGAGAGGTTTACTGAGCTCTCTTCAAGAGAGCAGTCTTTTAGGATTCCATTTCTAAATCGTGGTTTTTCTTTTTACTGTGGCTTCCAGGCTCTGCATCAGGGAAAAATATCTTGGTTGCTATTGTAGGACATGAGATGGTGGTTAATGGTGGTTATTTTGTCTTTTAAGAAGTGCTGAGTTCTTCTTCAAACACTGATGATACTTTTACACAGCACATGTGGCACGTCTGTGTGGCTTTTAACCCCACTGGTACAGGCAGAGATACCAACAGCAGCTTGCAGTGACTCCTGGATTGCAGCAAGCACCCAGTCTTTTGTATTTTTCCCAGGAATCTCACTGTTGTCATTCTCATTACACACATCCTGCCAACTGTTTGTCGTCTTGCCACCAAATGAGGTCTTGAGGCTGGGAGGGAAGACGCAGCTGTATGGTCTCATATTCCAGTGGGACGCAGTGGTGAACCTGGAGGAGGTGAACTTTAGGACTTCCCCCCTACAGTCTGAAATGTGGCACCAAGGCAGCCAGGTGAGCACTCACCAGGCTGCTTCACTTGCAAGAGAAATGTGCACCTTAGCCCGGGGCAACCTCCTTGCTCAGAGCTCTTTTCCACTTCAGCTGAATTGTATCCACCACCTGATCCCACCTGTGCAAATGTGGCATGACCTATTGATGGCATGGTTTGCCCTGACCTTAAACTGAGATATTTTGATTCATATTTGGTGGGAGGAAGAAGTAAGAGCTTCAATGTTCACATGGCACACCTTTCTGTGCCCGTGCAACCCAGTCTAAGGTCTGCCCCTAAATTCCAGCTGAACAGGATGTGCACTGCTGAGACCAGCAAAAGAGGAGCAGTGCAGCTTTGTCTCGGCTCTTGCAGGAGAGCAGGAGCAAGCAGGCCCAGGAGAGCACAGCAGTGCTCTCAGGTGCATCGGGCTGGTGCCGCTCCGGTTTGGGGAGCGCTGTGAAGGCTGTGGGGTGGCACATTTCTACTGAAGTTTGTGTAGAGGCTTGAACAGTGACTTTCTAACTGTAAAAAGGGCTCAGTTGCATTTGATAGGAGAGCATGTAAAAACACAGTATTTAGGCCTTTTTAAAAACTGGTACAAAGCCATAGTGCAAGCAGGGTATATGCATGGCTCTGGTCTGGGAATTGCATTGGAAGGCAGGAAACTAGGTGGTTAATTCCCCATGATGTTTTAAACTCCTTCCTCACTTGCAGTAGTGTCCAGTGGGTGTCAAATCCTATGTGTGGAGCTCAGTCTGGTAGGATTTCACAATGATGGTTCAGTTGTAAGTATTGTACAGAACATGTGGCTGAGGTTATCCTGACCCAGTGCACCTGGGCACACTTTCTTGCAGGAGGTCAGGATTTTCCTGGAGTGTCAGGTAGGAGTATGAGTCTTGTTTTCAGAGAGAACTTTTGAAAAAATTGTGGTTGCTGGAGAAGTTAACTCGGGCTGAGATGTTTTCTTTTTCTGTTACTCCTTCCAGTCAGATAACTAAATTGATTAAAAAGCTGTTTTTAAAACAGAGGATTACTCAGTCTTTTGTAGTTCCTTTTACAAGAAAAACGTGCTCAATAGAAAGGAGCCTAAGGTTTGCAGTAGAGATAGCCCTGTAATCTTTGTGTCTGTGTGTGGGAAGTACTTGAAAATTGCCTCCTACGGACAGATTAGTGAATTGTTGGAAGAGGAAAGTTTCTTAAAAATTACGCTTTGCATAAACTTTAAATTGCAGAAAACATCTCTTTCCTGTTATTTCCATTATTTATGTACTATCTGAAACAAATGTCAGGCTGACACCTCACAAATTGTTTGCTACTGATTCTCCTATTACTTTACAGATGTTCCAAAAGTTTTCACACCAGCTTCTCAGAAAATATCTAAAGATGAGGGCAGGTTTCATTCTGTAGCATCATTGTTTTGGCAGGTATGAAGAAAGTTGAGTGGGCTAATCACGTGCTTCCCATCTGTCAGCCCATCACTGTTAATAGGTGCTTGAAGGAAAATTGCAGTTATTTCACACAGCACTGGAAGCTGAAAGTTCATATGTCAAGAAAAGATGGACATGGAAATAACAGACTTTTTTATCTACAAAGGACATCCCTGTGCTGCCCTGTTGGGGGTAGTTATCTTTTGTGCACGTGTGATCTGGGTCTAATTTGGACTTGCTGATGCTCACTGAAAAGGACATTACACTCAGCCTGGGCCTGTCTTCCCTGAGACATTGAAATGCAGAGCAGCATTTTTTCCAGTAGTGCTGAAGTCTCCCTAAAGGCTGACAGAGTACTACAGTGCACAGGTTCTCCTGATTGCTGGAACTATGGCTCCTTCCAGAATGCCAGCTATTGACACCTCTCTCTCAGCCACTGTGTTCATTGCTGTTTCTTGCCCACAGAAGTAAGCTACAGCAGTTTCACAGGAACAGCTCCATATATCCACCATAGATAAAAGTTCCTCCAAATGTAGGTTGGACTCTACACCTTTAGTGGTTTTAATGACTGAACCATAACATTTCCTTCTCTTACTTGTCTGAAACCCATTCTAACAACCCAGTCAAACTGCCCACATCCGTGGCTTCCTGGGCTGCAATTTATCTCCGATGATAAATACAGAAAGCTGTGCTTAACCCGGATTAGAGGCATCCTGCAGTGTTGGAAACAGCTCAGTGCTTGCAGGTTTTGGTACAGCATATTACAGCATGGCAGTAGCATGGCTGAGCTGTCAAAATGGCCTGTTTGCCATTCGTAGTGCACCAGTCAAATAAAACTTGTCTTGCTGTTGATTGTTAACAGCAGCTAAGCAAGCTCTTCGGTGTGATTCATCTCCCCTAAATTTAGCTGCCTAAGTATTAGACATCTCATCTGAACCAGTCATCTACCGTAGTCTCAAAATTAGTCATCAGAGATAAGCAGCTCAACACTACCTGTGTCAAGAGAGGTTTCTGGCAGAGGTAGGGGGTTAAGCCATCTCTGGAGGTAACTGTTTTTCTCCACTCTTTCTGGCATAATTTAGGGACTTTTAACAGCAAGGCAAGGGAAGCTCTATTCTTTGCTCTGTTTTCCAGAAGCATCCTTTCCATTTCAGCTACCAATATCCTTCCTTTTAATTATGAAAAAATGTCTTTGTGTGTGAAGCACCAAGTTGGATTTGCTGCCATGATTTTAAGTTATTGCCTCTTATTTTCTTATTGTTTCTCCTGATTGTGAATTAGAATAATTTCCAAGGTTGGGTGAAAAAGAAATGTTCTTTGTTCTTTATTTAAACACATTTTTTCCAGTAATCAATAGCATAACTGGAACTCTGGGTTTCAATGCTTTCTCCTTAAAAACATAGATCAGAGTATTGTGAAGCCATACATCTTCCCTGTCAAACATTTAATTTATTGTGCTGTTCATTTATAGCTTGAGACTAGAGAACTATTGGTTGACAAAAGAGGATGGATGACTCTTTTATTGAGTCCTTATACAGCTGGCAGAAGATAGCAAATGGAGGAAGGAGATGTGCAACACTCATTTCCAAACTTCTAATAAATCGTGGCTGGATCACAAGGGATTTATGCTAACTTAAATAACTTTCCAAAGGATCAGGAGTTGACAATCATTTGTCTCCTTCACTGTGGTTAAACTTGAGCATCAGAAAGCAGGTTAAGAAGAAACTTTTATAGTGGTGCACAACAGCTAATGTTGTGGATATAGACAAATAAACAGCATGATCCATTTCTAACTCAGTTATGGATATTGCCTTATCCCTCTGAAGTTAAAGCAATATTAGCATTTGAACAGTTCTTGTTTAGTGTTATTTATCCCATTACAAGTCAGTGCTCCTTTGCAAGTTAGGATTTTATGGTAGTGGCAGAGTGATTTCAGTACATCTCTGGGGCTCAGTTTGTTGGTGTCTGCCCAGGGGGGTCATGCTGTGGGAGTGCTTTGGAGCCCCGATGCTGCTGCTGCCGCCTCAGAACTTCTTGGTTATGAGGCACTGGGCATCCCTCAGCCTCCAGTCCTGCAATTCTCTTCCTTTGATCATTTTGATGTACGCAGAAATCTTACCACGGTAGAAAAATACAGAAGCTTATTGGTTTGAGCTAATAATTTCCTGTGTTTAATATTTTTCTGGTTTTTTGCAGTATCAAGTCATAGGTTTTATCTTCAGCTTCTGCTCCTTTGCTTTTTCTTACCATATCTGAACCCATCTTTCTCTGTATCTCTAATGATGTTCCAGAAGAATTATTTATTATTTCTTAACTATGATATTTTCTTCTTGAGGAAAGTTCTGCTATAACATTTAAAATACATCTTTTTTTTTTTAATGATCTCTTGACTGCATATTATCAGTGGATATGGGCCGTGCAATCTGAACTTCAATCTGCTTTGTTTTCTAGTAGCAGTAGAAGTCTTATATCCTCCCTCTCAATTACTAGAGGGGAATGAATCCTATTTAGCTGTAGCAATTAAAGAGATTGTGACTGGTTTCAAGTTAGAAATCCTGATGCATTGGTTGGAATAAAGAGCTGCATTCTACAATTCTCTAACTTTCCCAAATTCCTTGTTTCACTTTTCTTCAATAATCTTTTATTTAGGTGTGTTAAAGCTAATATTACAGTTTATGCACATGTGTGTAGAACATGTAAACCACTGGATAACTACTGGCAAAGAGGATTGCAGAGGCCATTGTGCTCATAGAAGCCACACAGAGGTGAATGAGTGCTTTCTGTAAGTTCTCTTCAGAATTTCAAACAGTGTATATATGAAGCAAATGCAAGGAGAGTGTTATCTGAGCTTTTTAAAATGAAGTGAAATTCCTGCTTGCAACATCTTAATAAACAGAAACAGGCTAAGACACATTACTTTTATCTGCACAAAAATGAATGGCATTTTAATCAATAAACACAATAGTGGAGAGTAAGTGGTTGTGAGTACGCAGCTGCAAATGTCAAATACAGAAAGTATTTAGAAATAAAATGGAAAAACTGGGATTAGTACATTTGTTTATTTTTTAGTAAAATATACTTACTTATTTAGTAAAATATACTTAAATTTGTATCTAGTAAAATATACTAGATACAAATTTATCATCACTGACCGTCAAATTAACATGCAAAATTATAATGTGTGATTTATTTTTGAAATGAAGAATGCTTTTATATCACAACCTCATTATGAAAGAGTTAGCCTGGTACAGTCTTACAAAAAGGCTCAGAAATGGGACACTACAAATCAAAATAATTACCTTTACTCCTATTATATTCAGAAAGGTTCCTGTGTAGAATAGGTAGAAGAAAGAAAAAGGAATGCGTGGATGTGATACGATGTAACAGAACTCCCCAGACTTGCATTCTACCCGCACATCTGACTACCTTTCAGGGAAAGTAGTGGGCCAGACTTTGTTATTTAAAAGTTTTAAATACGTTTTATTAAAAATATTATGCACAAAAGGAAAAGGCTATGGCACTTTTAAGAATTAACACTTAAAAATATCTGCACATACACATCCCTGTGTGGAACACTTCTGCCAGCGTGTCTTAAGAACCTATTTTACAGAAACAGTGTTTTCCGGCACAGATTCGTGTCTTCCAAGCTTCATGAAACCTTACATATAGATACATTTTTAGAAACAAAGCTCCAGCCTATTGTCCAGAGTTAACATTTGAGTTTGTGGAAATGCTCTCTGAAAATACTTTCACCCTTATTCCCTGAAGTCAGAAAAACTTACTCCACTACTCTGTTCTCCATAGCTTTCTCAACAAAACAGCTTATAAAGCCGTTTTCATCCAGTGGTAGTCCTGACCCAAACTAGCAGCTTTTCAGTTTCCAGTGAAGAAAAGTTTGAGGTGTGGAATCAAACTGGCCCCTTCTGGGGCTGTGCTGGTTTGTGCACCACATTTCCTGCAGCGTTGGCTGAATTTGTCAGCGAGGGCTTTGCTGGCGCAGCCGAAGGGGAGGCCTGGCAGCACCAGGCAGAGCCAGCGGTGCTGAGCTCCCGTTCCTGCGTGGCAGCAGCCTCCTCCTCCTCCTCTGTGCTGGGGCAGGGAGGTTAATTATAAGATATGGCCTGTCTGGAGCAAGTGCAGCAAGGAACTGATACCTTTACTCTTCACCAGACCTTAACCAACCCGCAGGGCTGTCGGCAGCACTCATCACAGTGTTAATGAGCGTTCCTGGTAATTAACATACTACAAATTAGTCCTGTAGTTAAGAAGTCTCTAAAGGGGCAGGATGGTCTGCACTAACTCCTTGTGAGGACTAGGTTTGCACGCTCTGAATTCATTGATAGGCATCTTTGTAATAACCGTAGGTACCCTGGACCTACCAGGACAATCTGAGGCTTGTACTATTCTGCATTTTATGAGACTTGGTGTATTCAACATCTTTGCAAGGAAATTTAAGGGGAAAAAAAAAAAGCACACCCCAGTTAGTTCATACAAGCATGTTTGCACCTTTTTTCTCATTTTTAAAGAACTGTGTTGAGATAAAGAGATACGGTTGAGAGAAGATCCGTTAGAATTAAACTGCAGTCATTGTAAACAACAGTAAAACTTCCAGTATTTCTACTTTCCCTTTTCTGTTCCTTTTATTTTCTCAATAAATAACAGACATGTTCAATAAGTGAAATAGACTGTTTCAGTAGTCCATCATGGATTTTATTTTGGTTGTGCTTTTTATATCATGCTACTTTAAAAAAATCCATTTTGTCAGGCTGTTTTTCATTTAAGCTTATTGCAAATTATTTGTTTGTCCCGAGTACATCTTGCATTTATTGCACTGACTTCTTGATGGCATGGGGAGATAAAACATAGGATGGCTAGATACTCAACATTATTTCCTGAAATTCCGGTTACATCCTTCCCCACACTGCCTCCCTTTTAGCCAGGTTTACATGCATTCTCATACTTTTTTCCACAAGGTAAAGTATAAAAACACTTTCCCGCTCTTAAATCTCCAAGATGCACACCAGGGAAAACACAGGGGGAGGTTTTGTTTAAAATAGCCTCAGCAACATTGAGGCAACTGATGTTTTATTATGTTGCCTGGTGAACTCGTTATTTATCAAATGTATCCTAACTGCAGAAATATGCCTAAAAAAATAAGTGTTCAGTGATTTACACAGAGAAAATTTATAAGGTGTTCATTACCTTTTAGTAAAGTTTCCTTGCTTGTCTTGAGTGTGAGCAAAAAATCTACCTTCATGTTTCTACCTGTCTGAATATTTCATAGGCTCTCCTGCTGTATCCTTGCTGGTTTGATTTCCAATCTCCAGTTAGCACTCAGAGCCAGGTTTTTATGAAGTTCAAGAACTTACATGTTGCTTTGGTGTCACGGCCATTTCCCTGGGTGGGTGATAAAGCAAGTCTGTGTCCATACACCAGATGCTGCACCCAGCACTGAAATTTTAGCACGTTGTTGTATGGAGTCTGAAGCATGAGAAACAAAATAACCTCCCTCGAGACATTTTATCACCAAGCCTTAATCACACAAAACAATCTTTTCATTATTATAGCTTTTTCATTATTAATGTCTCTCTTTCCTACCCAATATCCACTGTGATCTTTTTAGGTAAGTCAACATATTTGTCTCCCCCAAGCAATACAAAATAATAAGAAAATAATATTTTCTGAAGGTAAGAGGAGTACTGAAGTTTGCTACGTAAATTTCAAAGCTGTGTTGAATACATTTAAAATATTTACTTTTTGTTTAAATGGTTTTAAAATTTTAAAAGGTGAGATGGATTGCACTTTTTTCCATTGCTGTCTTTTTGGTGCATCTTCACATAGGGATGTATTTGCCTTTTGGGAAGTTGACAGTGTAAGTGGCTGACAAACTAGCTAATAAATCTGAGGTTAATAGGGTTGTAGACAGCCAAGTACATAGGCGTAGGAAGGATCACCAGCCACAGAATGCTGCACATCTAGAAGCTGTCAATACAGAGTATGAAAAATGCAAAGGACAAAGCAAAAGTAGAAGTTCCAGCTCATTTTTCTGCTTGCTGAAGCAATCTCTCACATCAGCATATCCTGGTCCTCTAGGGAAGGCGTGTATTTAGGGTTTGATCTTGTTTCTACTCATGCCAGAAAAAGGTCTCTCTTTTTAAGCCTAAGTGGACAGGATCAGATTGCTAATGATTGTCCCCCCAAAAAATAAAACCAGAAAAAGTAAAAATGCCTCAGGTTATACCAATATGGCATGTTTCTGTAAGAAGTAATACTCTCTACTGCTTGTGTAGAAATTAGTTTGAATTCATTTAGAGGTATTTAGAGATGGGTATTAGAGCTTTAAAGCTGATTATTCTAGTTCTCTTAATTAGTGGACCAAATGTTTGATACAGCTGCTGTGCACTCATGGTATTGAGGACAGTTTCCATCCAGAGGAAAAAAAATCTTTTGAAGAAATTTTCTGTGCAGTAAATTAAATCCCTTGAAGTAGCTTGTGGCCAGAAATTTGAGTAAGTCAGCATGGGGCTCTTGGATTCAGCAGAGCCTCACTGATGGCTGTCACCTGCGATTGTCATTGAATTATGCAATGGAATTCTCTTAATGCCTGAACACAAGTCTGAAATAGGAAAGGGTGAAAAGATGTTACCATTCTACCAAAACTCTCCAAAGAAATGACAATTGCTAAAGCTTTGCATCTTCAATATACTCTCTGCTTGTCTGAAGCCACCATAAAAATAGCTGGCTGGAGACTTAAAGGTGTGCACATCACAGAACTGCCAGGGAAACCCTCCCTGCACTAGGCAGACTGCCAGGCTGCTCAGCTGGGTTCTTTGAAGGCATGATGCCCTGAAGGCTCCATTTTTCCCCTCTTCTTCCCTGTGAGATGTCTCAGATGTTTTTTGATCATGGAAAGACCTTGCCAAGGGGTTATCATTTCAAAGGGAGCCAGGATGCCACACACCAGCTGGTCTGGAGTAGCCGCCTGCCTCTGTTCTCGGAGGTGCTGTGGACACCATCCCATCTCACGGCCTCCCAGTTGTGGCAGAGCAGCAGCAGTTCCCGCTGGCAGCTGCTTATAGCTGGGAAATGCTTCCCACATGGCACAGAGAAGCAGGCAATGGGATCTGAGGTTGCCAAAAGGTGAGACCTGGGAGAGCTCTGCTCTGGCTGGGAGCTGTACCAGCGTGTTTCTTCTGAGGTGGCTGCCTGGCCATGGCTATGTCACCATGAAGCCCATCCTCTGCGCCTTTGTGTTGCAAGGTTGAACTTAGGCCCTGAGTTGGGATTTTATATTTTTCAAGTAACTTTTTTAAAATACAGATTAGCCACGTGAGTCCACAAGTTCTTAACAAAAGTCTTGGTCATTTAGAAGGGTGTTCTGCAGGAAGATGCTTGTGGGAGGTGTCAGTGAGTACATGTGAGAACGAGTGTGTGGTTAAGTGCCAGTTTGGCGAGACTGACAGCAAATCTTGATTCAGGTGTTACCTGAAACAACACCCTTGCCCAAAGTGGAAGTTCCCTGATGAGGAAGCCGTGTATGCTGAATCAAGTGCTTGGAGGTGCATTGACTATGGCAGGAGTCTTAGAAACCGTCTGAGATCAACTTATAGCTGAACAAAATCAGGTGAAATTAAAGTCAGGCAAACAAGAAATGTGCTTGGAAGCCTTTCTCTCTGACCCACAGGAAAAGGTGTGCTAATAAGCACAATGGTTGTATTTTCAATGAAAGTTGGTTTGATGCTTAAAGGGGAGATGGATAATTAAGACTTCATCTTCCAAAATATTAAATATTGATTTGTAGACATTTAGCAGCAGGCATAAGGCTCTTCTGAGAACTGGCTGTAACTGTCTAAAAGATTATAAAAGATTTTACTTCTCCATGTAGAATTTAACATTTATTTTTTTATTTAAAATTTATGAAATGAGAGTAAAATAAATCAGGAGATAAACTTCTAGCCCTCTGAGTGTGTTTCAGTTCTGCTTTATGTGGCCTTGCAGAGTCAAAATGGATATATGGTTTTTTTAAGGTTTGTATTGGCTTTTGGTTTATTGAAGTGTCAGGAGGTTTATAAGCTCTTCAACTCCAATTTTGATTGTTTTATCCAACTACTGTCACTTCTTATCAGTATTAAAGGCAGAAATCAAAAGCACAGGACCTGTGGGAAGTAGCGTTTCAAATGTACACTGCTGCTCATTTTTGTCACTGTTCTAAACTATGCCCCTCTGCTCCTGACAGCAAACCCACAGTGAGATAAGTAGGTGAGTTTCATACTTCATTAATTCATTTGTGAATTAAACAAAGGTGTTTTTAGCTTGAGTGTATATCTTTCCACCTGCCTTTCTTTATGACTTGTGAAAATTGCTGAAGTCCAGCATGTCCCGTATCACATAGGGCAGCTTTGCTCTAGGAGCCCATTTGTCTCCAGCCTTTTGCTGGTTGTGTGCTGGGAATCAAGACAATTTGTTTCAACGGGTGAAAAAAGAGTCTTCCAGCTTGGCTGCGTCTTGCAGATGTTTCTCCTCAAGAGAAAGTAACCCAGATTTATGAACTGGGTTGGAGAGCTTAGCCCTGAGAGCGGCACTTGCTGGTCTGAGCAGAGTTAACCAGATGTTCAGCTCCTTGGAAGGTGCTGGGCATGGCCACCCACAGGACACTGCTGTGGTTCCAAGGAGGCAGGTTTGGAAAACCATCTCTTTGCAGAAAGAAAACACCCACAGTAAAGGGAAAGGAAGAGTTAATTCTCACTAGGCAGTGTCTGGGTGGGTATTATAAGGTGGGGTCTTTTCTTGTTCACAGCTGGGCTGCAAAAATATCTGCAATGAGTAAAACTGCAGTATTTTAACCATGCTTTACCACGGTCCAATCTGTGTAGTAATAGCCAGTCTTGTAAATCAAAGACTTTATTCATAGTAAAGCATTTGTGCAGTAACTTCTCTTTTTTCTTTTTTTTTTTTTTTTTTTGAGATGTCTGTGCATTAGAAACCGACATGAATTTTCTCAGTCATTTTGTTTGGGTTAACAAGTGTATTGAATTTAAGAAACTGCATTTTCTGTGCTTTATTTGCAGTAGTTTCAAGCTGATCAAATCTATTTCAGGTTGTTCTCCATTTTATGCAAACTCACTTTAAATAAGTGTAAGCAAAATACGTTCATTTTACCACTGGATCAATTTATTAGGTTTTAAAGGTGCATTTCCACTCTACCATTGACAGCAGTAAAGGGAAAAAGGGAGGAGCAATGACAGAAAATCTATTTGACAGAATAAATAGTTTCTTTGCACGTATGTGTATATAGGTGTGTGGGTTTATACGGGTAAAGGGATGGTGATGGCACTGATGAAGCAGACATGTTTTACCATTATAATGACAAATTGTAAAAGATGACACATGTTAAAAAAAAGATGATGTTTATTGGAGACTTGAGTATTTCCTACCTTCACCAAACAGAAAATTGACTGAGACAATAGAATCCAGCAAGTTAGAGTCCAAATTGAAACACTAAGTCATGTCTACATGGCAAGTAAAAAGTAATTAAAGAAAGAGTCACCAGTTTTAGAGGAGGTAAAAGAGAGAGGCGACACAATTAGAATTCAGTACTTAAATCTTATTTAAACACTGCAATTGCAAAAAGCAGATATTTCAAAATGAGATTTTGCAGTGGCGTAAAGCACGGGAGAAGGACACTAGTGTGAAGCAAGCAAATCTGTACATTTGCACATTTCTAAGTAAGCATAGAGACAAGATATTTTTGCGTCCTTGAGTGTTTATTACATTCCTTACCTTCTTTGACCATTTCAGCTGGGCTGTAGACCCAGGAGGGACATACATTTTATGTTATTTTCATTTTGACATTTTTATGGTTAAATGTTGTGCAGACTTAAATTTTTTTGTGCTCAACTTTAGCCGCTTGAATCCTGAAGTCCTTTTATTTATCCTGTCATCCGTCATTGATGTAACTGACTTCTCTGACAGTGTTGACAGAATTTATCTAAGAGTTTGCTGGATGGCACATTTCACAGAATCTAATATAAATAAAAGGGTCCATCACCTGGGGGATATGGGATTGGAAGTCAATGGGTGTTGAAGGTGCTTAGTTTCACAAAGACCTATTCAAGAACTCACACAATCCTGTCTTGCAGATTTATCTCTTTATATACGACCATGTTCATATTCCCTTCAGGTTCGGTAGCAATATGCTGTTCTTCTTTTTTTCTTTCCTAAGACCTGGCAGATAATCAAATATGTACCTGCATTTCTTTCTGACATTTCAGAAATGCTAAATATTGTATTCTGGTGATAATGCTTTCTGAAGAAGGAAGGAATGGCCCATTTAATAATGTATACTTCATTTACAGTTTGGAGTGTTAGCCAACTACTTGTGATGATACTTCTTCCAGTCATAATACTGATATATGCAGAGTCCTAACTACATTTTTAAATAGAAAAACAACTGAATGATACATTCAAAATAATTCATGGAGAGGAAATAGATGTATTTCAGCATGGGAGAATATTTATGCATTATTTAACAGCAATAATGTTTGAATTCATACATTATGCAAATGCCATTATAATCAGGAAAATGAAAGAACTTGGACTGCTGCAACATCTTTAAATCTACCATTAGGTACTTACTTGTGCATATCATTTAATACTGCACAATGTTACAGTATGTCACTTGAAGAGAGAAGTTATCAGACTAACAGGTTATAAAAAAGTAAAGCTGATGAATCCTGATTGCTACCTTGATGCTAATGTCTATAAATTTATCAGCAAACAAGAGTAAAGGCTTTAATGGTAATTTACATAAACTTCTCTTCTGGAGATGAGTTACTGTGGTTTTACACGCGGTTCCCATTTTGCGTTGTGATCCTTATCCATCCCCACCCCCACGTGACAGACCGGCACACAGCGTGGGCTGACACTGCCAAATTGTATTTTCTAAATGTATCAGCAGCTCTGTTCCAAAGCTATCAAAACCAGCGAGCCTGACCATATAAAACCAAAGCTGCTTCTGTTTCCTCTTATCTTCAAGACAAAACATTAAAAAAAAAAGAAAAAAAGAAAAAGCAAAAACCTGTGATTTGGAAAATCTGATGTTAGATTTACAAGACTGTTCTCTCACAGTCAAAGGGGTGCATGGTGATGAAGCGAGAGCTAGACTTTCCCCTTGTAGTCAATGAGTGAATAAAATTTCTTAAGAATTACTCACATTGCAAAACTCTTCATTTGTAATAATTAATATTTCTGTTAATTATAAAAATGAGAGCAAATAGAACTGAAGAACAATTGTACTGGGAGAGTGATCTATTTTCTTAACTCAGTAAATAAAGCTGGCCCATCACTTGTCCAGGAGGTATTTACAAAAAGGGACAGCAGAGGGAAATTTTCATTCTGATTTCCATGTGTATTTGTTGTGTGGCAAGCAAAAAAGAATTTACATGCAGATGGCATCAATCTGGCATGTCTCATAAACACTATATTCCCCTAATAGCTCAGGAATTCGGAACAGATCTTGCAACTGGGTGGCATTTGGGCACAGTTTGGGCACTCACCAATTTGAATCCAGTCCACAGCCTGGAATTTTTACTGTGATAGAGTCTTCCAGAAATGATTACTTTTTATGTCATAGTGGATGCAGTAGTGGTTGCTCCTCCATCATAAAGACTGCCAGGGCCTCTGCTATAAAACCTCTATTGCTAACAAGAAAACACAATTCAACCAATATATTGTGCTTCTGGCTAAGAACTGGCATGCAAGAATTCATCCTGGAAATTTTTATTTCCAGAGAATGATACTAATTTCTCAGAATGCAAAATAATGCATGAAATTCCTTTTGTTGAATATTAGCTACTTTTTTTTTTTTTATGGCATTGTAGCAATCAGTTGTTGTAAAGCTGGGTGGGAAAAGAAAGGGATGTAGGATGCAGCAGGCAGCACGGGTGCAATAACATGTGCCCACTCCAGTGCCAACTGGAGATCACCAGCTGCTGCTAAGGAAGAGAGAGGACTATACAAACTGGAGTCAATACATCCTGCAATGGCAAATCAGTTAATGAGATGTTAACTTTGGAGTGGTTATAATAATTAATGGAGACCTCCCTGTTTTACATGGTTTTAACAGTGCCAGCTGGATGCCGGCTGTACAAGAAGAAAGTGGGAGAAGGTTATCCCTGCAATTATTGTATGGAACTGTGGGACTGGCTGTTGTGTTTGTGCCTAGGTGAACTGAAGTTTAAGTTCACCTCAGGTGGATTTCTGTGTCTACAGTGCCTGAACACAGTGACAAAGCCCAGCCTTAGACAGGCCAACATGTTTGCATCACTGCAGGCAGTGCTTCCTCCTGGCTGGTGTGCTCCTTTTGGCCAAGCAGATGGTGCAGCATTTTGCAGAAGCTGTCCAGCGTGTCTGTGTTTTCTCTGTCATTACAGCTCCTGAGATGAAATTTCAGGAAGTGCCAAATCCAGCCAGGCCTCTGTACGACTAACAAGGATGCCGTCCCCACCACAGAGGAGTGCAAGAACTTGTGGCAACCCCTCAGCAGAGGAGCTTGGAGAGAGCAAGAGAGCCGATGGTACGGTTAATTCTGAACCTGTCACAGAAATCATCTCTTCTGCCCAGTGCAGCCCTGTTGTTCTGGCAGCGTAGACAAACTCCAGCTGCAGGAAGTGCCTGCTTGGCTAAGGCAATTCAGCCACCTTCTGCAAAGTTACCAGAAAATAACATCAGAGCTTTACATTTCTATAGACTTAGAAGAAGGTCTTCTAAATGATGACCATAAACTCAATCAAACCAAAAAAATGACAAAGTAACTTCTTTGGCACGTGGAAAAGCATCTCTGGGTTCTCTCGTTTTCCCAGCTCTTCCTCCACTGGAGTAGGATTATTGCTGCCATTACTCCTAATAGTTTCTGATTGCACTGAGTACATGCTCCAAAATCCACTGAAGTAGACAGAAAAAATTCCTGAGAGCCCAAATTACAAATTTATGTGGTTTTCTCAATTCAAGATCATCCAGTGTCTGGCCCCAGTGTGCCAGGATAGGTTCGGAATACTTGTTTTTCGAAACAGAAAAATTAACTTCAACATGAAACTTGGCACTGACTTCAAAAGGATTATCCCAGTCATCTATGTTCTGGCAATCCTTGCTTACAGCACAGTTTTAACATATGTTAAATTTTATGCTGATAGTTTGCATATCCTTATACTAAATAAATATGTACATTTATGTACACTGTGATGTAACAGTGATTTACATCTCATATGACCATCTGACATTGCTTCTCCTAGGAATGGCTGTATCTCCTCAGCATGATGAGGAAAATGCTATTTCAACCTAACAGAATATTTTAATTTCAGATAAATGATGTAAAGATACAAAATGGTGTATCTTTAACATAAGGTTGTCTGCAGTTTGTGACATGGCTTTCATAACTTTGCTAATTCCTTTGGGTTTTAATTAGAAACACTTCAGCTACATTTCCCTAAAACATGCAAATGCTGGGGCCCCCACAAACGGTATTATTAAGATGGTTTCTTAATTGATTTTTTTGGGAGCAACTTGCTTGTGTTCCATTTTATTGTGGCAAACACTGGCATTTGTCACTTCTTCCATTAACTGATGCTTTCTGCTTTAATAAATGCACATATTAGATGCTATTCTTCTTCTCTGTTTGATAGGTGTATAGTGTCAGGAAGAAGAAGGTCGCAATGATGTTAAATTTTCTGCTAAGCAAAGGATCAGAGTGTAAATGAAATCTTGAAAGCTGGGAAATGAGAATGTGCAAGTGTAAATAATGTATTAATTATTGACAGCTAAGGGACCAAAGAGTCCTGTTTAGTAATGACATCTTCATTGTCACACTGCCTGACACTATCTCAGGTATTTTTTTTTAATAACAGGTTTTTCCCCCCAAGATAGTGAGTATTTCAATTTACCAGTGTAATTATTGATATTTTTCATTTTCTTTGGCTTTTCTTTATCTTACTGCAGTCTAGGTGCTTGGTACAGGAGGGGATGGGGGAGAAGCTAATCCTTGTATTTTATTGTGGCAACTGATATTATTATGGTACAAAATAGATTTTTTTTTTTTATAATAAAGGAACATAATACTGAGGTGCAAAAGGAGATTCCACTTCATTGGTTATTTATGGAAGTTAAGATACAGTGTAGGAAAAGATATATGATAGCTAAGGGCTCAGTTTTGCCAACAGGCCTTCCCAGCAACTAGTGCTTAATATATGCCAGAAGCAGAGTTGATTTCACCATGTGTTAAGGAAAGGTGTTTCTGAGGTAAAAGGCTTTTAATTCTCTGTACTTTCCAAGCACTGCACAAAGTTTACGAGCAGTAGCAAATTCCTTAATATTTAAATTATTTTTGTTACGAATTAGAGCAGAAAAATTCCCGTGATCCCAAAAAGGTCTTCGTATATTAGCTGTTTGAATAAGGCTGCTAGATGTAAATAGCTAGGAGCTTTCAAATACTGAGATTTAAACTGAAAAGGAAAAAAACCCCACCACAAGTCACCAAACAAAAATAACAACAAAACACCACCGCCACCAAAAATACCTCCTGATCCTTGTTCGCCAAATGAGCCATGAACTTTTGTCCCCCTACCCCCAGGCAAGGGGCTCCATTGCCCTTTGGCAACCCTGTGCCACCTCCAGACCTCTGCTGGTCCCTGACTCCTGCTTTAATCCCCCCGCTGGCTTTGCCCATAATTAGATTTTGTTCCTTCTGTGGGTGGAACACACATCAGTTTCAGGAGGCTTGCAAGGCTTGGGCAGGCACTGAGGGAAGCCACTGTTCCCTGGCTGGGATCCCTGCCCTGCAATGTCCCTGGAGGGCACAAGGTGCTACTGGGGGCTGGGGGTTAAAGAAAAGGAAGAGGCAGCTACTTCAGATGCTCTCCACCCCGTGATAATTGTCTTTTCTTTCACCTTACTGAGGAGGGTTGGGAGGCAGCTCTCAGTCAAATCCTCTTTCCCCTGAAAAATGCAGGTTCTGGTCTATGGAATTGCTTAGCAAATTTCTGTCAGCCCTAGTGAATTGATAGGGTTGATAAATCCTGGAGAACTGGAAAAAGTGAAAATATTTTATCTCACTGTTTTCGAAACACTGTTTTGATTGATTGCGTTGGAAAGATCTTTCATTTTAAAAAGTTTGATTTCTTTGTTTAACAAATATGAATGTTTTTATATAAGTTAAAGTTAACGAACCACTTCACCTACAATTTCCCACTCTTCAGCTGAGTCGAGCCCTGCTGTTTTTGGCCACTGGTTCCTGAGACAAGGGGTTCCTGGGCCGTGCCAGGTAGGGTCGGGGTGAG
Source organism: Rhagologus leucostigma (assembly GCA_013397725.1). NCBI lineage: Eukaryota > Metazoa > Chordata > Aves > Passeriformes > Rhagologus > Rhagologus leucostigma. Next base: position 1,013,128 of record VZTD01001331.1, on the reverse strand, counting down.
CTCGGGAGCTGCCGCCCACACCCTGCCCCTCTGCTGGTGCTCTCAGTGCTCTCGGTGCACAGCACATCCGTGGTGCAGGGACGTTCCCAGCTGCACCACCTGCTTCCAAGGGGATATTTTCAGGTGCTGGCATCAGGAGGGGAAAATGCGACTTGCTCTTCAAGTCTGTTGTTGTTTACAGAACATGTGTCTCAAACATTAAAAAATGCCATATGTGATGCTGAATATAGAGCCTTCCTCCTCTGCCCAAGAATAGAACTTTATCAAAATGAAATTTCCTGCTCATTTGAGCCTGTCTCCATAGCAACAGAACCATACACCTGTGATGTACAGGCAGAAGCTGTTACAACCTCTGAACTAGGCAGAATGAGCCGTGCTCCATCCCCCTGTGGAAGGCAGAAGTGCATCTCTGATGTATCCATGGCACATATTCCTATATGCTACCTGTGTGTGCTCCCTATATACAATCATTTTATTCAGGATTGCCCTACACACATTTGGTAAATAAATACAAATATGCTCCTTACATGAAGTTGTACACTTGCAAAAATTCAATCTATTCTTGTCCTGAGGGAAGACTTTCCAATGCAAAAGTTACACAAAATAAAAGCTTGTGCTTGAATTTGCTTCTGTAAAAATTTCCTAATTCAAAAAATTCATAAAATGCCTCACTCTTGCAAATCTGCCAACCTGTTAATAGTGCATCATTAAAAGAAAAAAGAAACTGCATGCTGAATTATTTAAATATTATTTTAATAGTAAACTGGAAATAATTATGCACCTTTGGCTATGCAATATTGCAAATTGCTGTTCACTCCATAACTTTTAGTGAAATTGAACTCACCAATAAGAAACAAATGGTTGCATTTTAAAGCAACCTGAAATTATTTCCCCAGGTCATTCATAAGGTAGATCATTACAGAGAAATGTTTTCTTATGCAAATAAAAAATAGCTTCCTAATGCAACGGAAATTGTATTTTAAGGTTCCTACATTTATTAGATTATTTAAGGAGAGGCAAACTTCAAAGAAGGTTTTTATTTGAAATATACGCAGAGTAAAAATCTACATAATGATGGCTTTTGCTCTCAGATATACTGTATAACATATAGATGAATTGTCTGTTTCTGTCTTCCGACGTTTGCTTGTTCTTGTCTTTGCTTTCAGACCTGCCCTCTCTGCCCCTCTTAACTCAGCATTTCTCATTACTGAAGGCAGGGCAAGCTGCAAGCAAAACGAGGAAATATGATAGATGATACATGCATCTTGGTGAAGTTCATTGTATCAGGTTGCCTGAATTTTTAATACCACTCCTTGATACAGTGGGCTTGACGTTTTTTCCCCCAGAGTTATTGTAACCCTCATTTCTATGCCAGCAAAAATGAGGCTTCTGCTCTCAGAGCAAAATTTCTCTTCCTTTTTCAGCAAATGGGTGGACAATGTTGTTTTTCCCTTGCAGGGGACAGAGAAGCCGAGGCCTGGGGACTCCCCCTCGTGCAGGCTGCAGCCAGCACAGCGCTTTGGTACAGCTGGCGACTGGATGAAAAGGGAAGGCAACTGATCTTTCACCCACACCTTAAGGACAGGAGGCAATGATCCCCAATTTTTTGTGGTATTTGTAACAGCTATTTACTTTATTTTGTCTTTCTCAACTGTGGTTGTTTTCAGATTTTCTACTAGGAAATATCTGTCTTATATAAGCTGCTAATACTCTGCTTTAGGCAGAACATGGTGCTTGGAGCTTATGTAGGCTGATTTCAGGGAAACTAGCAGCATTATTGATTTTCATTGGGCTTATTAGGATCAGTGTAACATGCACTTTTGCTATACTAGATTGTATTTGTCTTTCATCATGAAATCTCATTACGCTAAAAAGAAATGGAAACAAGTTGTGCAAGTAAAAGATTTTGCAGGGTACTCTAATGAAATTACTCTGTATCTGCACAAACACACTTTGTATGTAGGTCATTCAAACCCTGAATGCTGCTGGTCAGACTGTTCTCATTTGCTTTTGAAAATTAAGAATAGATTCTCCATCCTTTGCAGAATTATTTCAGATTTATGCTAACATAAGTGAAGTTATAGCTTGGTCCTTGAAGTAGTTGTACTGTGTGAATTCTGTTGTTGAATCAGTGATTTACTAGGAAAGAGAACTTCCAGTTTTTTGTCTGCTTGCAGCTGGTATGAATGATATTACCACATTATAAAGGTGCGAAATCCACGTGGCTGTGGGCACACTCCTAAACACCCAGCCAGGATGAGGAATGAGCAACAAGCTTGTTTCCACCCTTTTTGCTCTTATGGGACAGCATCTCGTTGTGATTTGCCTGTTGACATCGGTGAAGGAAGCATGAGCTGGCAGCACAGCAGATCTCCTCAGCACAGCATCGGAGGCATAAAATTCTCCCTCTTGAAGCTCGGAGGAGATCTGGTTACCACCTCAGCTTCCCTCTTCCAAGACCAATTCGCTACCAAAGCTTGTATGTCCAAACCCAGACTCTTCACCAGTATTCCTGCAGCTGCAGCCAGTGCTGAGACTTTCCCGTATTCTGCTGGCAGGGAGAAGGTAAAGCTGTTTGTGTGGTTCCTATCCTGTGAGTGCCTGGACTGTTTGGGAGAGCAAAACTCCTCTCTGTGGGTATCCTGATGCCATTGAAATAATGTGCTCAGGGCTGTTCGCGCTGAGGATGGCAGCAATGCCCTCTTGCCCGCAGTGGGGTGGCAGAATGCCTGGGCCGTGTCTCCGTGGGGCCAGACCTCCTCTTGTGGCTTGTCAGCTTGCAGGGTTGAGGAAAGGGGGTGTGCTTTGGTTTTGTGTTTTATCGTCTCATTTTCTTGGCACTTGAAATTGGCAGTGGGGAAAACATTCCTCCAAGATCTGTACTTAATCTGTAAGAATGGATCAAGACTTCTGAGCTGTCAGGAAAAAGTAATCCTCCTTTGACATGTTTTGATGGTGCCTCTAAGAATAGCACATTTCCTAATGGTCAGGATGCTTTTATTTTCGTAGATGTTCTATGTCTGGAGAAAGCAACATTCTTTTGAGAAAGAAAAAATTAATTTTGAAGAACTCTGAGGAGGGACTCTCAGGCTTCCTTTCCTAATACAGAAGTGTATTTCAGACCATAGAGAGTGAGCTGTGTAAGGTACCAAAGTGAGCAGAAAGCACCCAGTTAAAAACCAAGCTGCAGAATAGATGCTAAGAAGAACAAATGCAAGATACAAAGCTGCAGTTGCAAAGTTACTTGGGGAGTACAAATTTTGCATTATTGACAGTCTGTGATTTAATGACATTGCACAGTCAGCTCTTAGGCAGTCTCGAGTCATTTCCTGTTGATCCAGTGACACTGTACTCTTCTGCTTGGAGTTGCCTACTGTTTTTGTGGGGTTTTATGGAGAAATTTTGGTATGGGCTAGACATGAAGGCTTTTTTTTCCGAACTTTTCAAACTCAGCAGCAAAATCCTAAAGGGGAAGCTCTCCTGGATATACATGTGACAGTCTTATTTATTTGTGAAAAGGAGTCTCAAACTGCTGAACACAAAGGTTTATGGAAAAGAGCTCTCCTGTGTTGCTGACAGTTAGTACATTTTTCACTTGCAAAATGGTGCTTTCTGCTAATGCTACAGTGTAGTAATCAAAAGCACCTAATCCAGCTGATTAAAAATTCCCTGTTGGACTTTGCTGACCAAATGAATACAATTAGTAAGACATTTCAAGTAGGGAATTTCCTGCAAATACTGATATTCGTAGACTTTAAATCAAAACTGTCGTATGTAAAATTACGTATCAAATGAAGAGAGGTCTTATTCCTTGGTGCATCTAACTGAGACCCATTGTTGATGTGTGGCAGGAGATATTTTATTCTGTAAGTGCAGGTAAGCTTTTCACTCAGACCTCAGCTTTAGAACCAAATTAATTGTGTGATCAAAGCATTTCTTTTTTATGTCCTCCCAAAGAAACCTAGCAAAAAATAAGCCCCTTAAGTAAGTTAGCTCATGTAAGCAATGGTAACAGGTGCTATGGGTTGTTGTTGAGATATTGTTTGTTTAATATTAATCTAAAATAATTTAAATGGCATCTTAATAGCCTTATTTTATGTCTCTTATTTTGATTTTAAAAACCAGCGCATTCCCCTTAGTGCAGTTAATAGGGTCAGCCTGTGAGCCTGTGCTGGTTACCATGCCTTCAGTCATGTGGAATCCAAACAGCCATTATAATTTGTTTCTAAACAGATCAAGAGCTATTTACCATCTCAATGTTTTGTGCACAGCTGGGTGTCTGGCAAACATCCAATATCCATTAACATTTAAAAATTAGTCCCATAATGCATCTTTTCCGTGGCTTGAGGAGTATACACACTGACACATGTTGGGAACCAATTATATTTGCACCACCATTAGTCTGGCTGCATTCAACTTCCCAGTAAATGAGGGCTAATTTAGTTTCCAGAATGGTGTATCTTAAATTCATGCAATGACCTTAGCAAAAGCAGAGTATCTGAAGATATAAAGAGGAAGGAAATGTTCAGAAAGAATAATGCTTCCTTTTTTTCTGCCCAAACCATACGAGTAGATTATTATAAGACTGTTTCCAGTATCCATGCCTGGCCTTAAAACCAGATTCCTTTAATTCAATACTGCTACAATTCATGAGCAGACTTTGGTTGGGAAGAAATCACACTAATATGCTAAACTAGCACACCCTCCTTGCTCTGATCAAACTTGCTAATGGACCTTTTTATAATAGCAATTTAGACCTGCCTGTAGCAGGTCTAACTCTTCAGGTTCCCAACTGATTTTAAGTGTTCTATTTTCCTACCAGCAGGAAAATAAGAAATACAGATTTCACAGTAAGTGCTGTCTACATTGCTTGTGAAATATATTCTAACAATGCCATGGAAGTGAAATGACCCTCACAATTGGCAGTTTGGCATAGAATTTTAATGAAAATGGAGAAACACAAAAATATTTTGAGAAGTATATTTGCCAAACCTCTGCTGCAATGAGAAATTCTTTCAATAATATCAGAGGTGAAATGGGATGTCTGGCTTGGGGGATGAGCGTGTAACACCCTTCCTTGCAGCATGTCAGCGCATGCTGCTCAGTAATCAGGTTCTAGACTGACTGACTTCTGCTGCTGCAATGCACTGCACAGGGCTTCTCTGCGCTCACCCAGTCCCTGGCAGGCTGCTTAATAAAGCTAAATTGCTCCTACAAACACAAAACTATTCAGCGGCCTTTTGGAATTAAGAGCTGGTTTAAAAATAACGTTTTTCCTTAACATTCATCTGAACCAGTTAGAAACTCAGGAAGGCAGGAATTTTCTAAATGGGCATACAGCAATACAGTGCAGTGAGCCTCCAGATGAGGGGTCTCCTTCCTCCTCCAGCTGTGCACATCTGCAGTAACTCTGTCCTCTTGGCACAGTTGTTTGAATGGAGTGAACTGTAGGATTCTGTCTGGAGTGAGGCTGCAGGTTTATAAACAGCTCCATGAAAGTTTAATGTATAGAAATAGTTATTTAAATATGTTTAAAATGCAGTATTTAATGTATAAAACTTGTTCTTGTGTTACGTCCGTATAGTTCAGAGTTACCCTTTGTCAAGTATTTCTCTATTGTATCAGCACCTTTTTCCTTTTACCTTTTGTCAAAGAAAGCATCTTTCAGTGAAATGGCCTGTTCTTGAAGCTGCCCTTTTGAAAAAGTTCACTGTACAGTCAGTATTTACAGATGCTGTTTATACTGTCTTTCTCTCAAAAGACATGGTTTTTTATTTTATTGCTTTCAGTGAAACCCATGCTTGTAGTCCCTGACAATAATACATTTTCATGCATCATTGGCAATACAAGGCTTCATTTAGACTATTGATTTACATTCTTATTGTATTAGGACTTGTTAGTGTTTCATACCTTCTTATTGTTTGGTGATTGACCTTTGCAGATTTACAGCACATAAGCAATTAGCCAGTAATAGGTTAAATTAATAAAGAAGATTCCTATCAAATTCGGAGGATTCACAAATCTATCATGTTGTGGTACTGTCCGTTTCTCTATTTATATTCCTCACAGCTGTGGTTATAAGCTGAAGCCCAAATGCAGTAAATCCTTCTGGAGTTCCATGCAGGAAGAAGATGATGCGTGGCGTGTGTACGATTTGCTGGGTAAGTGGGTAGGGATGGGAACTGGCAGAAAGGTTGAACTGTTTTCTTTTTCTGTCTTCACAGTCTGTTGTGTTTTTCAGCTGTGGATTTAACAAAACAAAACGAGCTAATTTTAATTTTTAATTAAAGTCAATAGCTTATGTTCATTCTGATGTATTTGCTACAAAGAAGAATAAAAGAAAATACAGAGAGAAACTTGAAAGAGAAATGCATTTCTTCAGCTTAATTATTTAGTTTCCAACTAAGAAACAGCTCTGCAGACGTCGATTATCCTTCAGGGATATCTTAGAAGAAGTGAGCAATTAGCTTGATTTTCTGTTGAATATGTAGCTTGTGACTCAGTATGTGATCTATTAAAAAGATGATCATTCCTTTTAAACTGTGTCCTGGTATACATGGAGCCTGTTGCTGAAGATAAAAGTCAGTGGAGTAATCCAGTCCATCACCGTGTGAGACACAGCTTTTCTGGTTTGCTCCACAACAGACAGTGGTAATTTTAGGTGTTCTAAGGACTGTAAGAGTAACAGAAGGGTGAAAGAGGAGGGTAATGCTCTCCTGTTAAAAGGTAACCTGGGATACTGCTTAGCACTCTTCACAGCTTTAAGCATGCTTTCCCTTAGAAGCAGAGTCTGAAAAAAAGGGCAGCATTTCTCTGGTGGAAAAAAAGAAGTCTCCTTGTACCAGTTTCTGTAGGAAAGCAGTGACTGTTCTGCCCCCAGCAGCCTGGAGTCATGGATGCGGCTGTGAACGGAGATCAGCAGCTTGGGAAATTCAGGCAAGGCTGCATGGCTGTGGAGAGGGGCAGCAGAGGGTATGGCTCATCCTGCTGCCATCCAGCCTTCCCAGGGAGCTCCAGCCCTCACAGGATCAGTGCTGGGTCACCACCCACACACAGCACCACGGTCCTGGCACAGACTGCACAGGCACACTGGTAAGAAGAAAGCAGGAAGTGGAAGGGATATTTGAAAGAGTTGTATGATAAGCACATTTTCTAAATACCATCAGTAGTGCAAACTTGCCCGTGAGTGTGTGGACTCTGTAGCCACTGCCATGCTTCCAGATTACTGCTGCTGGATTGAAAATGCCCAGACTGTGGAGCTGGGAGTTATATGTGTGCTGGCACTTGTGTTGCACAGCTGGCTGAAACATATAAACTCACAAAATGCCCAGATTTCACACAGGAAAAGCAGAATGCACATTTTTGCAGTTCATGTGCTAGGAGTTTTTTGGTTGTGGTTTTTTTGGTTGGTTTAGTTTGGTTTGTGTGTCTTTTGTTGCTATTATGCCATTCAAATTCTACTACAGGGAGACATGAGGGTTTGAGCTTAAAAATGAACTTTAGGTAAGTGACTTGCATGAGGATGAAGTTTGCAGATGTACTGCCAGATTTCCTGTGCACCTCAGTCCCACTTTGAGCACCTCTGCCTGTCAAACTGTGCTCCTCCAAATGCACACTGAGCAGATGCTCAGCCTTTGATGGACCTAAATTAGTAGGCACCTGTATTTCTGACACTGAAGCTTCCATGGTATCTGAAATCTTGCTTCTGGTCATGTTTAAAAGTGCCACAGTCCTGTCAGGACTGAGCAATGTGGTACCCAACTTGTACCTTCATCTGCAACAGGAACCCAATGCTTTGATGTTCCATGATGGCAAAATCAGGGTCTCATCCCTTCAAGGCCAGACTGCTCTGAACCCTTTCTGTGCCTTCCCAGTGTACTAATGGAAGGGAGGAGCAAGCCTGAACTGTGCACTCTTTCCCAGAATTGTGGCAGGATGTTGAATAATCCCGTTTGCCTTTCTGCAGCTAATTTCAAGGCCATATAAAAGAGGGCACAGGTGTGACTGTCGCTGGCGTGGGCGCTGCTGGGCTCCCTGTGGCATGACCCCTCTGCTCCTGGCGTGGGTTGCTCCAGCCCACAGGTGGTGCATGGCAGCTTGGCCTCCTCTTCCCCTGGTCCCACTGAGCACCCTTCTTTAGCTCCCTGTGCTCCCCTGGTCCCACTGAGCACCCTTCTTTAACTCGCTTATGCTCCTCCACTCCAGCCTGAGACGGGCTGTCCAGCCTGGGGAGGCATGGCATCCAGCTGTTTGTCAGACTGACACGGGTCTTTTTGCATGATTACGGTTCAAGTTACAGCTCATCTGTGTAACAAGAAATGTAAGAAATGCTTGCCCACCTCATCCTTTGTTTATTTGCACTAACTATGCACCATGAACGCTACTGGTGCAAAACAGCCTGTCCTGCTCAAAATATATATAACAGAGGATAATCAAGGTGACACCTACTCACTGCTTACACGTAGCCCTGCAAACACCTCCTGTATGTTTTCCAGGGCTAGCTGCAGTCCAGAAGCAAATTAGGTATTTTCTTGTGGCCGGGAGACCAGACTAATAAACTCTGCAGACCTAACTTTTCATACAGATGGGTTGTGGCTTCCTGCATTGTGTTTCCCTTTCTATTGAAAATTACCCTGGATCTGGCATCACTGGATCTCTGCCAAGGCTAATCAGCCTATCCAGCCACACGCTGACTCCTGATGAGCTCCTTAAATCCTTCTTGCATTGCTGTCCCCATTGCTGAGGAGTAGCCCAACCCAGGATCCTGAGCTTTTATTTTTTATAGTTTTATTTGTATTTGTATTTATTTTATTATTTTAGACCCTTCGGGGCTCTGCTGGCTTTGGGAAGGTGCTGTGCTCCATGAATGCAGTGAATGTGGGCTAATGCCAGCATGATGGCCATGCCATAGGTTTCATCAGGTCAGCAGAGACTCAAGGGAAGGCTGTGTACTGCCCACAAAGTCCTTCTATCCAGCCATCCTGGCCATGGACAGAGCTGAAGGTATTGCCCATGTCATTGCTTCGCTGAGGGGCATGCTGGTGTGCCTGATGTTGGGAACACAAGGCATCTCTCAGGCAGTGTCTTACCGGAGAGTGTGATCCTTGGGTAAGGTGTGGTGAGGAGTCAGGGAGCAGCACAGCATCTTTTGTGAGTGCCAAGCTCCAGGCTCTGAGCTGGCTGCTCTGGCAGAGGGTGTCATGGATGGAGTGGGAGCTTCACAGTGTTAGAGAAGCCCTCCTGTTGAGCCATGAGGTGCAGAAAGGACTCTCTTGCTTTCTAAACTCCTTCTCAGAGAGGAGCCTGGGAGTGGCTGGATCCAATCTTAGCCTCAGACTCTGCCAACAATTTAAGTCTAAGGAATTAGAGAGGTGTAATTGAAGCCTTGCACAACTTTGTCCCACAGGATAAGGATGGTAGACCAGATATATTTATATAAAAATTAATGACTTATGATGATAAATGGTTAGAAAAAAAATCTTAATCAGAATTATTTACTACACAGTATAGAAGATAAAACTACTATTATAGTATAGTATAGTATAGTGTGCTATACTAAAGCAATTAAAGCTAGCAAAACCCCCCAGTTATTAAGTAGAGTGATGTCACTCATCCATACCAGCGACTGTGGGCAAATCTCTTTTGCTTCTCCTGGAGGAGTAACCTTGAAGGGCATCCCCAACCAAGGGAGGAATCTCCACGCACTCCACTGCCGATGAAAGTGGGACTGGATTTTGTAGTATAAAGTGATTGGCTGTATAAAGTGATATGTCTCCAGGCCAGCTGTCCCAGCTTAGCATTTTTAGATCAGGATACTTTACCATATCTGCCACATTTTCACCTCATTATCAGGATGTTTAACTTTGGGGTTGATGAGCCAGAGTGGTTTTACCATGATTCAACACCAAAAGCAGTATGATACCCCCTCTCAGTTCCCCACTGATAGCTTTGTGAAGTAGGGCATTGTTGGAGTTGTGTTACCCCATCCCAGGCAGAGCATCCTGCTGCAGAGGGCAGGGCAGCCCAGACCCGTGTGGGCAAGGGCTGGCCACAATCAGGAAAAAGCCAGGAGACAGCTGGGTGCATGAGATGGCTCTGAAAGGCACCGATGGTGAAAAAAGCCCCACTGAGCACAGGCAGGGCTGTGGTGCACTGGGCTGCTGGCAGGGCAGGAAGAGCCAGCGGGGAGCATGCAGCCCTGGGCAGCAGCAGGGAGAGGCCTTCCCTGTGGAGAAGGACACCAAAGAGCCAGGGTCAAGGCAGGCAGTGCTGGGTTTCACTGGAGGTTTGGTGTTCACTGAGTGCATTGCTTCTGCAAGTCTTGCTTTTACATCTTAAACAAGGAACTAAATTAGTATGTGAGCCATTGCTCTGTGTTTATGCTGAAGTGTTCCAGTCAAAATGTTCTGACCCAGGGAAGCTAGGGTATTCATTTTTCTTGAATGCTTTTGTAGGGAAATAAAACTATAGGTTATTTCTTATTGCATGTCTGAGAGGCTGTACAAGAGAGTTAAAATTGAAGGGCAAGAAGAATTTAAAGGAATAGGACCTCTGTCTGTTCAGAATTGTTCCAGCTTAAAGATGGAACACTGCTACATTTTCACTTCAAGCATTACTTCATTGATATTTCTGACATTTTGGAGGAGCAGAGTGAAAAAACCTCAGAGATCTTTTCAATCCATTGGAAAATATCTTCCTGGTGTTTTACCAGAGTGCTGAAAGACATTTCATGGAAATATGTGTATGTGCAAACACATATGTAAATATTAGTCTTTATTAGTGACAAAATGGGGAAAACAATAAGGCAAACACAACTACTGTAAATGGTACAAATCCATTAAAGAGTTTGAGTACCAGGAGGCTGCTTTTGTGTTGAATGAAAGTTGACTCAGCTTAAGGTTGCCTCCAAATACAGAACTAACCCAAGAGTTTGGATTTAACACTGACTGGACAAGTCATATTTCTCCTTAATGAGGCTCAGCTTTGAAGAAAAGGAGGAGAAGAAAAGGGTTGGTGTGATAAGCTGTGCAGTGCAGTAATTGGATCAAGCCAAGACACTGGTGGCCTTCAGGAGCAGCAGAAGAGGTCTGTGAGCAGGCTGGCACATGCAAATTGTTTTCTGTATACAATTGCCTCAGAACAGTTTTTAGTTTTCTTCAAAATAGGGAAGGCAGAAAAACTGGTTAGTGGCTTCTGGGAATTTTTCATGTTTTACTTCTCAGCCTGGTAGGACGTGGGAGGTTTTTTACCCAAAGACAGCATTTTCATGCCTAAAAATTTATCGTGAAATTTTGAGAGCCATCTTCAGTGTTACTTAGTAGCTTAAGGAGGTTTGGAGGTTCTGAGTTTTGAGGTGAAATAACAAGAGGAGTCAGGTGACAGCTACACAGGTTCAATCCTGGTAAGTCCAGAGCAGATGGGGGGTCACTGCAATATTTGAAGCACAAATATTCTCTGTGGGTCTTTTCCAGCTCTTATCCAAGTCTATAATCCTTATGGAAATCCAAATTTTAATGATGCTGATGATTACTTTTTTCCCCTTGATTTCACATTGATTGCATTTCAGGAATAAACTTCATTGTGAAAACAGGATAAATTTAGTTTATAGACAAATGTGTTTGGGATAGACAGTTCTAATCCAGGTGACAGTGCAACTTCTTCCTAGGTTAACTTCAGTTCGGACCAGATACAAATCAGTAAAAATTTGAAAGTGTCCTGTCCTGTTCATTTTATGCTGTAGATGAAAGAACTTTCCTTAAAGGTTTGAATTTGACACCCAGTTTTCTACTTGCAGTGTACTTCTAAGGCTGTGTCCTGCCTCTTGGCCTTCCTTTTATAGCTCAGCATCCAAGAGGCTACAATCTGCCCAAGGCAGAGTAACTATTAACGACATTGGGAAATCAAAAACGTGATCACATTTTAGATTGGCAAAATTGTAGGGGGGCTTTTTGGTCATCTATTAGGAAAGCAGGTTTTAGTAATAAAAATACTGTTCTGCTTGTTTAGTATGCCTATGGTATTGTGAAAGGAAATTTGGGACTGGTCAAACTGCAGCTATGCAGAAAATACATCACAAGCACATTGCTGGGCACTGTAATACTTGCAGCTCAGAGTAAGAAATAGCAAGAAAGACCTCACCGACTGTCTGTGGCAGAATGAATCAAGTCAGCTCTGTCAGAAGGCTCTGGAGCTTCTTCCGGGACTGGCCATTTCATCTGCTGTTTCTTACTAGTTGTTTATAGATTGCAAGGTTGCATCAGGTTTCTTGGCTCTCTATGCACTAAGTACTTTAAACATATCACAGAAAAATTTCTCAAAGCTCTGACAGTGTCATTCTTTTTTTTTTTTTTCATTCACCAACTAAATATAATATTATCCACTGGATAAAAATGACTGACATTTCTCAAGTTGCCACCAGCAAAATTCTTGAATCCCCAAATACCTTAACATAATTAAGTTATCCTCACACAATTTCTTCAGGGATCACAGTGATTCTACTACTGGGTTTCCCAAGGAAACTCAATCTATATACTCATGCTACAGATGTGTTAACTCATGGCTTTTCCTCCTTTTGGACTCTTCAACTATACCAACCAATTTCAAATAAGTCTGACAGTAAAAATGCCTCTAAGATATCGAATTACCACAGGCTCTGTGGCAAACTTTGATGTCATCACTCAGGGACAGCGGGTTTTACGGTGTCCCTGCAGCAGCAGGGCATGTGGAAGGGGAACAAGCCACGCAGCTGCTCCAGCTCTGGGACAGGCTCTGACTGGAGCACGAGCAGCGCCACAGCACCCCGGGATGAGATGTGAACTCAATGCATAGCTCCTGCCACTCCTGGAATGGCTTGTTCATGCATGAAAACCTATTTTCCAAAGAGACCTGAGTGACTTCCAGAAGAAGAGGCCATGTCCACGTGGCTAGCTCTTGATGCTGGTGTTGCCTCACTGTTTGTCTGGATACACGAGTGGGCCCCAGCAAGGAGTCCAGGCTGTTCTGCAGTGTCTTCTCAGGTGATTCATGATGTCTTTGTAAAGGCCCACGGTACTGAAGTCATACACAGGACTTAAGAGTGTTTTCAAATTCTTTTGGGAAAGAGAGAATGCATTATAATAATGTAATCAAGTGGAAGTATCTAGAAAATAGAGCTGGTTCAGATTAGGTCTTTTATAAACTCCAAGTTTTTATCAGTTGTTCAGTTCAGTTGTGATTTTTTTTTGTTTTAAACAGATGCAGTAATGCCATGTCCAATGGATGTTGTTAAGCAAGAACAGGGCTCTGTTAGGGTTTACTTATTATTGAGAAATAGCCAGATTGGCTCAAAACAAGGTATCTCAATAGAACTGTTGTGCCACCAGCTATACTTGTGTGTATCTGCCTTGCCTAGATGTGGCAAACTCTTCCTGTATATGAAATCTATGTTATACATATATGCAGAAGTGTTTGTGTGTAAAGCAAGTGTGGATGCAAATCTCCGCATTCTACCATGCATACTAAACAACATATTAAAAAAAGGCTTTTCCAGTTAAAACCCCCCAAGAATCTCTTTTATATATATTTTTTTAAATCTTACAGCCTGTATCTGCTTTGATAGAACACCTGGGATAGAGCTGCCTTAGCTTCCATTGTGATCCTCAGCCCGGATACTCAGACTGTGGATGGGAGGGATGGCTCTGCCCCCCTCACATGCTTCATGTTGCTCCTGCCTCTTGGCTTTCGCAGAAATGCATCTTTGCTACGTAGGTAGGGCGGATGTGCCATCTGTTGGGGGGATCAGCATCACCAAGCCACAGCCCTGCAATGCTCCTAGACAATGTAGGAAATGTACGACTGGAATGTAGCGGCTTGCATTTGCATTTCACACATTCAGCTTTGCTTCACACATTCCCCTCTCTCAGACATGATAAAGGCAGGGAACGCTCTATTTCTTGTCAGCATGGATGGATGGCACCCCTAGAAGAGTATGCATTTGAGGCAATATGTTCTGCATCACTGACGTAAGCCAAGATGCTGTTAAGGCCAGGCAGGTTTGTTTTCCTATTCAGTGCTAGTGAGAGGGGCACTCGGGGACTTGGTGTCCTTGAATTTAAAGAAGATTGAAATGTTGCATTGTTCAGAATGAAGGAGAAGAGGATGGGAGCAGAATGATGCTGCAGCAGACGGTAAACACTTGATTGCAAGAGCTGAATAGGCTTGGCCTACATTTTGAATCTCATCATGGTCTCTTTTATTTCACTCATTTGTACCCCTGACTCTGCAGTCAGTCCCAGGTTTAATCCTGCTATTTCTCACACATTTTTCTTCAGATCTGCAATGCTGACTGGGCATCTTGGCAGAAGAGCAGTACATGCCCAAGCATTTATGAATGAGGGATGCCAGGATGGTAATGTACACAAGGTAATTACTCTCTGTCTATGTTTAGTCCTTTTAAGATTGAAAGTTGTCCTCATGAGATTCACCTAGTAATCTCTAAACCTTCATTTCATATTGTGTGGCAGGGCTGTAATGGTCAGTGTGCAGAAATGTTTCTGAATTTCTAAAAGGAAAATTTTATCTGTAGCAAGCCCTGTCCTTTCCCTTGCCCTACCCACCAAGCAAATCCATCACTCTCTCTTCATTTCCTGTTCCACCTGGGAAAGGCATCAGTGTAGTGAATGCTAAGTACTGAACTCATTTGCAACTTGCCAGAGCCACTTGTGTTATTGTTTATTTTCTGCTTACCTTGGAATAGCTACAAACAGGGAGTGAATGGGGGGGTAACACTTGCAGAGAAAGGCCACAGTAATTCCCAGCGTAATTCCTTTAAACATCCAGATTTTTTTCAAATCAGTCAGTGGAGACCAAGACATGTGTAAAATTACAGTTAAAGCTAAGATGGGAGAACAAAAATACTGGTGTTTATATTTAGCTGATATTTGACAGGAATGACCAGTTCTGATTCTGTGCAAATCTGAGTTCCTTGCTGAAGATGAAGGAAAGAAATAGAGACAAATTCGATGCAATGCATTTGTAATAGAGAAAACAACTTTTTGATATATTCACAGGGCTTGTTATATTTTTCTCCTGCAAAAAAGTCTCTAGAACTTCAAATTATAGCTGGATTTACAGATGCTTTGAGGGACTTACGAACCTTTGTCTCCTTGTCTCCTGTCTCCATTGCATGGATGATTAGAACAGTAGCAAACAATCGTGACTTGCTCATCCTTTCACCCTTTATAAACAAACCAAACATTTTTTGTCAATTTATTCAACACCTTACAGTTGATTCCCAAGGTAGATACATCCTCGATTCTGATCATCCTTTAGAATGACATCTTAAAAATATATAAACTAAGATATGTTACTGTTTGATGCATACAAATGCATAAAACAGAGTATAAAGAATGATGTCTCCACTCTTTGAAAACAACAGCATTTGTCAAACTATTTGTAAATTTCAATCCACAAGTTCTGTAAGATGGATTTACATCTAAACTTTCATCACTAAGTCCTACAAATATTTCCCTGGTAATCACTGCCCCAATCACCGTTGCCATTTGTTTGTGTTATATGCAGAATTTTTGGAAAAAATTAAAAGTAGCTCAGTATAGAAGTTAATACTTCAACTGCTCTCTGATTTTAATTTCCTGTGTTGTTCAGAGACTGAAAGTACTGCAGTATTCGCATTTGGCAAAGCTGGAGAAACTCCAGGATACGATTGGTCCCTGTTAGTGCATTAAAGAACGAGTGGCTTCAGGCAATGGACGGCTGGGATTTGGTCTGTGGATGTGATCCCTGGCTGTGCTTACACCCTGGACATGTCTTGCTTATGGCTGTTTGGAGAGATGTTCAAGTCTGCACCAAACAGTACGACAATGAACAGGCCTGAAGGATGGACCCTTCAGTGTGTGTGAGCACCACCTTCCTCCCTGTAACGTGCCCACCAAAATCTACTATGTGACACTTCCTCTTGTGCCCTTTAATGTCACCTGTAACCTTGATCAGGGAGGGAAGGGCTGGAGGAAGAGTAGTGTGAGACCCAAGTGGTGCACGTGAGTCTCTCAGTAATCAAACAGCTAGAGAAACAAAGGAGAGCTGATGGGTTGTACTTGGGACTGCTACCTTTGGGACTAATCCTGGACAAAACATCCAAATGTGGGAAAAGGAGGGTGGAGGGTTGTCCTGAGGAGACATCTTGTGAGGTGGCACTAGTGTGTGCACTGTGTGAGTGACCACTGCCCCAGCTCTGGGCATTAGCCTCATGGCACAGATTGCTCAATTGCACTTCTGGGTGCTCTGGATTATGTGTGTCCTTCCAGCTCCTGGTGCTGCAGTGGGTAATATCCTGCATGGCATTAAATCTGATCCCCACTGCAGGGAGCATGTAAGAGCTGAGCAGTGCTCAGGGACCAGCAGCAGAGCAGGCTGGGGTTAGGGAGAGACAGGGTTGAAGCACTTCTTCATAGGCAGTGTTAGAAATACCAAATCTGTGTCTTAAGATCAGACCTTGTCCCAAAGAGACAGGAGCTTTCCCTCTTCCCCTGGCTCTGCAAGGCAGCCTTCCAAAGGCCTCAGCTTTGTTTCACTCCATGTGTTCATTACTACTTTTTAATGACTGAATTCTCACTCAACCATGAAATAATTTAGGGCAAACTGCATTAGCAAGCAGACTTGCTAAGTTAATAATTAAGGTATTTTCAAATATTATGGATGAAAATTAACTTACCGTGCTGTCTGTGGAAACAGTGCAGAAGGCAGCAGGTTGTCTTGTGGAATGTTTATGAAATACTTGCTGGTACTGGCCGAGGCCCTGGACAAATCCACGGCAATTGAGTACTGAGGGTGTTGGTACCGGTGCAGCGGCAGCTGGAACTGATGTCCCTCACACAGTGCTGGTGATGGCATCCCCTGAACTCATGGTTTTCTCTTTTTCCTGTTTAATCATGTTTCCCCTTAACTGTGTGTCTTTTAAGAGGCAAGAAGGTGTCTTTTTAAGAGGAAACCAGTGGCAGGTGTGTTAGAAGGTCCCTCAGCGTCAATACCTAATGTTCTGTTCCTCTGCAGCCTGAACCTTGGGGCAGCTCACTTTCTCTATTCCCTCTGTCAGGAAAACTGGGAGTAGGGCTGGTCGGGACATGGGTAAGGAGAAAGTTTTGTCAAGAAAAAAGGTGTTTTGGTGGAACTAAACCGTTTAACAGAAATGGCAGGCTTTTGATGATGTTGGATAAAAACATGAAAAACCTAACAATATTTTGTTTGGGTTATTTTTGTTTCAGAAAAGGAAATGAAAATTTAATTTCTGAATGTTTTTTTAAAAATGATTTCTAAATTCAATATTGACTACTGTCATTTTAGGAATGGGAAATAATTTAAACATTAACAAAGAAAACATTACTTTTTAAAAAATAGATATATAGCAAACACAAACTTCCATCAGTAAACATGTACTACATGTGACAGGCTGGCAGCATGGCAGGGTGGTTGAGCTGGGATTGACCCAAACTGAGCACAAGCATTTGAAATCATGGGAGAGAAAAGACAAGGCAGAGCAGCAGTCTTGCTCCTGTGGTGGGTGGAAAGGTGGAGCTTCCTCTACAGCTGCTCTGCTCAGGAGAGGCTGAAGAGTCACAGCACTGATGGCATCTACCCACTTGGAGCTGTAGCAGGATTTGCAGCACCTGTAAGTGGATGTGTGTGTGCATGTGGTCCATGGATACCCCAGCAGGGAGTCAGGGATCTCACTGAAGGGGCCGGTGGCAGCAGTGTGGGACAGTCCCCTGTCACATCCCTGCTGCATCAGTCTGTGGAAGCAGAGTGGGGAAGGCATTTGGGAGGTGTGTTTTAGGTGTATTTTTAAGGTGTCAGTGGGGCAGAGTTTTGCATCCTTCTTTCACGGGAGGCTATGCTGCGTGTAGCAGGGTTAACCTTAATCACAAAAGGCATCCACACTGGAAGTGAAGATGTTGACAACCTATCAGTGAGATGTGATGTCAGGATGTGGAAGTTAGGAATGGAGATGATGTGCTAGGTGACTACAGGCACTCATCTGGCTGTGTCTCTGTCAGGCTGGCTTGTGGGGAGAGCAAGAGTTAACAGCTAACATTGTTTTATGGCCAGTACATGTGGTAAATAAGATTACCTATAATGAGATTAGCCTTGGACAGACTAAACCACTGATGAGTTCATCTTGGTCTGAGGCAATCCTGAAGCAATTGTAGCACCAGAGAGGATCTAAATGGTGCTGGCTGTCCCAGTGTGCCAGGGCCATGCCGGGAGGTGGTGGCTTCTCCTTCTTGGGTGGAAAGACAGCTGCTGCTGGGAAGGGGTGGCTGTGAGTAATGCACCTCGCTGTAGGAATGTCATGCAAATTGATGTAATGAGCTTCAAAGGATCATCTCTGGTGAAATCTGAGTGCAGTCACAGCTGGAAATATTTGTGAGGTGCCATGTGTCCTGTCCAGCATCAGGAGGTTTGTCAGCAATGCTCCCAGTGCTGGGCAGTGGGGCACCCGAGTGGAGAGAGGTGGGAGCTTTGGGTTTTGCCTGGGAACAGCAGGAGGTAGGGCAGGGCGTGTGGAGCCCCTCCTGTGACCCAAGGGGGTCAGGCACTGACCAGCACTCTGGGATGGTGGGCACCTGCTGTGGCCTGCAGCCCCCCAGGGGGGTATTGGCTGGAGGCATGGGAATGGATGTTTTCAGGGGGCAGGGAAGGGAATTAATGCAGCCTTAATGTAGCTGGAACAAGACACCTGACAGCATGTGTTTGTGCTGTCCTTGAACAGATTTTTTCTGGGATGGATTAAATTAGTTATGAGTTTAAGTAAAAATATACAGGGAATAGAAAAGAGCAGCCTGGTAGCAAAGTCATTGGTTTCAGAGGAATAGTCCTGCATTTCCACATCATTTTCTCAGTGTGTTGCATACAGCTTCTCTAGGGGGGGCTCCCATAGAAAACAGCACCAAAAGGCATAAAACCCAAACAGGGATTTAGGAGAGCAGGCCCAAACCTCTGCAGGGTAGACCTGGGGTATTCCCACTGAAGGCACAGTACCACTGGGGAGAGCTGGATACGAGCTGGACGTGCACTGTGCAGACCTGGCCTCAGACAGGCTTGTGTTTGCTGATGTATTCTAAGTTACCAATGCTGACATCCCACACACTCAAACCATCCATTAGATCTCGGTGCTCTTATGGTGGTGTAAATTAAATTAAAATCTGTCCATGTAGTGCTGTTGCAATGCAGAACTGATGTGGTGGTGGTTGCACGCCAGCTCAGTGTTATCCATCCAGTCTGTCCCACTGGGAATAGCTCAAATGTCTCCCTTAGTCCAAGGTCTCTGCTACAGGAATACACTAGGCAAAGGCAAATGGCAAATGATCATCATTTTAGCACACACAATTTCCATTCCTACCACTTGGACCCTTTATTTCTTTGGCCAAGTCTCACTGTCATCCATCAACTTTTCATATTCAAATTCTAAATAAATTTGCTAATTTTTTTCCAATCAAATATGAAATGGTTGTTCTACTTTCAGTAATTAGTCTTTTTAACACATTTAAATTATCTTTTAACAGAAGAAAATATGACCTAGGAGTCTTTGAAGCCAACCTACTCTTTTCTTTTCTTGTTGCTTTTCACTAAACATAATGTCTGTAGTGCCAGACTAAAATTATGCTGCTTAAACTTGATAAAGTACTGCATCAACAACAAAAAGGGAAACCGTGACAGAGAAATGAATGGAAAGCAAAAAAATTCATAGTACACGAGGCAGGCTTTTCTTTTCCATCTCACATTATGCAGTGTGCAAAAGTATCCCATTTGAAAAACTGACTCAGAGTAAACTGCTAGTGAGAGAGCAGGCGTGGAGGCAGACACAAAACTGCTCGCACACCAGATTAAGTGAGCTTATTGCCAGCCCTCCCCCCAGCCCATCAGAGATTTAAGCAAGCTGTGTCCTCCAGGGCAGTTGAGGCCTGGCCAGGGTCACCCCCTGAGCCCCAGCACCGCCCAGGGCTGGGGCCCCCTCAGCTGTACCTGCCCTCGGCCCAGGGCTGGGTGGGCATCATTTGCTTTGAAGGGTGCCAGAAATAGAGATGAACTAGATGGAACAGTTCAGCTTATTAAATTGTCTCAGTGCAAATTGAGAGTAAGCATACAAAGAGGGAGATTGGTATTTGCTATATTTCTCTTTCTCAGAAACTCTATTAGTGATCTCCCACTTCAGCACTTCACTTGTTGGTTAGTCCCCATTCTCCAAATGCCACTATGTCACAGAGGGAACATCAGCCCAGAAATAATTAGTATGGCAATTTGGCACTCAGTCTTCACATTACATCTAGCAGTTGCATGCAAAATTGTCTGTAGAAATCATCTGGCTCTTACCAAGAGTTAGTTTAATAATGGAGCTTGTTTTGTTACCACCACTATTATGTTGAAGCCTGTGGGTAAGAATTGCTTTCCCTCTTGCTGATGGAAACATCTTCTAGCAAAAGCAGGAGAAATTAAGATTTTTCTGCTGCAATCTGCTTTGCTGGACTGACCTAATCTCTCTTCAAAATATAAGTGTTCGCTGATCGTGGCTCTCTGGGGAGACCCACCCAAATGCTGGATTTCACACACATTATAGACTATTGCAGCTCTTCCTCTTATCGCTAATTAACTATTAATTGGTGCAGAGACAATAGTAAAACCTCCCACTTATGTGACTACTGAGCCTAAGGTGGGCTATGATTCTTCCTGGTACAGAGGAGGAAAGGTAGCAGGAGAAACTAAAAGACAACACTCCAACCCTAGAGAGGATTGCAGAGAGATCACTTTTCACTGCAGAGAGATCCAATGCCCTCAACTTGAATTTTACTCGTCTCCATCCTTAATGGGTATTTTCAGGACACTTATGAGAGAAATGCAGAGTATATTTTTCTTTCTGCCAAAAAAAACCCCATCTTGAACCTGAGAAATCTTCTTCAGCAAAAGGGGGTTTTGCCCCAGCAGGTGCAGTCCCCTGAAAATGTCCGAGTCCAGCACATCAGCATCATCCCAGCAGCAGTATTTTGTCCAGCCTTCAACCAGATTACTAAGTGACTTAGCAATCAGCCTTTCCCATGACAGCAGGAGGTTCTGCAGCAGACCTTGCAGGTGGGATTTTAAGAGCAGGAATAATAGATAATGATGGGGCTATGTCAAAGGAAAATACAACATCCCTATAATGTGGACATTACAGGATTTCTGAAGCTGCTTTCAAAATGGGTCCAAAGAATATCTCCAGCAGTGCAGGGCCTCCGGAAAAAGGAAACAGGCAGCCAGTGTACTAGATGGAGAAGAGTAAACAAAAAGGAACAGAGTGGTTTGTGTGTGCATGTGTTTGTGCTCATGCCTCTTGGGCTTTGCACACCCCCAGGAGCTCTTAGAGGTCAGCAGGTTCTGCACATCAGCTGATTCTCTGCAGCTGGACACATGCACATCACTAGCGAACGCCAGGCAGTGCAGGTTGGTTTGGCCATCTTTCCTTGACTTGGTCATAGGCTTAGTCTGTGACTATGCCCTAGGTGACCAGAGGATATGTGTTTTTGAACATGTGGAATAATGCAAAGCTTTCAATGCACACTGTGAATATGCCTTCGTGTGGCAGGTTCTTTGGCTGTGTGCTCTGTGGCTACTCCTTAGATTTCATGTGTTGTTTTTTTCCTATAGATTAAAGGCAATTGAGCCTGATAGCACGACAGCTGTGTGGCCAAGGAGCTGTGTGGGGAGGGACAGAGGAAGGTGTGATTTTCACTGTCCATTTATTCCTTGGTGTTAGTGCCTGCTTGAACTGCAGTGCAATTAACCAAACACCTGATGCTTATGCATTAGGGCACCTGATGGTGTTTGTAATGGCACTAAGTTATGAGCACTCATGGAATGGGGTGTCGTTCCAATTGTCATACTTTTCTTCTGGCAGTCTTTAAGTCCCACTGGATTAGTAGCTCCTGTAATGATTATGACTGTCAAATTAAGCCATCTGTAAACACTAAAACTTGCAAGCTCTTACCAAATTCACAGCACTCATGTCTGGGAAATAAGTTCTGCATCTTTTCAGCTGGCCGTCAGGAAAATTCTTAACTGGTTGGCATGTGCCTTGGTCCCTTCCTCCCACAGCATCCTCTCCCTGTGCTGTCCCAGCCAGTGTCTCTATCCTGCTGCTGTGGGGGACCTAACCGGCATGGGGCTCCTGCCCTGCCACACATGGCTGGGGTGTGCTCTGCCTGCAGGGTGTCAAGAAGCTACCCTGAGTGGCAGTGCCTAATTCATGTCCCTAAGCAAGTCACAAATGAGTTACAGCCCTCCCAGAAGTGAGGCAGCCCCTTGCAACACACGTACTTAACAACTCAAGCGCGAAGGAGTGACTTGTGCCTTAAAGCGGGCTGAATTCCACAACAGAAACCAAACAGGAACCAAAGGCTGGGCTCACTGGGTGCTGTTCATCCTTACTCCTTGTGGCAACCGTGGAAGATGCTACAGAGGCTGCTCAGAGTGGTGTCACCAAGCAAATCTCCCTGTAGCTGTCTGCGGCCCTTGGCTGAGTCCTTGGTGCGCTGCAGCAGTGACCAACTCCCCTTCTCATCTCCAGTGCCAGCTCACCTTGATCCAGACAGGGTTCCTGCCTCTCAGCTTGGCCTGTTGGTAAGCACGATGTGTAACTAATTATGCAAACCAAAGGTGCAGGGTAATAACACCTGGTGTGTTGCTCACACCACACCAGCAACATTAAATGCCTCCAGGCTGCTCTTCAAGTGCAAGAACAGGCCAGGACAGAACTACTGAGGAGAGGAGGGAGAAACCCAACCTCACGGATGGGCTGTTGGAGTTTCCCTGTTTTCTGCCAGGTTTAAAGGATCAACTGGCTGACATCATGGGCTTCCCTATGCAAAAGCTGGGTCAGAGAGATCTGGGATGTGTCATAAGAACTTTAAGTGGTGAGACTTTTGCTTGCTGTTGTCACCATGGCATGGCTGGCTGAGCAGCTCAGAGCCTGCTGTGAGACAGGCTTGGGGGCTTGGCTTGAAAGAAGCAGAGCTCAGGCCAGTGGTGTTGGCTGCTTGTCAAGGGTTAGCAGAACAGAGGTAGTCATTGAGATATCCTGCCCTGAGACAGCTCAGGGCTTTGAAAATGCTTTAGGTGACCTTAATTTTGATTTGGGGTGTGCTGTAATGAGCAAGTAGTGTGATGAATGCATAAAGCTGACAGAAGGCACTGGCATCTGTAAAGAAATAGGATGTGCAAGGTCAGGAAAGGTGTGCAGGGTGAAGCGATGTTTCAGAGGCAGTGAGCATGCCAGGATGACTCATGAGCTGAACTGTGCAATAATCACAGGTAATTATTGCACACCAGCCAGGAGAAGGATTTGCATACACACCACGCTGGACTACAGGGCCCATTTGGGCTCTGGCATGCTCCGCTCACAGCTCAGAGCAGACAGGCAGAGAGATGAGGAGCCATTTCCAAACAGAGCCAATATTCCGTTTGTCTCCCCATCCAGCTTCCAGACGTGACATTGAGCCATGATGTGCACGAGTGAGGAGACAGGGAGCTACTGTCTTCAGAGCAATGAAGGGCAGATGAGTGCCTGTATTCGCCCCCTCAAACACGTCTGCACTACAGGAATGTGCTTCTGAATCTATAGTGAGGAATTCTCTTGTAAGCCAATATATTTTTCACTGAAATGAAAACAAGGGAAATCCTGAAAAATAATGAAGCCCTGTTGGACAGGACCTCTCAGGCAACACAGGCTGTGGCTTATCAGCTAAGGGGCAAGGTCACCCACCTTTTAAAAGTAACCAGCCTTAGTTTTGAAGGTAACCAGCCTTTTATCAGTGTCTCACATGACATGCCCAGAAAGAGAAACTTAATTGTAAGCAATAATTAGCATCTGTCTAGACTTACATAAGAAATGTGCAATATATAAAGCATACATATATATATATATATATGCTCACAGTGTATTGCAGACAAGTACACATACAGGACTGTCTGTATGCCTAAGATCTCTTGTAGCAAAATACCATTTTAGATTAAATAATATGAAGCTATACACTTTCGGCTATAATGTAGATACTTCCAATCTATTTTTAGCTTTATCTGGTTAATTTAGCCACTCTTGGGTAGCAGTAATACTTTCTCTTCTCTTCTTCTGATGCTGATTTTATTCTGGTACCCAGAGTCTGTCTGGCAATAGCTCTGCCTCCCATTCCACGCTTACCGTTGGAAAGTTGGAATTCGCTGTGACTGGTATCTCAGCAGCCGAGTGTGTGCTGCTATTGAAGTGGGACAAAAAGAAATGCTACCCAGTCACGGGTACTGTGGGCAGATGACCAACGCTAAATGATTCACTTTTAAGACCTCAGATCCGTATGACGGCTGATGAAGCCAGACATTCAAGAAAAACAAATCTCTCTCCCCCCGAGTCCCGTGGCTGGGCGGCGGCTTCGCTGCCTTGGCCCGGGGGTCATCGCCGAGGGGCAGCCGCGGGCTGCCCTGGGACGTGGCACTCGGGAGCGATGTGACACCAGAAGTGACGTGTCGAACACTGGGGCTGCAGCGCACCACCCCCCTCCCCAGGCTGTCAGGAGAAGGGGTAAGGACTGGAGGAACTCCTGCTGGGGGTGCGAGCGGGCTGTGGGAACACGACGGGCTGCGGCGTGTTCTGGCTCTTATTTCCGAGTCGATGCGAACCCTCGGTGAGCCGGCGGCGGCGCCGCCCGTCCCGCTGCGGGGTGGCCCTGCCCTCTTCTCCCCCGCCAGCCCCCTGCCTTCCCGTCCCGTCCCGCCCCTTCTCAGGGACCCTGAGAGCCCGGCTCCCTGCCGCAGCCGCCCCTGGCAGCCGCAGGTGCGGCTGGAAGCGACAACTCTTGGCCGCGTTTCTTCCCACGCGTGCTGTTCGCAGACCACCGAACAGCCCTCGGGAGCTCGCTCCGTGTCGGCTCGGGAGTCCCCGCTGCGCTAGGGGTGAAATAACATCCGACTCGGCACAGACACAGCTCTGTGTTCAAGCGCAAAACAACCTCAGAACAGCCGTCGGCAGAGAGGGAAGCAAGATTTTAACCTTTATTTTATAGCCCGCGCAGGGAGGTGAGCAGGGGACAGGGAGTCGGCGTCCTGCGGTGCCCAGCGGCGGCCGGTGGGGCTGAGCTGCGGCTCTGGAGCCCGCTGGCGCTTCCTCAGCCGCGAAAGGCTTGCGCGGAGGGGCAGGGACACAGGTATCCGCACCACCATGGGAATAGGGAGAGGAAGGCCAGGCCAGGCTCCTGGTTGGTTTGAAACACACATGTTTTTTAAATACATTTTTCCTCATGGTTGGACAAGAGGAATTTCAGTGATTTGCAGCTAAGGGTACCCCCCAAATCACTCCATCCTATCTGCTGAATGTATAAAGTACCCAGCTGCCATTTTTAATGCATGCCAAGTTCTAGTAAAGGATAGAAATTTTTTGGGCAAAAAAAAAAAAAGTAATGTGTCTTAATTCTTGTACCAGTATTAACCTCTGTGTGGGGGAAAAAGTGTTGGATGCAAGGTTTTTGAATCCACAAGCTCTCTGCTAACCATTACATGGTACGATGTTCTGGCTAAACTTACACCAGATGACAAGTTTCCCAAAACCAAATGATGCAGAGGCTAAACATCACCAATAACATTTAGTAGTCCAAACTCTTAGCCTACAGCATCACGACATGTAATGGCAAAATGAACTTATTTCTGTATTACTTCTAGACAGCTCGGAGGATGCTTTCCACACACAAAGAGAAACAAAGGCGTGAGGAGAATATGGCACCAGCACAATCTGCAATGCGCACAGAGCCTCTGTGCTTAGGCTTTTGTGTCCAGGGTAGGTCTTTCACCTTGCCAGCTACATAACTTTCTCCTTCTGGGTCTTTGGGCATTTCTTAGACAATGAATTGCCTAGGAGGAAGCACTTAAAATTTAATTCAGGTAGGGAAGGCAGCACACAGGAATGATACAGACTCTACTAGCCCTTGTAGACTATATGATTTATACATTCACTCAAACAGCAGTGAATGAACAATATTATAGCAGGCAATATGCTCTTGTGCTGTTACTTCTATGCCTTGTCTTTTTAATGAAGGAGTTTATACCTTCAAAGTTAATTAAATCATTTCTCAAAATCATTTACACATCTGCTCTGTTTCCAGTAAAACTTCAGTTTCTTAACTTCTGAGTTATATTAAAGAAAACCAATACCAAACCCCTCTTTGTATCAGACGTGTTACTTCATTTGTAATGAGTTCAGATGTGGAATTGCTAATAATGATAGATTTCATGGGCTGAATTTGGTGTGTCATTTTGCACTGGTAGCTGCTGGAAGGACAGTCGGATAAACAGTGGCCAAGAGCCTCTTGTATTCAGTGTCCCACCACTGCTGCAAAGCAGGCCCACTCTTGGGGTCTCTCTGGCGTGCACCAGGGCACCAGGGCCCTCTCTGTCACTGGCAGACAGCAATTTGCAGCTGGGGGGGTCTCCAGTTCTGGCTACACCTACCTATCACCACAGCCCCCACAGCTACCTGGCACCAGCATGTTATGAAGAGCTTTTCCAGCTGCGTGTGGGGCTTGTTTTGGTTACTGCTGGCCGAACCCCTGGCTGCCAAGGGGAGCACTGGGTGTTGTGGGGTCTCAGCCAAGCCCCACTTCATCCCAGGCCTCTGCAGAGTTGTGGAATAAGGACAGCACTGGGAATGGCAGCGCTTGAGAAGAGCAGTGCGGGCAGGGCTGTCACTGCCCCTGCTGTGCCACACACAAGGAGCAATCCTGCTTGCTCCTCCTGATGGGCAGACATATTATTTTAATTAAACTATTATTTCAATAACTGTTACGGCGTGTGGACATGGCTTGGGAAGCATTAAACCCAAGGTAAACAAAGAGTGTAGCACTCCATCTGCTTTTAACAGCACAGTTCAGCAACACGACTGTTTGGGCAGCACACAGAGCTGAGTACTGTTAGTATTTACTGTAGAACACCTCATGCCAAATTTAGCCTACAAGCTGATCACAGGCGCGAGGTTTCATTATTTCAAGTGATTTATTCTTTTCTGACGCGAAGAATGCCTCTTCTCTGCACCAAATGCTGCTTCTGAAGTCTGCTTTTCCACTTAAGGGATGCTAAGCAGAAGCTAACCAATGAAATGAAGGTAAATTTAATTACAAAAAACATAACGTTCTTCAAAACCAACAGCTCACTCTCTCTCCAGCAAGGAAAAATACAAATAGAAACCCTTTGGCAATGCTGAGGAAATATCTGGGGCTGAGGTGAAAGGGGCACAGCTTGACAAGTGTGCTGAAAGCTGAATGTGGATTACCCGTGAGTGCAAAAATGAATAAATGTGTTTTATTCCATTATATTAATGAAACGGTTAATTCGGTTGCTATAGCAACAAGGAACAGCCATGCTAAAAAGCTAAAGGGCCATACATAATGCCAGATACAAGGTCTCTCTAATTCTAAAGCTGATTTTCTTAGCCACAATAGAAGTGATGTGTATTTTCAACATCATCAGCTTTTGCATCAAATCCTCAAGCTAATCCAATAAATAGGCTAGTAGCATAAAATAGCATGTATGTTGGCACCTCATAAAACTTATGAAAGGGGTTTACCTGTGCACAGTTATACGAAAGGATCCACAGAGTGCAGTGTGGGATGCTTTAAAGGGAGTGCTCTGTGCGTGATGGTGAACCAGCAAATGCGTTACAACGGGCAGCTCCTATAGTCAGGAAGCAGGTGCCTGCAGGGCACTAGCAGCACTAGCCCAGTGCAGATAGCTATTTCACCATATGGAAAGTAAACTTTATATTCTTTTTGCCTGCATTTCATGTGATTTTAATTAAAAATATTAATTCTGTAAGGTTTCAGTGAGGAATCCTGCAGTGCTTGCTTTTGTTTAACGTGAAAGTCATGGACAGTGTGACCCATGGTCTTGCCAACAGCCAGAGGACAGACTATAATTACTGAAGCCTGTGCAAAGCAAAGGAAAGAGGAGTGCCCACTCTGCCCTTCAGAGGAGCCTGGAGCATCCCCTGCACAACCAGGGCTCCCTGGGAAAGGAGCTGCTGGGGAGGGGCATGGTGCTGCCCAGCCCCGATGCTTTCATCAGGCTGGAGCCCTTCACCAAGCGCAGGACCACTTCCACTCCACTGGCTCCCTCTTGTTACAGTGAGATTTCTCAAACACCACCTCGCTCACTCTGCCTGTGACAAATAAAAGGCAATATAGCACACTCACAGGAGAAACAGAATTCGCTGGCTCCCCTTGTTGAACTCAGACTTACAAAATTTGGCCTCGTACACCTGCAGAAGCAACATGGGTGACTTTTATCTGCAGGCCACCTGATTTGCATGATAATGGCAGTTAGGTTCTTGAGAAACATAATTTCTCAACAATTGAATATGAAGCTTTCAGTGCTGAGGCCTAAACCTGTCTGCAACAGGCAGAAGTAAAAGCTGTGATGATAAGCAGTCTCCAGACTAAACAGGTGAGAATAATGTCCTTTAGGATGATAATTAGCTCCAGTCAGTGGCATGTGATTCTAATCAGCAATTGTGAGTGTGAGCTGGCGACTGGAGGCATTTGATACTGCTTGCCTCTTGCTGAAATGCAATAAAAGAGAGCTCACCACTGGAGGCAGAAACACTGAGGAGCAACGTTAATTGCATCACTATGCTGAAGTAAAATGTTTGGTCTTACAAAAAGACAAAGCAGATCAATGGTTGCCACTGTTTTAGTCAACTTGTATGAAAAATTATTAAGATTCTCCTGAACCTTACACAGTACCTCAAAACCAGATGAGAAACAGCTTTAAACTATTTGCTGTCCTTAAGGATCCTGGTTGCCAGTATATGTGAAAGGCCCGTGCAGTGCAGACAGATGAGTTCTGTGTAACCTCCACCTCTAGAAGGTGATGCTGTAGTGTCCCTGCCATGAGCTGCAAAGGCAGCTCCCTGCAGAGCACGAGGAGTCCTCCTGCACCTGCTGCACTGCAGTGCTGAGGGTACGTGGGAGGGTTGGTATTTCTACAGCACCACAAGAAACCCCAACAGTTCAGAGGTTTGTTAGCATTTGCCAAGGGACAGATAAGCTGAAGGGCTACAGTGTTCAGCTGCTGAGCTGCAGCAGAAAGGACTTTGTTCTGCTCAGGGCTGAGTCCAAGCTGCCCCAGCATCCAGGCAGGTGTCATGGTAAAGCTTAATAACTTGCAGTCCTTTTACAGAAAAGGAACAATTGCATTTCCTTGTGGTAACTTTAGTGTGCTTAAGCTAGAAAAGGGGAGAGTGCACGTGTGTGTTTACTGTTAAGATCTGGATTGTTTAGGGCTTTCTTTGTGCAGAGGTGGTAAGTGTTCACTTGCCAAGTTGACCTCCAGCTTCACTGCTTGATAGCAATGAGAAGAT
Organism: Rhagologus leucostigma; assembly: GCA_013397725.1. Lineage (NCBI taxonomy): Eukaryota > Metazoa > Chordata > Aves > Passeriformes > Rhagologus > Rhagologus leucostigma. The sequence continues at coordinate 983,712 of VZTD01001331.1, read as the reverse complement.
CTGCTCCCACATCACAAAAATCATGATAGTCAGATTCAGACCTCCAAGAAAGAAGGGATAAAAGCAGCATCTCTACTCCTGGGCAAGGCCAGCGTGGACGTTTGCACAAGACCCAGCAGACTAACCTGAGGAAGAGTTATTAAAAATTGATCTCCCAGAGTAACAACTGGAAGGACTAATTTCTCAGAAAAGAAAGGAAATGGCAACAGCAAAAACAAAGCAACCCAGATGGCCCATAAGCAGACTAATTATATGAAAGACCCAGAAGCAACTCTGAAGTTACCAATCCAGCTGCCGAGAGTGTCTGCCAGGTTGCCAGATGTTGCCAATGAAAACCTATCTTCCACAGTTCATCAAAGAAGTGGAGCTGCCTGGTGAAGTGAAACCTCTGCCAATAAAATGAATTTTTTATCTAAAAAATATTTTCTACTAGGAAACGTTGAAAAATATAAAATTTTAACAACACGTCCAACCCCATGTTACAGTAGATAAATAATAAAACATACATGTAGAATGCACTGGCAAGATCTTATTGATAGGAAATAGCTGTGCTTAACATTTTATTTCTAAGGCTATAGTCTTGGATTGTGTTAAACAAAGTGGTTTTATAAGGCATGAGGTTGATGGCACTCAGCTGGGGTTTGGATAATTTGCCTTGAATCTAGCAGTTGCTTTTGCCACCTTGAGATAAAAGGCTTAAAGACAACAAAGCTGGAGGAGCCAAAGGTGACAGTAGTAGGCACTGGAAGGTGGGGAGGCTGCAGAAATGACATTAAGCTACTCTGTGGCTGCCAAGTCACCTCTCCCACAGCTCTGTGTCCCCCAGGACACAACAAAGAGGAGCAGCAATTCTAGACGGGCAACTTACATTTTGCTCCTGCCAAATTCTATGAACTGAGCAAATGGATGGCTGCTAAAAAGGCTTCTACTCTAGCAACTGGTAAAGTATCCAAGTAAGGAGCACTTCAACACTGGAGACACAGGCTGCCCAACAGATTCATGAAAAGACTACTTTTAATTTTGCTACAAGATCAAATTAATATTCAATTTTAAATCAGGAAATTATGTATTTTAAAAATCCTGTGTGATTTTTCAAATGTGTTTATTAATGTTGCCAATCCAGTGCCTTGGAAATATTATATCAGTTCATCCTAGAGGCCAAAACCCAAACTGCCTGTATAGTCTGTTAGCAAGGCAAAACATCTCTTTTTTCCAGTGAACATGTATGGGTGCACTGGGATTCACTCAAGCATATTTGGCAGCTTTTTCAAGTAATTCTTGGCCTGCAGAGCATCCACTAAACATGGGGAGCTTTTTCTGTTCAGAAATATGACATGAATAAGAATGTGCTACTGGAGGATGAGCTATGGCACTTCTATCATAATTTAATTTGTCAAATATAGTTTACAGTATTTTATAATACTAATCAATAGCACAACATGTCTCAAAACTGCAAGGGCTGGGGTTGGAGGATGTCAACCATCATGCCTTTAATAATACATAATTCCTTAAATGTGCAACTAAGTCACTGAAATATATGAGCTTAATTTGGAACCTCTTACACTTTGAAAATTCGTATCTCTTTTTTAATAACTGGCTACAGAATTTGCAGACTAGACCAGATTTTTCTAATTTGTTTCCTTGGCTCTTAAATGCACTAAATGGGATGGATTCCCCAAGACCAATGTGAAAAACATATAGACCCCAGGAAAATGTCCTTTGTGGCTCTCTCCCCTGCCTGTTTACACCTCACCTTACCCTGATGACTTAAGATATTCCTGCAGGAGACCTAAATGTGGCTATTTCTCTGAGTTCCTGCAACACACAGATTTATTGCCGACTGTCAGAAACAAATGCATTTGGGAATGAAACTGTTAACGGACTTAGAACAAGAGTGGGGGAGAGGGTGGGTAGTAAGAAGCCTCTGTAACATAACCCATTATTCCTTCTTTAGTAAACAAATTATAGTCTTGATTCACAACTAATGCCTTTACCTCTCCAAAGATTACTTTATAGCCACTGAGGAATACTGAATGTCCTGTGACTACTGAATATCCTTGGAAAAGCTCTAATTTTGCTGCTACATTTATCAGGTTCTTGTGCTTAGATACTTAAATTAGGTCTCTTGGCATTGTCTTGTATTTAAAAGAAGCCATCACACTACCAGATGTGATGCCTTCAGGACAGTAAAGATAATCACGTCTGGGCATGCAGGAAGAGAAGACCTGGAGAGGCTGCCCCGCTCAGTCGCAGGTGACACAGCACCTCTCACCTGCAGGGCTCGTGGTAGGCAGGATGCAGAATAAGAAGTACATGGTAACAGCCTGGAGAAGACAGCTACTTTTCCTTGCGTCTGCTGTCTGGGAACATAAAATGTTACTTTCAGACGATCTGATTTTGATGTCTTTTTCTGCCCCACTCAAGGGCATGCTGCTTGTTAGGCAGCTCCTCGGCACAGGGACAAGCAGTACACGCAGAGACTCTCCAAACTTTGTCGCAGACATTCACAAAACAGCTTGTTCTGTGAGTCCACAGTAGTTCATGTTAGATAAGAAACTACTGCAAGACCAGGAGCTTTAAAGAAGTTGCAAGCAAATATTTTCTAAGCAGTATGACTATCTGTTCCTGTTTCATCTGAGTCTGAAAAATCCACAATGATAAACAGGAAAATTAAAATATGAAGAGAAAGCTGTTAGTGGAGACACTGGGTTTGAGCCTGCCAAGCAAGCCCAAAGCACCAGCAAAACAGTGTTGGTGGAGCAAGGACACTAAATGAAATGACATTTGAAAATGTTCAAATTTACAAAAGTGTGCACCCCGTGTATGTGGGGAAGGAAGGCAAAAGGAAGGGAAGTCACAGGCAGACAAAGAGGTGCCAGAGAGGGGCAAAGAGCATGATACATTCTGCACTGTAGGCAATCAATGGAGTAATGTACATGTGAATTAATTCATTAATGGTTCCTGGAGTGAATCTTAGAGATCATGAAACACCAACTGACAAAGCTCTACAAAAAAAAAACCTGTTTAGTAAATGCAAAAAGAAAAATCACAAACAAACCCAAGCTGGTTTCAACATTTATTTATAATTCAGTGTACAATTCATAAATCAAGAAACAAAAGCCGGGGTATATTTTTAATCAAAGCTTTTGCTGCTCACAATATATGGTATAAGAAATTGAACTGATAGATCATTTATTATTGTTATGAAACTAAAGGCTTTATATTCTTAAGTGGAGTAAAGCAGACAGCAATATATTCATATTAGAAAGTTCCTACTGTGAGTGAAAAATGGATTAAAATTGAGATATTGTTTAGTAAGACAGATGAATCTGTATTTATTTTTGGCTGTGAAACTACTAGAACTATACACAGCCACTAAGTATGAAGAACTAGCACTGGGGGAAATTACCTTGCTCTGTGTGTCTGTGTTTGGCAAACGCAGCCTGCAGGGCGTGTAGTCCATTTGCACGCAATCAGATCTCTGACCTGAAACGTGTACATTCGGGAACATTAATTGGCACAATTAAAAAGTTATTTAGAGGATGAGCTTGGAGCAAAAAATGTTGTCACTTCTCAGAATCCTGAAACGCAACCTGTACTTCCTAATAAGCCATTTGAACTGTTTGCAGAGAGATGTTATAAGTTTTCACTGAGGGGGGAAAGTAATGATCAAACCACCCATGCAACACACAAATCTGAAGAGTCCAGCATGTGTCAGTGCAAGGCAAATTTATTCTATAAAGTGACTAGTGTGAAAAAGAATTAGAAAGGATTATAAAAATACACTACCATATGTTGTAGTAGTTGAAAGTGATTAATCCAGTTCTTAAATCCTATTTTAAACTCCCTTTCATTTCTGTCTATAGAAAAATAGAAGCCACATTGCTTTGTTTGAATGCTATGTAGTTAATTATATCTTCTAAGAAACTCTTTTAAAACTAAATGTAATGTTTAATTACAAAATGCCCTCCTTGAAAACAGTTACATTGATTTGTAGTTCATTAAAAATGCTTTCTTAATTATATTTCCAGCCAGAAAATACACAGAGATTAAAGAGTCTATAGAGAAGTTTTGAAATCACAGTATGAATTGTAACAAGAAAGTTACACTTCAAATAGTGGACCACTGACAGCCACAACCACCTTTCTGTAATTTCAAAACTTAATTGTTGCAAAAATAGCAATTGGAAAGCAGTGTTCATTGTAACAGCTATCAGTATTACATTTTTTTATACGAGTAGATTTGCAAGGACTAATTAGAAAGCAAATCAATTGCATCAAACGAGGGTAAAGTTGCCATCAGCTGCCGGGCCGGGCACCTCAGCGCGCGGGGTTCACGGCTAAGGGCAGCCCGCGCTTGGGCTCGTAGGGGGTTGTCCTGGAAACCATGCGGATGCAGTCGATAACAGGGCACACGCTGAGACACAGGGTGCAGCCTGTACAGCTGTCAGTAACCGTGGGCAGGTGGGTTTCGGGATCAAACTGGATAGCCTGCGACCGGGAATAAACATTATTGATGCCATGTACAGAAAAGGTCAGAATTGCTCCCGTTCCAGTGTCTGCATTTCCTGCGCTACAGCACTTGGAGACATCTTGGTGTGATTCTGCACTGCAGCTATAGCAACTGTTCCACTGGCAGGGAACAAAACAGCCCCTCTCCAGACACTGTGAAATTAGAGAGGTGGGCCAAATTACACCTCAGCAAAAGCTCATGGGTCACAAGGGCTGGTTACAAAAGGAGGAGTTTGCTCCTTGATATTTAAACTCCCAGAGGGTATTTCTCCTTCAAGTGAATGAAATATTTCCTAAGACATCAGTGTGCTGGGGTTATTGGTTTAGAGGAGACACCAGACACCTGTGTGGCTTCAGCACAATGCCCATCACAAGACATTCTTTTGACTTTTACTGTCAGCACAGCGTAAACAATCTAATTTAATAAACAGTAGAGAAAAACAGAGCTCACTGTGCCTCATGTGATTACTTTCCTTCGCAAATCTTTGAAAGGAATATCAGAGTTTGGGGCAGGCAGAGCTTGCTTTAGTTCTCATGTTCCATGCAGTGAATCCTCATTACCAATTACGGTGATAAGCGTGTTTGAATGTGAAATAACAATTGCAGTCTCAATGATATAAGCTCCTGGTTATAATGGAAATGGCAATTAAAAGCAAAACCAAAAGCATCACACAACCACAAAAGTGTCAATATCTAAGAAGCAAGACTATAAAAGTAAAAAATTTTAAAAAGCACCGAAAACACTGAATATCTACTTTGAAGAGTTTAGGAGAGAAAATCAGGCCTGAAAGTTGAACTCTGGCAAACAAGCAGTGCCTTAGCAAATCTCCCTGACCACTGTCAGCATCTGGGGGAGGCAGGTAGGGTGATGGGAAGTACTGGTGCTGCTGCAGGTTGGCTCCAAGGCAGATTTGAAGCATTCGGGGTTTCAGTACTAGGAAGGCACAGAAGTTGCTGTAGCAACCAGCGAGGGCATGAAGTCTGTAGTAACTGCCCTGGATCTCTGAGTTTTACTTTAGCTTGAGCACAGAGAGAGCTCTGGCTCGTGAGTATTTAAGGAGGACTCCTTTCTTTCTCCCTAACAACAATGCACATCTTGAAAGGGAGTTCAAAGAGGGAGAGGAAGTCAGGACTACAGTGCTGACTTTAAATTAAGGAAAGCTTTTCTGTTGGAGTCATACAAGGTGACAGCTGTGTAGAGCAGCACGGATATTTCTGAAACAAAGGGAAGCATAAAGCAGATGCTGTTTTGAAGGTGAGGGGGGTTGTTGCTGATTTACTTGCAATTAAGAATTCCTTTGCAATTCTGTTCAATTAATTTCTTTTCAATTTCCTTAATTAAATAAGGAAAAAGCATCTTTCTTTTGTGCTTAGAAAATCTTCTGGGGGTTTAAACTTTGGTTCTTTTGATGCTGATTTTTTTTTCCAGTTACAGAAAATAAAATTTATTTAATCTAAATCCAATCTTTTGCTCTCTAAGGGTTATATGAAAAATAGAATATTCCTGAGAAATCTGATGGGAGGGGAAGAGGTGAAGATTGCAATGTCAAGAAGAAATTTAGAAAGTTAAAAGGCTACTGTAGTAATCTATTTTGGTATAAATGCAGCATTAATTTTCTTGTATCAGTGGAAAAAACCTTTGCTCTGACACACTTGTTTCAATTGCAGTTGATTTTCAATGGAAGACTCCTTTCTGTGACTTTATGCAGTTCAAGTCATCAGACCTATTATCGATTAGACTGAATTAAAGAGGAACAAAAACTCATGGTGTCCAGAGGAGACTTGGTGCTCAGTTCAAGTATTTGCTTTTGACAAGCTCTTCTCAGACTAAGATGTATGGAAAAATTCATGTAGAAATTATTGTTTGCTGCATATTGGATTCCATGAAAGTTATACTAGACTGTATTTTGGTTTTCTAAAAGAAGAGCCCTCCTGTACTGCCTTTTTTACTGCAGACCAGGCCATCAGCTCCAGTGGGCATGGCATGGAATGGCACCTAGACATGCTGATATATTTCATACAACTTGCTACCATATTGAGCAACCAGAAAAATACTTTGCTGCAAACAGGAGCCTCAGCTCAGAATTGGGCCATTTTCTGGTCACAATGATTTCTGCAAACTTCAACCTGCTGCTCTAAACCCTGGCAGTTATCCTGGAGAAAGGATTTGTAACTCAATCAAGATCAAAACAAAACCCCATCTGCCTGAAACCTGAATTAGTTTGGTTACTCTGAGGGAACAAGAACTGGGTTTCTTAAAAAGCATTTGGCAATAAGACCAGCCCTTGTATCCCTGCATCCCCCCGGTGGGAAGGGATGTGTTCTTCCCTTTCTTCCTCATGTACTTGAAAACCATCAAGAACTAAATTTACTGCCGTTCAACTTGGGGCTCCTTCATTTTCCTCCTCTTAGAAAGAACCCCACTTGCAGTCAGAGCCCTGTGACAGTGACATGGTCAGTGCAGCCACCCAGGACCAGCTGTGTTCCGGCACGGCTTGTGAGCCAGAGCCTGGGAGCGTGATGGGCTTTGAATTCAACATTTTAGGCATCTGTTTTTGCCACCTGCTCATTAACAGAAGGTGAATTCTTTCTTCCCAGCAGCAGAAAGATAACTCATCGTGCCTTTCTGCTAATTACAGCTGTGCTCTTACCTGGTAGCCAGAATCATTACAGGTCATGTAGCATTTGCCACAGTTGATACACATTTCCTCGTCAATCAGAGCCACAACTTGCTCTGTGTTGCACAGATCACCATATGTTCCAATATACTGCAGTGCTTTTCCAATTACATCCTAGGGGGAAAAAAAAGTTATCGACTCATTTATAAGATACTTAGGCAGTCTCCATAGCTGCACTGGAGCGCTCTCTAGTACTTTAACATGGAAGATTTGGCCATGCATTTTGATGATGTTTAGGATTTTTCTTATAAATTTCCAAGAGGCTGACCTTCATATGCCCTGTAAAATACACAGAATCTTCCACACAGGCACATTTTGAATGTAGGCGGTACTAGAAGTATACATTGCGTACAAACACATTCTGCAAATAGGTTACACATTTAGTACTCGATTTTGCATGTGCTGTTGTTTTGCCATGATTGGGTGAAACTTCAGGGACCAAAGTGGAATGTAAAACAGGAGTGACAATCCGATCATCTTTGGTCATTTCTCACTAGCACAAATTTAAGAACTCACAGCAAGGAAAGGGAAAAACTGAGAGAGAACAATAAGAGCTCTTCTCTCTTCAGCAAGATGCACAAATGACATGATCATCAGTTTATTGCAAATACTGTACAGAAGTAAGCTCTGGGTCTAAACCTACAAGATCTGTTAACTTCACAGGGAGGAACTTGTGGCATCAACCTTATACACATTAGTGCTGCAAAAGGTGTATGGCAGTGCAGCACATGGGTACACACCACAAAAAGGAAAGCTCTGCTACATAAATTAAAAGCAGAAATGAGTCCAACCTTGTGTTCCTAGTCTGCTAAGAACTTGCAAACCCAGCACTACTTTCTGAAAGAATGAGGTCTGCCTGGTCTTCAGCACTTGTACAATAGTATCTTTCTGCAAAGAGACAAATTTCTACATTCACTGGATGCAGTATTAGGCTCTATGAAGTTGCTCCTAGTGACTGTTGAGGTAGAAAATTCAGCCAAATCCTATGCCCAGGAAGAAAGACTGGCAAATTGTAATGTTTCTTTGTTCCAAAAACACTCAAATATTTTCTCTCTGCCAAACCCCATAGCTGCTGCCATGTGAAATACCTTGGTTACATTCATTCAGTGCTAAAAGCCTTCCAGTTCTTCTCAGCAACATGCAGAGAACATTAATGCTCTTTCAGCATAAAACAGCTATGGCACATTGCTAAAGGCAGCATGATGAGCGTGGACAGATGACTGTAAGCAAGTTATCACAGCTTAATGAGTTAACACCCATCACTTGAGCTGTGCAAGCTGATTTTGTGCATGGTCCAAATTCACCACAAATTTGAAGTAAAATCTGTTTGCCTAAACTACTGTAAAAGGTCAATTAACTACTACGAAAGTGTTTCAGCTAATACTTTTTACTAGAACAAGGCTTGAACATGGAGCCCTTTACTGTGACTCCACTGATGAACTACAGTAACTAAATCAAATCTGATCTCCTAGGAACTGCTTACACCCCCATCTTTTCACTTCCAGTTCTTACTCAGAAACATTCATGGATTTACTGGATTTACAGCAGTTTTCAGGTGTCTGCAGTCTTCTGTGTCAGCTGAAATACTGTAGTGGTAGAATTCAGCTCCAGCTTGTTTCAGCTCTCATGTACGCTTGTCTGTTGACAAGCCTTGTCTTTTGAACCTGCTACAGGTTTCAAAATACACGTGTCTGTGTGTGATCTACTGCCCCCAGCAAGGCTAAGCATCCTTAAGCCTCTCTTGTGTGTATACGGCCCCCAAACATTCCACTGCCAAAAAATGCATGTCGCCTGCAACTGATGAGCTGTGTGCTCAAGAATTTAAAGAAATGATGTAAAACCTCCACAACATACAATTAAGTAGCTTTCCACGGCCTGCCTGTGTTGCAAAAGTATCAACAGGGGGAGATTCCTGATAGTAAAGAGCTTTTCAGTCTAAAAAAAGCACATGTTTAAAGAGCATAGCTAATTTTCTCAGGGAGGTTCTGGATTCACATTTGTATTCTTTAAATATTGTTTGGATGTTCACAAAACCCACAGAGCTCAAGTGGGTTGCAGAGATGGGCTACTCAAATAACCATGGAATGGAGTGCCTTGCTTGTCAGAGAAGACAAAAAGAACCTTACAAGATGTTTAGCCTAGGAAGATGATGGCAGAGCAGGAATATAATGTCTATATATATGTATATATATATATACATCAGGGAGGAAAAAGAGCTATTTAAGTTAAATGACAATGTTGGCACAAGAACACATGATTATAAGCCAGCCATGAATAAATTCAAAGCTGGAAATTAGAGAAGGTTTTTTAAATGGGAAAGGAGTGAGGTGGTTAATGCCCTTCTAGGGAAACAGCTGGAGGAGAGGGGGAGACAGTCCGAGTTTTAGGGTAGCATTATATAGCTCAGGAAATGGTTGCTTGAAACAACATGATCAAAATTGATTTTTCCAGCTACAAACTTACAAAGGGAATAATGAAAACAATGCATAAGGCATGATGATTTCTGCATTTTTAACCAAGTCTCACTTCTCACAAAATCACAAAAATACACTTTTGGGGACTCAGAATCCCAAACAGGGAGCATGATGGCACTTTAGAGGCCTGAAAGTGATTTCAAAAGACTGTGTCAATGATTTACTGCTCATTTACACTCACTGGTGTTGTGTCTTTTAATCACTTCTTTCTCTCAAGCTAAAACTGTATCTTTATTCATTTGCAAAGTTTCAAGATATTATTGGCTAAAAAAGCAATGGTACTTAAAAGATGTTCTGCAGGTGCACTCTTTTACAGCATCTCAGAGCTTCTTGTTTTCATCAAATCATAAATGCTTAGAACAAAATAAACAGTGCAGCAAGAAATAATCAGCTTTCCCTGTTTAAAGCAGTTTCACTCCAAAAAGCAACTGTCTAAAATGGTACTATGGGATTCCACACTTGGTATATCTCAATGGCTTCTGGATCAAATTTGCACTGTTTACAGATTAATTGGTTCTTTTTTTTTTGCCAACTGCCAGACCTGCAAACAGAAGCCAGGTTCTGAAAGTCAAGCTGTGTTCTTTCCGGCTTATGCATTACCAGCAGCAATTTAAAAAAAAAAACCAAAACAAAACTGGAACTTAAATTTGGTCCTAAGCTGCACCTTCGTGACAGCAGGGGCCTAGAGTACTCTTTTTGATTACTGTTGTGCTCTCCTCCTCTTCTCAACAAAACCGTACTGAAAAAACCGGGAAAGGAATGTAGTCCTGCAACTGGAACTGTCAGGGAATTCAGTTGCTATGGAGAGAATCAGAGCAGAATCCATTAGTTTTATGTTACTAATGAATACAGAAAAAAAATTCTTTTTGTCACTAAGCTAAGCAGATGTGGTTTTGAGTATACACAAGAAGATCTGTTCAGCAGGATATTATTTTTGCAATTCTGTAATAGCTGCATTTTAATGTTAATGTATCAAACATTTTATGGTGATTAGCTTTTCATTAGTCATCATATTAGTAAACCTATATTTGCAAATACATTTAATGGTTCAGCTCTGGTCCTTGTAGACCTGCTGTGTCCATCTTCATGCAGATGCTTTTGTAAAAGACCACACTGTGTTCTAGAGATAATGAACATCACAGGCCTCTCATTAGAAAGCCATACACAGTGCAGGTACTGCATGTCATAAAGCAAGTTCAAAGGGAACACACATCAGGGAGGTACCTGCCTTCCACCTGATCTTTTTTGGCAATAAAGGTGAGGTACGGTCAGAGAGTGAGAGATGAAAAGAAGAAATGTTGGAAAGAAAACTATAGATTAAAGAATAAAAAGTCACCAGAAGCTGAGGGTACACGACCAAGGTAAATTTACAGTAAAGTAGCTAACAAAAATACATAAAACTAACTTTTCTTGAAAAATTACAAATGCTTTGCCAATACTGAAAAAAGGCTACTAAATGTACTCTGAGATTTGGGGACCTCTAAGCCTTGTTTTCAGTGTAAGAGTTGCAGTACTAGCTAAAGTGGGACTTATAAATTAATTCAAATCACAGAATCATACAGTATTGTGAGCTGGAAGGGACCCACATCATTGAGTCCAATTACTGGCTGTGCACAGGACAATCCCAAAAAATCACACTGTATGCCTCCGAGTGTTTCCACTTAGACAAACCTTTGTGACATAAGTCAGTATGTTTCCTATAAGGAAAATTATGCTTCATGTATTGATTACAATTCTTTATGAAGACTGCGAAGTAATAAATCAAAAAAACTAAAAAAACACAAAAAAACCACAACAACAAAAATAAAACCCCAAAACCCCCAGTAATTTTAATGTTTGACAAGGCCTCTGACAGCAGCCTGTGACACAACAGAGCTCTTAAATTAACTAGCCATGAAGTGGCTAAACAGAGCAAAAAAAAAGGGCTGGAATACCATGATCAATGTTCAGAAAAGGTAAAATATTAGCAGAACAAAGTGTCTCAATTTTCTGGTTTAGTTGTGATGATGTTTAATATGCTTGAGTGTGTTTCAAGAAAAGATCTGAATCAGAAGACTCCAGAGTTGATACAAGTTTTCGTTTGAACTAAATTAAAGAAAATCCAAGGAACTTGTAGGTATTTTATAAAATTAGATGAACAGGTACTATCACAGTCAAAAAATGTAGTTTGACAAGCAGCTTATCAAAGTAAGTAACTTTTGCTGATCTTGCCAACAGATACGTTCTAGATTAAAGAAAGCTGCAAGAGAAAACCGGGTAGGAGACACCACTGACAGCTCACGGAACTGTCCTGATTAGAGGTAAACAAACTAGCAAGGTGAAGTAGTTAATAACTACTGTAGTGCTGTTGTTCTAATTAACCAGCCATGACGTGGAATACGCAGTCATTCCAGTCTTACCAACAGAAGCCGAGTGCCCCGGAACACTGGGCAGTGATTAATGGGATGAAATTGTTATAACAAGTCCAAATGCCAGATTCTGCACTTAGGATAGAGTAACACCAGGCAGAAATATAACCAGGAGAGGAGCGGCTGCAGAGCGCCCTGCAGGAAGGGATCTGGGGGTGCTGGTGGGCACAGCTGGGTGTGGGTCAGCGTTGTGCCCAGACAGCCCAGAGGGCAAAACCATGTCCTGGGGTGCAGCAAACATGGCACAACCGGCCAAAAGAGGTGACCATCCCACTGTGTGCAGCACTGCTGCAGCCTCACCTGGCGTGCTGCCTGCAGCTCTGGGCCCCACCACTTCAGAAGGATATGAAGGTACTTGAATGCATCCAGAGCAGGGCAGCAAAGCTGGGGAAAGGGCTGGAATGTCCTATGAGGAGCAGCAAAGGACTTGGGGCTTGTTTAGTTTGTAGTCTGTCCTCTACAGCTTCCTGGGAAAGAGGAAGTTTGGACTTCTAGGATTTGTCCCCATATCTGAAGACTAAAGTTTACTTAACCTGTATATATAATGAGAATATGCTCTGAGGTACTGTGATGGAGAGGAGAGGAGAGGGGAGGAGAGGGGAGGGGAGGAGAG